>CM042330.1:31628512-31996012 GCA_023566125.1 Zingel zingel
TTTAATAATTACCAGCTATAAACACTTTCCCCGAACGTCATAACATTTGATGGCCCACCTGTTGCGTACTGCCTCTCCCAGGTCTCCTACTAGGTCCCTGTGAGGACCAGTATCAACTGAATTCCAGTTCCAGGAGTTTGGAGACTCCCAGTTAGTAAATCCCTCGTGGTGTTTGGCAGTCAGGACGACATATCTGCAATGAGGGCAACGTTGACATTCAGTACGTGGCACTGTATTCGGTAAAAGAGCCGATGCAGGTGTTCGATACCGGAAGTGTAGCTGTCGTTATCAGAGATGCCTTTACATGTTAGCTAAAGAAATACACTCACTTTGCACCAGAAGCCTTGAAAATGTCCGCCCAGTCCTCTGGGTTGAAGAACTGAGCTTGAAACTGGGAAGCAAACTCCGGGTAGCTGAATCCAGGCGGGTAGTTCTTTGACATGTAGCTCACACACTTCTGGTCCGGAGGCTGTTGGCCCTGCCAGTGCCACCAAAACCACTCGCTACCAAACCCGGGGACAGAAAACACACCCCAGTGGACAAAAATCCCCACCTTGGCCTCGTCGTACCATGGAGGCAGAGGTCTGGCGTCCAAACTCGTCCAGTCCGCAGTGTACCGAGCCGCCGTTTGAGAAACTAAAGCAACGACGAGGACAGACACGGCTAGCATGATCACAAGTTAGCCTTAACGTTACCTGCTCACTCCTCTTGACTTCACAGACTGGTTTTACTTTTTGTTGTGACCATAGACTTATTTTTACAGTATGTATATGGTGACTCCCACTACAGGTATTATAGCCATAGACTGTTCTGGTTATAGCCTATTTCCCATCGTATGACTGTGATCACATGAATTATCACGTGACGATACCGTCTGTTTTTTTTTTTAAATTACAACTTTATTTAACAAATTAAACTGCATGGGAACTTCTTCATGTGTATAAACTATACAATGTTAGAAGTACTAAATGCAATAAATTAAGAAAATGAATGTACTGAAACTAGCCAACACTATTCTGGATAGATATGGACTGATACGAGAAAATCACTAACTTACAGTACAACATTGCACATAGCTTTGTAGATTGTTCTATTAATTAAAGACAAAGCGCCCAGTGAGCAACGCTATTATTCTTTGGAATGAATAGGACGTTATCTTTGCAAGGTATACAGTTTTTACTAACGTGATCATGCCGGGTCATTCTCGATGCTGCACACAGGCTCCCTGGAAGTCTCCAGCTGTTCTTCGCAGGGTGTGTACACAGATACAGCGTCCAGCCCGGCCAGGACGAGGGTCGAGTCCAGCCGCTGAGGCCTGTGACTATAACCCAGCCGCTTCAAGGTCCGCCGGGTAGTCCTGAGTGAGATGGGCTTCTCCTGCCCGCTGCTGTTGTACAGAGCCTGGATCTGCATCACCGTAGCATTGTTGTTAGCTTCCACCACTCTCTCCATCGTCCTCTCGCCGCCGTCATCGACGAGGCGTTTTCTCCCACAAGACCCCCGCTGACTCGAGGTTTTCTGCGTCTCGCACCATTCCCTGTAAACTCGAGACACCGCGGTCTTTGAAAAGTCCAACCGGTTCACTGTTTCCGAGATGCTGCAGCCGGCGCGTCGGGCTCCCACTATCATACCCCGCTCAAACTCACTTAAATCTCGCGACTTCCCCATGTGTCACCGTTTAAGTCCAGCAGAGACTTTAAAGGAGCACCGCGGATACTCGCTTTCTGCTAAAAACAAAGCTATCCCACCATGGAACGGCTTGCGTTCGCTCTTCTTCTACGGTTGTTGGCACAGTGTAGTCAACGGATGCTAATTGTCGCCCTCCTCCGGGCTCGCGGTTTTTTTCTTCAACCGTTTTTGGTAATATTTGATCAAGAATATGTATTTTACTACAACGGCGACAAACGCAGAACAGCGGTGCAGCCCCTGTCACCACCACTTTTTAAACATGTACGATAAACCATTCTGCAAACTAAAAGTAAAATATGAATGAACATATAATGCCAAACACTCAGATTTGGTGCCAGCTGTTATACATGTGCTGCACAAAAAAAAAAGTTTGGTCCTGGTCTGCTACTGCCTCTATAAATAAGGCAAATAACCACTTGTGAATTGTTCCCTAAGGTGCCATGTTCTTCCAAAAAAAATCATACAATGTTGGATTGTTTATTTTGACAACCTTTTAATATCACTGTGCATCCCGCTTTTGATTCAATTGATTATGTGTTACATTACAGAGAACAGTCATCCAGGCGATGGTGGAAGAAGCCTATCACATGGTCTTGGCAAAATCAAGAAACAAACTGTTACAAAGTAATTCCTCACAGAAAAAGAAACATACAATCATGTTTATTATATTTATACCCAACTGTCACATATTGGACTCCATATGAAAAAACATTGGAACATTATATTCAGACCCTGCAATATTTAAAGATTTAAAAGCACCATTCATAGTTTATCACAGATAAGAATCTTAGAAATAGTCTTGTACATGCGGATGTAAAAATCTGTGAAAAAGAGAACACAGGATTTGTTGAAACCTCTTTCAAATGGATGTTACAAATGCAGATGATGTGCTCAGTCAAACAATACGGTCACATGTTACTACTTCACTCATCATTATACTGGAAAAAATGAAGGTAATGCATCATGTTCACTAAAATACAGGATACGTGAACATAGGAGCTCAATAAGGAGGAATGATAGAGATTACCTAATAGCAGTACATTTTTCAATGACTTCAAACATGACATTTCATCATTCAGATTCATTATCATTGAAAAGGTGACAGCCTTTTAATATTACGGTGCATAATAAATGCAGAGTAAAATCCCACTTAAATCACATTGATTACTTAGGCCCTGTTTACACAAATATGCTCGTGGGTGAAAAGGAAGGTTCAACGCAGGCGCGCAGACTTGGTGGATTGCATTTCACACACTTTTGCGTCACTATATGCACGCAGATTTCCCCCCCATAACGCTCGTCTAAACGCGGAATAAAAAGTGAGAACGCAACGCCACTTTTGCGTTTTCTCTTCAGATCGTTTCCGTCTAAACGTAGCCTTAATTTACAATTGCACACACAGTACAGTAAAGTGTAAAAGACATTTTCCCTTGACCTAAAGACCACTTGGTCTTTTGTTACAACTCGCTGACGTTAGACCACTCCCTCCAGTTTCAGACACCAGGCATCCCCAGGAGATGCTGGCATTGTAGGCATAACAATCGTCAGTCCAGCTGTTGGTGTCACTGGTGCCCACTTCAGTGGAACATTAGGATAGTCCAGAAGTGTAACCTGTGGATGTAAATAAGTAGTGTGTAGAGTTTATGAATATGACAAATGAGGTTAACTGGGATTAAACTGTATTAGGCATACAGGTGTAAGGCTTACTTGTGTGACTCCAGACGTCTTTGGTGCTGTGAGCTGAAGTGGTTGTTTGGACGGCCAGCCAAGGATTATGGCGTTAACGGTTTTGTTTTTAGCAATGTACCTATAATAGGAGCAAACAGTGGTTTAAGCCAAACGTCTACAGGCTTTGCATTATTTTGCAATATGTTGCTAGAGAGAGTGCAGTCTGGACTATATGGCTTAGCCTGCTGGCACTGCGACCTGGCCTCGCTTTACCCCTTGTGTTGTCCTTCCGGGTCAAAATTGTTGTCACTTATTTTGTCACATTTTTTAAAATGTTCTTGTCTCTTTTCGATATTTTTGCAGCATTTTTCAACGCTTTCTGCGCCTTTTTTAAACTACCACCAGTATACACTAACAGCAACTTATTACCACTATTTTTACACTCATTTTTGGAATTTATAGTCAATAAACCTCCTTTTGCCTTTATGAAATTGTATCTTATTTTTGAGTTAGAGAAAGTATGAATTATTTTGACTAAAATTCAGATCAGAGGATGTTGTTGGATAATCACAGACTGTCAAAGTTTAGTCAGAATAATGCTATAAAATTAAATAAAACACCCAAAAGTCAATTATATCAGTGAACTGATCCTAAATTTGACTTGTGAAGAGCGTTTCATGGAACCATCCACGTTACTTTTGGGGCAATTTGGTTGAAAGAAACCCAAATTTCTGCTAAAGAAACTTTGAAAACGGGTCAAATTTGACCCGAAGACAACAGGAGGGTTAAGAGGCAGAAAATGGAATTCTCACCAGACAGTGACAGTGCAGTTCTCCGTCTGGACCCTCCAGGATTTGGAAGCATAGATGGCCTCCCCATTAATCCCCAACCAGGCACCAAGTCCCCTCAGCCTCTCCTCAAACACAGGGGCAATCATGCCATCTGACATCGGCCCAATGTTCAGCAGGTAGTTACCACCCAATGCCACCACATACACCATGTCCTGAGGAAAAGAGTGTGAGATTAACGCAAGATCGTCAAATCACAAAGTGAGCGGACGTAGAGCTAGGCGAGATGGGGGAAAAAAAACAGCATTAAAATATTTTTGATACATCGATGTCAATATTGCAGTGATATTGCATTTGGTGTAATTTCCAGAAACACCACGTTGTGGTACAATGAGACAAAGGGACAGCTCAGATGGATACAAAGACTGTAGACAGCTGCATGATGAGGGAAGGTTTTGTTTCATGACTGTCTCCTTTTGGGGGTTGGTGGCCCTGCCACACTTTAGCATACTTCCCAGACAGAGACAGGCTGAACTATGCTTTAGCATCTGTGTTTTAGACCCCCTTTGTTTACCTTACAAGTTTCAGCTAAACGTAACGCCTCCAGCATTAGTACAAATACACCTTCAAGGAGAGTTGGGACGGCACCGCACAACAACACACCGTGGTTAAATTGTACTGCCTGTTTAATTGTCTCCTCAATTGAGTGTTCATTAAATGCTTCTGTGTAATTCATCAAAATCTCTCAAACATTCTTCACGTATGCAAGTTTTTCATTAACATCGTATGTAGGGTTGACTATTGGTGCTTTCACAAAAGATTTTCATAATGAGAGTTTAGATAAATAATCACCAATAATGTGGCTACAATGACTAAATGGGTAAATGCAAATAATAAAACAGCTAGTAGGGTTGGGCATCGAGAACCGATTCCTACTTGGAATCGTTTCAAAAATTACGATTCGAGTGGAATTGTTTCTTTATTGGAATCGTTTGGAGGATTTGGTTTCAAATCTGATCATGGGTTCAAAATTTAATATGCGCAAGTTTTGGTTTCCGTAGCGGCCAGGCACTTGTTGTGTTGCAGCCATGAAACACAGTAAGCAGCGCTCTAGTGTGGCTTTATTTTACGTTGAAAAAGCCCTGTAAAACTGCAACCCACCATTGAATCAAAATAAAACTTTCCTCTTATTTATGAAATAAGCATATGACCCGTTTCACCTCCACCCCTCAAAGAATCAAAATCGAGAATCGATGAGAACCGGAATCAAAAGGAAGAATCGCAATTGGAATCAGAATCGTTACAATCCAAACAATGCCCAACCCTAACAGCTAGTAAGTCTGGTAAGTTCAGAAAATAACATCACTTTACTGTAATGCAGCCTCTGAAACCAGGAAAAGGCAACACTTGTGTCATAAAGATATTATGATATCCGTAATGTAAGACGATATCCAGCCTCATTCATCAATGTCGATATAATGTCGATACATTGCCCGGCCCTAACTGGACGTAAAGTTGTAGGCGAAGACCTACTGTGACCTTTCACCTTAATGATGGACGGCAGGTCCATGATTTCGCTCAGCATCATGTCCCTTCGGTAGCCCCAGGAACAGCTGTCGATGGACTGGCATTTCTCCCATTTGTGGTCTGGAAGTTTACCGGGCATGTACCTGTCACTGCAGTTGTAGTAGCCTCCATGTTTGCAGTAGCAGCCCTTACCCCACCTGTCATTGGTAACCACCACATCCTGGAGAAACCCACACAAATGGTTATCTACAGAAAAAAAAGACTGCTGCTATTTTATTAAATAGTTTGTTTTCTCACATGTGATACAATGCTACTGATGATTTAATATCAATTAATCAATCAATCTTTATTTATATAGCACCTTTTAAACATGACAAAATGCTATTCAAAGTGCTGAACAGTGACTGAAAAACACCAGACAAGAAAAAGGAATAATAAGAGAAAAATATATATTAATGGATTTTAGAAACCAATGCACACTAAGATAAATAAAACAAAAGTTGTATTTATCTAAACCAAGTTATAACAAATATAAACACTTAAAATAATAAAATAAGAGAAAATAAAATTATGAGATGTGAAAGCCAGACTGAATAAGTAGGTTATTTAGTCTCCGTTTAAAAGGTATTTACAGTGCCTTGCGAAAGTATTCGGCCCCCTTGAACTTTTCGACCTTTTGCCACATTTCAGGCTTCAAACATAAAGATATAAAACTGTAATTTTTTGTGAAAAATCAACAACAAGTGGGACACAATCATAAAGTGGAACTAAATTTATTGGATATTTCAAACTTTTTTAACAGATAAAAAACTGAAAAATTGGGCGTGCAAAATGATTCAGCCCCTTTACTTTCAGTGCAGCAAACTCTCTCCAGAAGTTCAGTGAGGATCTCTGAATGATCCAATGTTGACCTAAATGACTAATGATGAAAAATAGAATCCACCTGTGTGTAATCAAGTCTCCGTATAAATGCACCTGCTCTGTGATAGTCTCAGAGGTCCGTTTAAAGAGCAGAGAGCATCATGAAGAACAAGGAACACACCAGGCAGGTCCCAGATACTGTTATGGGGAAGTTTAAAGCCGGATTTGGATACAAAAAGATTTCCCAAGCTTTAAACATCCCAAGGAGCACTGTGCAAGCGATAATATTGAAATGGAAGGAGTATCAGACCACTGCAAATCTACGAAGACCCGGCCGTCCCTCTAAACTTTCAGCTCATACAAGGAGAAGACTGATCAGAGATGCAGCCAAGAGGCCCATGATCACTCTGGATGCACTGCAGAGATCTACAGCTGAGGTGGGAGACTCTGTCCATAGGACAACAATCAGTCGTATACTGCACAAATCTGGCCTTTATGGAAGAGTGGCAAGAAGAAAGCCATTTCTTAAAGATATCCATAAAAAGTGTTGTTTAAAGTTTGCCACAAGCCACCTGGGAGACACACCAAACATGTGGAAGAAGGTGCTCTGGTCAGATGAAACCAAAATCAAACTTTTTGGCAACAATGCAAAACGTTATGTTTGGCGTAAAAGCAACACAGCTCATCACCCTGAACACACCATCCCCACTGTCAAACATGGTGGTGGCAGCATCATGGTTTGGGCCTGCTTTTCTTCAGCAGGGACAGGGAAGATGGTTCAAATTGATGGAGCCAAATACAGGACCATTCTGGAAGAAAACCTGATGGAGTCTGCTAAAGACCTGAGACTGGGATGGAGATTTGTCTTCCAACAAGACAATGATCCAAAACATAAAGCAAAATCTACAATGGAATGGTTCACAAATAAACATATCCAGGTGTTAGAATGGCCAAGTCAAAGTCCAGACCTGAATCCAATCGAGAATCTGTGGAAAGAACTGAAAACTGCTGTTCACAAACTCTCTCCATCCAACCTCACTGAGCTCCAGCTGTTTTGCAAGGAGGAATGGGCAAAAATTATTACAAAGTATTAACTTAAGGGGGTTGAATCATTTTGCACACCCAATTTTTCAGTTTTTTTTATCTGTTAAAGTTTGAAATATCCAATAAATTCCGTTCCACGTCATGATTGTGTCCCACTTGTTGATTCTTCACAAACAATTACAGTTTATATCTTTGTTTGAAGCCTGAAATGTGGCAAAAGGTCAAAGTTCAAGGGGGCCGAATACTTTCGCAAGGCACTGTATATTTCCAGCTCCTCTCAGATCCTCAAGCAGGCTGTTGCAACATCTCGGTGCATAGTAGCTAAAAGCAACATCACCAGAAGTTTTTGTTCTGCTTTGTGGAACAGCTAAATAAGAAGAGTTGGAGGATCTGAGGGGCCTTCCCGGTTCATAAAATAAAAGCATTTGTGAGATGTAGTCTGGTGCTAGGCCGTGTAGTCCCTTATGAACTAGTAAAAAAATTGTATCATCAATACGAAAACTAACAGGTAACCAGTGTAAAGATTTTACATTTGAATATCGTGATTATAGAATGTTAAATAAACATGCTCTGATAAAACCGGTTGTTGTAAACACTCTATTTCACCTTGATTGGGCTGTCATTGTAGAGCCAGGCCAGACACTCGTGGAGTTCCAGTAGGTATCTGGTGCATCCCAGTCCCCGTCAGACCAGATCAGATCAGGTTTGTACGACATCACAAGGTCCACTAGCTCTGGAAGAGTCTTTCGGACAACAAAATTCTGAGTCTTAAATCCAGAGGCTTGGTCCAACAAGTAAAGGAGATGGTACCATTCACATAGAGAGTGGTAGACCAAAGTGCAGGGACATGTTGAGAACTATATGAGTGAACACACACACACACACACACACACACACGCACACACACACACACACACAGCAGTTTAGCCATGTAATTTTTAAGTCAACTATGTCAACCTGACTCATTTTAGATTTGGAATATGATTAACCAATATTAGATTGTTTTGTTACTTTCCACAGTGCTGTCCTGCAGATGTGAATCGATCATTATTCACGTTGATTAATGAATCTAGGCCTGCAACCAACAATTCATTTCACGGTCCATTAACCGGTCCATTATTTTCTCGATTAATCAATTAGTTGTTTGGTCTAGAAATTGGTGTAAAATGTTGATCAGTGTTTTCCAAAGCCAAATATGATGTCCTCAAATGTCTTTTGTCGACGACACAAGGATATTCAGTTCACTGTCATAGAGGAGTGAAGCTATGGAGGGAATATTTATTCATAATTCAAATTGAAAGTCCAAAGAGAAAATGAAGAAAGATCAAATTAAAAATAGTATTTAAATTGATACCTGTCACTTCTAAATTAAATACTATTTTTAATTAAAATAATCCATATGAAGCATCTAGAAAATATTCACATTTTTCACACAAGTTTTTTCTTTTACTAAAAAATGACTTAAACCAATTTATCGATTATGAAAATAGTTGCCGATTCATTTAATAGTTGACAACTAATCTTTGCAGCTCTAAATGAATTTATTTTTTAACATCATATCTTATTATCTATGCCCCCTAACATGTAATATGTATAACTGAATGACTGTTAGGAGCAGGATCCTTCTCCTGATCTCCTTACTTCTTCCGGATAGCTGTAGCCAGTACTCCCACCAGGTCCCGGTGAGGACCTACATCCACTGAGTTCCAGTTCCAAGAGCCCGCTGAGGGCCAGTTTGTGAATCCTTCATGGTGTTTGGATGTGAAAACCACATACCTGTGTAAAAGCATGGACACATGAATGGCTTTGCACTTCTGGGACAAAGAAGCCAGACGGTAGTCTAGGCCTACTATGTTAAACATATTCTGATATGACTTTTGAGAGACATATAAGATGAAAAATATAGATTGTATAATAAGCTCTGAGTAGCACTGCCTACAAGCAAGCATAATAGCACCTGCAGGTGGGGCTGTGGCTGAGCAAACACTGGCAACTAAAGAAACTGTCTGCAGTCAAAACTAACTCAGATACTAGTACAGCAGGTTTGTGCCTTGTATCCAGCAGGGGTTGTAGCCGATTCCATGGTCTGTCCCGGGACCATGGTCTCTGGCAGGGACCAGTGGTCACAACCACTAGGGGCGCTGGAGACACTGGTCACGACCAGCTCATCAGTGGTCGCGACCAGTTGCTCTGTGGCATGGACCATGGTCTCTGGCAGGGACCAGTGGTCACAACCACTAGGGGCGCTAGAGACACTGGTCACGACCAGCTCCTCAGTGGTCTGCCCTGTGGTCCTTGTGGTCTGTGAAGCGGCTTTAGTATTTTCTCCCCTTTCCTGTCGTTTTGGCAGCACTGTTAGCTGGAAAATGTCAGAGATCATAATATTTTGTCTATAAAATACACTACATCAGATATATTATGATTATTATTGTTATTATTATTGATTATGAAGATCCGTGTGGTCAGGACCAGCTGGTTTCTGGCACGGACCAGTGGTCACAACCACTAGGGGCGCTAAAGACACTGGTCGCGACTAGTGGCACAGCGGTCATGACCAGCTTCTAACTGGCACAAAGGGCACTAAAATGACCGGTCCTGACCACCTCATCTGTGATCTGTTCTGTTGTTTGGACCAGTTGAGTGATCTGTGGTGTATTTGTTTGTATTTATTTTTAATACAACTTTTCACGTTTCTCACTGTGTTAGCAGAATCGCCTGATGTGAGAAGCCATAATCGTTTGTCTATCCAATGTTATTTATCACTATTATTAATAGAAATCATAATAACAATGATTAAATTATTATTATTAGTCGTAGTTGTATGAGTAGTACTATCGATTATGCAGGTCAGTGTGTTTGTGACCTGCCTCACAGTCCTGACCAGCTCCTCGCGACCAGCTCCTACCTGGCCCGGACCGGTGGTCACTACCACTAGGGGCGCTAAAGACACTGGTCTGTCTTGTGGTCCTTGTCATCAGCCTGTTGTCTTGACCAGTTACTGAGTGGTCTTTGGAGTAGTTATTGTACATTTAATACACCTTCTCCCCTTTCTCATTGTGTTGGCAACACTGTGCTGAATAAATGTAAAAATTAATAAATAAAAATCTTTATCTTTTGTCTGTCAAATATTATTGATCATTACTATTAATATAAATCATAATAACAATGATTAAATTATTATTATTAGCCGTAGTTGTATGAGTAGTACTATCGACTATGCAGGTCCGTGTCTTCCTGACTGGTTTAAACTTTACCAATGTGCTGCATTTTAAAAGCTTGTCACATTAACCTTTGTATCAAATTTTGATCTAGAAACTAATGTCAAATAAATGTAGTGGAGGAATAAATTTAGAGTTGAGTGACAAAGAAACATCAGATGAACTACAAAAATGTAAAAGTTTAATTAAAAATTCAACTTAAGTAGCCTACCGTACAGTAACAAAAGTAACAGTCGAATCATCCTGATTGATCCAGCACCTGATCACTCGATGATCGTTCTTTTAAAATGCAACACATTGGTAAAGTTTAAACCAGTCAGGAAGACACGGACCTGCATAGTTGATAGTACTACTCATACAACTATGACTAATAATAATAATTGAATCATTGTTATTATGATTTCTATTAATAGTAATGATCAATAATATTTGACAGACAAAAGATAATGATTTTTTCTTTATTATTTTTACATTTATTCAGCACAGTGTTGCCAACACAATGAGAAAGGGGAGAAGGTGTATTAAATGTACAATAACTACTCCAAAGACCACTCAGTAACTGGTCAAGACAACAGGCAGATGACAAGGACCACAAGACAGACCAGTGTCTTTAGCGCCCCTAGTGGTAGTGACCACCGGTCCGGGCCAGGTAGGAGCTGGTCGCGAGGAGCTGGTCAGGACTGTGAGGCAGGTCACAATCACACTGACCTGCATAATCGATAGTACTACTCATACAACTACGACTAATAATAATAATTTAATCATTGTTATTATGATTTCTATTAATAATAGTGATCAATAACATTGGATAGACAAATGATTATTGCTTCTCACATCAAGCGATTCTGCTAACACAGTGAGAAACGTGAAAAGTTGTATTAAAAATAAATACAAACAAATACACCACAGATCACTCAACTGGTCCAAACAACAGAACAGATCACAGATGAGGTGGTCAGGACGGGTCATTTTAGTGCCCTTTGAGTCCAGGCAACGTAACTCATTTTGGAGCCAAACTAATAGAACTAATTGTAAAATATTTTATCAGCATAGATCTTTTCTATAAGGTGTCCAGAACAACATACTAAATGTCCTAAGAAATCCTAGTTGAGGAAATATGTTTAATTCTCATCAATCCAAGATGTGTGCCAGTAAGGCCAGGCAACAATACACCCCAATGGGGCTATTTTTTTCCTTTACTCCTATCAAAATAAAACTTTATACAATGAAAGTATTCATGAAAAGTAACATTTTTGTTTTGCCTGGCCTTATTGGCACACATCTTGGATTGATGAGAATTAAACATATTTCCTCAACTAGGATTTCTTAGGACTTTTAGTATGTTGTTCTGGACACCTCATAGAAATTATCTAAGCTGCAAAAAAATATTTTACAATTAGTCTGTTGTAAAACGCTACTTTGCCTGGACTATTTGTGCCAGTTAGAAGCTGGTCATGACCGCTGTGCCACTAGTCGCGACCAGTGTCTTTAGCGCCCCTAGTGGTTGTGACCACTGGTCCGTGCCAGAGACCAGCTGGTCCGTGCCAGAAACCAGCTGGTCCTGACCACACGGATCTTCATAATCAATAATAATAACAATAATAATCATAATATATCTTTATATAGTGTATTTTATAGACAAAAGATTATGATCTCTGACATTTATCCAGCTAACAGTGCTGCCAAAACGACAGGAAAGGGGAGAAAATACTAAAGACACTTCACAGACTACAGGGACCACAGGGCAGACCACTGAGGAGCTGGTCCCGACCAGTGTCTCTAGCGCCCCTAGTGGTTCTGACCACTGGTCCCTGCCAGAGACCATGGTCCCGGGACAGACCACGGAATCGGCTACAACCCCCTCTCCTTGTATCGCACTGTGGCCCATAAAAAACTTGTACAGCAGGTTACAGCTTTTCCTATTGTGCACATACAGCAACAGGTTGGTACATTTGTATTGCACTGTGGCACCAGGAAGATAGCTGATGATCATTACCTGGCTCCAGAAGCTTTGAATATGTCTGCCCAGTTGTCCGGTTCTAAGAACTCTGCGCGAAACTCGGACGCAAAATCCGCGTATTTAAAGCCCGGCGGATAGTTCTTCTGCATGAACTCAACTTCTTCAGCGCGCCTTTGGGAGTGCCACCAGTACCAAAACCACTCACTAAACTGCCCGAAGCCAGGGACCGAGAAGTCTCCCCAGTGGACGAAAATCACGATCTTCGCCTCGCCGAACCATGTGGGCAGGGGTCTGGCATCCAGACTGGTCCAGTTTTCTGCGTAGTGCGTTGTACACCCAGGTCCCCACTCAAGAATAACACAAATCAAAAGGTATAATGCATGTTGGCCGCATTGGAAGAGACGTCATGAGACATGGTCCATCATGAGTAGGCTACGTGTATTAGACCTATGGCGGTTAAGTAGCTCTCGTTATGTGCGGTAAGAGGGCGGGGGATATAGGGGGACAGGTGACTTTTTAACTCTGTGTGTCACATTCTTTACACCTAAATGCTGCACGGTGTTTACGACCTCCAGTGGGCGAAACTGCGTTTCCTAGGATGGTAAAGGAATATCCCGCCCTAACCTGCCTCTGATTGGCTAGTAAGTTACCTTCGTTGGTTGGATTGGCTAGTTCCACACTTCATCATACAGACTGTCATTTCCACGGGAGAACAATCATCTGTAACCATGCAGCCAACACTGAATAATTTTTCTCTGGTAGGGGGCTCAACCACTAGAGGGCGCCACATGGCACTTTTGTATCAATACTGCAGGTTGATAACCTGTTCCATGATAACCAAATCCATGACAGGCAGCAGGGAAATGTACAGATATCACAAGATTAGATAGTATTTGCATGTATAAAAGCCCATAAAAAGACAAAATGTGTGATTAAAAAAGGAACTATGTAAACTATTACACAACACATGTATTGCAACAATATCCACAATGCAAATTCCATCTGTGAACTGCCATCTTTTTGGACAAAATAAAACATGTAACAAACTACTTTTTCTATCATCAATGAGTCAATAAATAAGGCCATCTCACAGTAATAATTTAACATCAATAACAGTATGGCTACAGTTGTTGAACAGTAAAAAAAAATGTTCTTCTCCAAGTGCAGCGGGCTACAGATTCACTGTGTTATCGACATCAGTGCAGACAGCCAGCTGCCTTTCAAGCATTTGTTTCTCTACCAAGTCCTCCACTCTGCCAACCTCCACCTCATCTACGTCGTCCATAAAACTGGACCAATCTGTACCCCCATCTGCGCGTTCCATGGGCTCGGGTTGGCTGGCGGGGTGAACGGAGGCGGAATCATCATGGGTGGTGGTCACGCAGTTGCAGCTGTCGCAGATGCCGAAGCGTCTGAGTCCTGGTGAAACGCTGGACCCAGTGAAGGCTCCCCTGCAGCTCTTACATGATACTGGCCAGCAGTGCCTATGGACCTGTTGATGGTCAACACAGTGAGAGAGACAACATACTGGGAATCCTTTTGCACAGGCAACACCACATTTTAGATTATTACAGGAGAAGAATAACAATATAGACACAGAAAGATTTACTGCTCTCATTATAATTCCTTCACTGCACACAAAGCACGAGCAACAGGGGAAAAAGAACAGAATGTAACAGCACTCAATTAAAGAGTGAGCTGGCTAATTACTGTTTACAACTTACTAACTGCTAGCAATTACTGGCTTTAACTGGTTTTGTGCATACCATTTAATCTTAACTGCGTATTATTGACATTACAATTCTAGTACAAGCGAGACAAAATAAAACAATTAATCTGTAAACTACAACAAGGGGACACATCGTTGCCACTGTGCAATTTCCCAATAAAATTCAATTTAAAAAAAGAATGACAAAATGCTATTCAAAGTGCTGAACACTGACTGAAAAACATCAGACAATAAAAAGGAATAATAAGAGAAAAATTAAGGTGAATAATCAAAATTCTTCGATTCAGATTCATGCAGTCCCACTGGTTTCTTACACTGAGGGCATGGCTGCGGAGGTGCTCCTGTCTTGTGAACCTCTTGCCACACATGGGACAGGGGAAGGGCCTCTCTCCTGTGTGGCAGCGGATGTGTCTCTTCATGATCCCCTTCTGCTTGGCAGTGTACGGACAGAATGGGCACTTGTGGAGTTTCACTGGCACTACCAAGCCATCGCCTGCAGGGGGAGAGAGAGGCCAGCGGTTCAGATTTACCTCAATGCTTGAGAACCCATTGAATGCAGCATGGTATTAGCTTCAATATGTTTACAGGAAGACCCATGTCACGCTCGGCCATTTGCGTGAGCTTAGACTGATCTTGCCAATTACCTGTGTCCTCTCCAAGCCAGTCAGACTGGATCTCCATGATAGATGAGCCCGCGAATCCTAAACCCTCGTCAATTCTGCCTCCTCCTGTTTGGGCAAAGCGCTGTCCCACTCTGTCCCCCAGAGGACTGGGGCCTTCACCTCTGGCCAGCATCTCCATCAGCTGCCTGGCATTAAAGGAAGGGCTGTATCCCAAGGGAGAGCGCTCATTGGACGGAGAGGGAGGAAGTAGTCTGCTATGATGAGGGTGATGGAGAGAGGGCCCGGGATACGAGGCCATGTCTTTGGTGTCGGGGGACTCCATTAGCTCCTCATCGGGGTCATACTCTATCTTGGGGTTCACTAACTCTGGGGTCAGGGCAGACGACGAAGAGGACGAGAGGTTTGTCTGATCCATGTGTCCCTTCTGTCCTTCACTCCCAGATGCAAATTCCTCCCTGGAATGGTAGTCGCTGTCCATGTCTCTGCTGGTGCCCAGAGTTGTGGCAACAGGGATAGACAAGGGGGTTCTAGCCGAGGTCACAGTCTCCGGACCTAAACCCACCCCTCTATCTGCCTCTGCAGCCTGTGAATGAGGCTCAGCAGCAGCCCCTGCACCACTGGAGACTGACGCAGCAAGAGTGCCGCTGTCTGCAGGACCTATCCCTCCATCCTGTGCCTGGTTCTCCTTCTCCGTGTTCCTCTCCTTCTCCTTGTTGCATATTTCCAAAGACGAGCGGATGTATCCCTTACAAAAGTTGACCAGATCAGTCATCTGCAGGTAGCTTCCTGCTGACATCACCTCGATGACATTGCTTCTGTTCAGGGCCAAGCGGCCAGAGTAAAGGAAGTCCAGGATAATAGAGAAGGCACCGGCTGTCACAATGTCCAGCGATGCTGTGCTGTAGCACTGCCCACTATCCTGAAAAGACACGGTACATATCTTAGCAGGTACACTGGATGCCCTACTTTGACAAACTCAGCAACGTATGGTCAGCAAGAACAATGGAGAATCAGCTGTCACATTAACAAACTAGACCAGACCTCCAAACCAGTTTACTTACTCCAACTCCCACCAGCCACCCATGAGGAAGTTATGTATTTCTTACATTATTCTTCACTGCTTTAATAGAAAGTGGCCTGCATTTTAAGGCATTAAAGTAATAATTGATGAGACAATATTATCTTAGCCAACTCATTACATTTGTTTCCAAGAAGCCATGCCCAAAACTTGCCCACATCTCCTAGAAATAAAAAGGTTGGGAAGCCTTGATTGAAAAAGCTATTCTCACCTGCAGATAGTGAACCAGAAGAGCCCGGAAATAGCCGCTCCCAGCAAACAACACGTTACGATGGGCCTTGAAGACACGGCCTTCGACAAGGATGCTGCAGTCACAGAAGAAGTCCCTCTTACGCTGCTCACTGAGCTCAAAGAGCAGTTTGGGCAGGTAGCAAGGCACTTCCATGTCTGTACCTCAGTGAGCCCTGCCAAGGAGAGAGAAGAGAGAGACAATTAATATATAATAAAATGTATTTGTATAGCACCTTTCATACAAGGAATGCAGCACAAAGTGCTTTACAATAAGGGAAAATAGAAAACATAAAAACAGGAACAGAATGCCATAAAATAAGATGAAATAGAATATAAAGAATGCATTAAATAAAATGGAAAATAAAACCCAATGAATAATTAAAAAAAAGGTAAAAATATTAAAATCAGTAGCCATATTTGCAGGATGCACATTAATACATCAATACACATTGCAGCAGCATCAAAAGGGCTCCATTCTCTTTATCTCTGTTCCTATCTTTCCTTTTCTTCTCTACATCAGTGGTGATTTGAAATTTTTTAAAGACAAAAACTCAAGTGCACTTTCTGCCAATCAGCGCCTAGGTGACTGAGGCTATAATAACAACAGAACGGACACAGACTCTCAATAGTCAACATTTAATTTAAGAAACTTAAATTATACATAATCTGTAAAACACTTTATAGAATACATAGAATGCATAAAATCAAGTGAAATACAACATTTCTAAAAGAATTGCAGCAGTGCGAAGCAAATTGCAAAAACAAAAGTGTCAGGCCTGTATCAGGGAAGTCATAGCTAATGTGGCTAAAGGCTCGAGTGAAGAAATACGTTTCCAGCTTTCTTTTAAAAACACAGTTAGCAAGCTGGCTTTCCTGATATCTTTAGGCAGTGGGCTCCATAGCTTTGGGACGTAGAGCTAATTGACAAAGGCTGCATCAACAATTTTCTTTCGGCTGTTACTGGGAACCTCCAATAAACCAGCAAGTAAGTGTGAGTTTAAAAGGGGAAACAGTAAAAGGCCGACAAAGACTGTTTGGTTCTGTAGTGCCAAACTACATTAATTATGTTGTTGTGTGACACTTGTCTTGACATTTTCTCCACTGTTAGATTATTACAACGTATTTATTACAGTACTAAGTCAAAATGGTTTACAGGGAAAGGCAAGGCAGCTTTATAGCTTTTATAGAAACATGGCAATTCTAAATACTTAAAGGGAAAGGAGGAAACCTTCCCTTGATGAGCTTCTATGCATTAGAGTAGTGCAGTTCAAATCACTGACGTTAGGCGACGTTTAATACCTTAAAAGACAGCGAGGCTCAAACATACAAAGCAAATAGACACACGTTTGACAGAGGAAATAAAAAGGGAAGGGGACATTAATAAGCTCTAACGTTATTTTAGTGATTACTTACAAGCTAACTTGTGTTGCTAGCGCCGAGTAGCCAGTTAGTTAGAAAAACGGCAGACTTACAATAGCGACTGTACTTTACGAAGCATGTTCACCGACCGTGAGTTAAAAGGACATATAATACGGTCTCACCTGTGTAATTACGCGACTGAACGCGAGAAAACCTTTATCATAACACAAGGATTTAGATTAGCAAGGTGCACTGACCAGTGGCCATATAACAACTTCCGCTTTTAGCAATAAGTGACGTTTTTCATGCATCCAATCGGTAGCCGACAGAGGCGTAGCCCTGTCGGTACAGCTCCTACATGTAGTTTAATGAACTTGGTGTTTGTAAATTCACTTAATGGTTGGGTATAAATTAATTAGCAAATCCAGAAGACAGTGGTAAAGACAAAAATTTTAGGCTAAATCCAATCTGGTCTAAAGGAATGGATACCCTCTCTGGCTATAATGTAATTTGACTGTGGGACTTTTATTAACAGCAAAATTATCTGGTGGTGTCCCAGGTTTGACCCAGAGTAAGATGTTTCCTGTCAAAGTGCAGCATTTGTATGTAAATTGCATAGTTTTTACTGACTTATGATACAATGTATTTTTAGTTTTTTTACTTTTCCAATACATTGTTCACCACACTGAACAGTCATACATACACAACATATCCAACAGCTCCATGCAGGCTTCTTTTTACGCTATTTTGCATTTCTGCATGTTTGTACTTGCAATGTTTTTACACTGTTTCTTTATGTGTCTTTAATGTTCTTATATGTAGTTTATGTCATGTTGAGCCTGCCCTGTCAAAGCCAAATTTCTGTCACTCATGACAGACAATAAAGGTTTTCTAATCGTATCTATGTTATATATCTCATTCATTGTTTTTTTTAACAAAAATATTTTATAGGATTATTATTATTATTATTATTCATATTATTATAAGTATTTAGGTCTGTATTTCATCTACTGTTGTGTGCTCTTTGAAATATAACCCTGTATATAACCCTGCTATATGGCACTATTAATTGTACCCCAACTGGGAGGGTTTACACCCTGTGCATCACTGGATGTGAGACGTTATTTTAAACAATTTTCCACTCAACTGCGATCAACAAAACAAAAATGACCCTCTCTAAAATAGGGACAGAAATGTACAAATTATCCTCAAAAGTTTGAGCTGTGTCTGCCCCTCTCCATTGCAGAAACATATTGATAGTGATGATGATGAGGATGATGATGATGATGATGGTGATGATGTTGTGCATAAGAGTGCCCCCCCCCCCCCCCCCCCCCCTTCTCATACCAAGTTCAGCATGGCGCTGCATAGCCGCAGGCGGCTCACGCCTGCCCACATTGTCTGCTCAAGAATATTTGTTTATTTGCTTTTCATTTCGGAGAGAAAATAATTCCTTTTTTTTTTTTTTTTTCGGACGTGGCGGGAGTAAACAAGTAGTTCCTTCAGTGCTGCGCCACACCCTCTCAGCACAATCCACAGCTCTTAGAAGTGTTTTTTTTTACACTGATGGGTGCCGACCAAGCGACTTATTTGTTTCAGATATTTTCCCATGGCAAACAGGGCGAATACAAAGGCTTCGCGGTGGCCTGGAGAAACCGCAGGGTAGGCGTACATGAGCCTCCGTACTCACCCTCTTTTGAAAATGAAATTTATGGCACCTCATAAAAGTTCTATTCACGCTTATAAGCACCCAAATATAAACTAGTATAAACCGGCAGGGTTTGACTCAATGCTTGTAAACTTGACCTGATGGAGCGTTGTGTCCGGCTGAAGGCAGGCCGGCTGACCCAGCTGCCCAGCCCTAACATGAGTCCATCCCTTCTTCTTGCTCTGACTCAGGGAAACACAAGGCCTTTGTTTGGCTCATTTGTTGACATATGGGCAGGAAACTCCCTCTCCACAGACCTTTCCGAGCCAAGCAATCACACTAAGGTTTCTACAATACTGCCCTATCTGTGTGGCAGTTTAATGCTGGTTTACACCCATCAACCCCTTAGAAACAAATAATATTCATGATTTATGATTGGGTTTTGGCTTACGCCTATGATTATGATGGCTCATGATTTGCAGATTGAAGCACAGTCTAAAAAGTAAATAGATGTAGCGACGGCTGTTATGTAAGGCTGCATCCAGATTTAGGGACCTCACTCATTGTGTGTGTTAGCCACTGTGAGACCCACGGCTGGCACAGAGGGCTCCAGCAGCACCCCTCTGGGTCCCTGTGGTCCGCGCCTCAGCACATAACAGCCACTTAGGCCGGCATTTTCCCAGGCTGAGACAACACACCATGGTGGCAGCGCGAGCCACAGAGAAGGCCTGATTAAAGAGTAGGGACAATGGAGGGAGAGAGACCGTGGTGGCATTTTCCATCTCCGCCGCTGTCTCCTGGGGGGACCAAGTATGTGCCGTGAAACGTTTGAATTATCCCAGAATCTCTGGAATTCAGACATAGGCACCGCGGAGAGGACCCTCGCCCGGGGATCAAAGAGCTTTGAGAGGCGTGCGGTGGACTGGTGGTGAAGTCGAGTACATAGGGGAGTGTGTGTGTGTGTGTGTGTGTGTGTGTGTGTGTGTGTGTGTGTGTGTGTGTGTGTGTGTTTGTGAGATTGTGTGTTTCGGAAAACTGACTTGAAAAAGATAAAGACTGTTTGAAAAATGAATCATATTTTCTTTTATGGTTACATGTCCTAAGATGTTTCCAAGAAAGCCATGTTTGACTTCTGAGGAGGCAGTGACCATTGAGCAATGAAACACAGGCGCTGTGTGTGTGTGTGTGTGTGTGTGTGTGTGTGTGTGTGTGTGTGTGTGTGTGTGTTGCTGTCCTTTTATCCCTCAAGGGATTAGATAATGCGATCATAGCCAATCATTGGGAGTTTAATACAGTGGGCGCCCCTCTTTAGTTTGGAGACGCCACTCTCCTCTGTGGTGGCAGAGGAAGAGGAAGAGAAAAGTGAGAGGGGGAAACCTCGTGTCTCTCTTTCTGTCTATATCTCTCTGTAATTATCACTTAATGTTCTTCGGTGTTCTTGAGACGCCTGTCTCTCGCTCAGTCCTTTCTTCTCTCGCTAGAGAGGAAATGTATCACTGTCTGAAATAAATCTGCCAGCCTTTTTATTATTGTATTTTTAGCATCAGAACAGAGTAGTAAATGGAGCCGTCCCAGACCACAAGCTTCCGGTAGCTCCGAGCCTCAGCACTGGCTGGCTGTCTTTGCCACAGCCAAGTCCAAAGATCAAAGCCTCTTATACTATATACAGTTAGCTAGTCATCCTCAAGCATTGACCTCAAGCAAGTTCTCATGTCTGAGAACGGCAGCGTGTGTTTGTGCATGAGCCACATGCAGAGTGTATAGAATTAGTTCACTACACAAGTATGCCCTTCAGCAAGGCAGATTTGCATGAACATCTGGTGTGTGCTTTTCTGAATGTGTGTAAGAGCTCTCGTGTCTGTCTACATCAATATATCTCTGCGCTGTAAGTCAAGCTTTGTCATGGCATTGTCTTGTGTTTGTTTGTTTGATGTCAAAAATGACAGGATTGTGTTGACATAAAAACAAAATCTACAACGTGGTGGCCTGGGAAGTTGCCTCCTGGCAATCAACGAGCACAACTAGCATTACTTATGATGTGATATAGGCTATTTGTGATTCCCAACCAGGGGGTATGTCTGTCTTCAGTTGCCAGCGGTTTCAAGGAAAATTCAACTAATTAAATCAACTAAACTTAACTACTTGTGATTTGATTTAAAATATATATCCACATATTTGTGTGAAGGAGGAAAATAGACAGCCAAATAGAATTACGAACTGGTGGGATGTTGATATTTAGTAAATTTACAATAACCATTGAGCTGCCCATTAAAGTCAGTTGAAACACATTACCACCACCACATGTATGTGAAAACTAGTTAGCAAGCAAGTGAGCAGAGAGGTTGAAATAACTGTCTAAAAGTCATTTATGAAAAAATAATTACCTAAAAGTAACAATAAAACAGTTGAAATAGCAATCTAAAGGTGACGCATAAACAGGTGAAATGGTTAGCTAAGACATACTGTTGAAATAGGTAGCTACAAATGATGAATAAACAGATAAAATATTTAGAAGTAATGGATGAACAGTATACTTAGCCTAATGGATAAATGGTACAGATGTCTTCTGCCGCTCCAAGTGGTAGTAGCACAAATGCAAACTTGACCAAAAGTAACATAAACATTGATTATGTACGAAAAATGTAACAATAACCACTTTTATGTAATTAATAGTTCTATAACATCCAGTTTATTGTCCATTAATAAGAACAGATTTAGAACATGATAGGTGGTGATGATGGAGGGGTACTTGAGCTCATGTGACAAAAAAGAATAGTAATATCTATTCAAGAACGGCCATATCACTTTTGCACGATGCAGACTAGTAGTAGTAGTTTGGCTTCAGAAAAAATAAAAATAAAGGACTGTTCAGTGCATGTATTACTTTGGTTCTAGTCATTTTGATTATAAAAGCATCCATCAAGACCAATAAAAGTGCTCCCAACTCCATCAGGATATGTGAATGATGTTTGGCATTACCTTCATGATCCTTCCTCCATCAAAGTATTCCTCTATTTCCCTGCACACTCACTGTAATCTCCTTCTGGGAATGCTAAAAATTACCCAGCAGTGTGGTGGCGGCAAGTTTTTATGCTGGTTTTTAGGGGCTTATACCTGCTCTTCTGAGCTGCTGTCTGAACGAGGTGTCGGCTGGACGCCTCCCATGATAAGGCCGTAATCTGAGGTGTAAAGTTATAGGAGGAATTTGGGAAAGTGAGAGGCTGTCAGAGTGCAGCAGCCAAGCGTGCCTGGGGCAGCGTAAAACAGGAATGGAGCACCATCTCCTGGGTTTACGGCTCTGTGAGAGCTCTTCTGAACAACCTGGTATCCAATTAATCCAAATCCTTGAATTTTTTTTAAACCGACCAGGGAACAGATGCATATGCTTTGCTGTTTTGAATGCATCCTTGTCATGTACTTTTCCTTTTCTTTAGACGCTGGACAAAAATAGAAAGCTGATAAGAGGAATTAAGCATCCCATGACTCCATGCAATAAAAATTAGTCTCCTCCATAAACTTGAATGATAGTCAGCTTCCAACTCAAAACGCTTGCTAATGTAAGCCACTGTAAAAGTAGTTTTGCTAAACTACTTTTACAGTGGCTTACATTAGCTGAGTCTTAAAACCCCCAGTCATCAAATGAGGCACAGTTGCATGAATGGCTGAGGGGACACAGTGGATTAGCCTTGAACTCTTTCTTTTTTCACTTTCCCCTATTTTCTCCTCCTGTTTCTCTGCGGCTTATAAAAAATTGCGTCTTGTGTGTGATGTGGCGGAGGAGTGCCGTCAGAACGAACTGATTACGGGCGAGGGCCAGCGTGCCTTTGAGCCATGGCACAGAACGACATTCTTCAAGCACTTAAAAATAGTAACAGTTGGCTTTTTTTTAGGTTTGTTTTTCTCACTGGAGGACTTTGGGACATCCTCTGCTGGCTTTTTTGGAAACAGGAATCATAACCAGATTCTTCTCCACCCACCCCCCTCCCCCTTTCTTTCATTTTGTTATTGGGAGTTTGTTTAATCTTGTGAAGAAAATTGGCTTAGCGTGGGAAAGGCAGAATTCTTTTGGGGATAGGTTTTGTTGTTTTAGAGTTGTATGCATTGTTGTTTCTTTCAGTGCAGGAAGAAAAAGTGCCAGTTTGTGCCAAAACCTCATGAAGTATAGAAAAAAAGGAGCTGAGTGAGAGGGAGGCCGCCACACCATGACAAAGATATGGGCTGTCTAAGCAAAGAGCTTTACAAATGACGATCTCCAGGGGGAAAAAGGGGGAGACAACATAAGGGAGGAAGGGAGTGGGAGAGGAGGAGAAGGGGGAGGGAAATAGGAGAAACAAATGTGGATGGATTGGGGGTCGGGGCAGGGGGGTGAAGATGGGTATTGGGGGGAAATAATGCAGAGCAGTGAGGAGGGAGGGGGGAGATGAGAGGGGAAACATTCCCCCTTGCCCACATTAAAGACATAAAAAAGAAAACAAACAGAAAAACATGTCTGACATAAAGAGGCTGGTTTCCGCGGCGACAGCACAATGGCTGCCTGTGGCTCTCGGGACCCTCGCCGTCCCGTCTGGGGCCCGGCACCAGCGAAAGTCACCGCAGTCACAGGGACCATCAGTGTGTGTGTGTGTGTGTGTGTGTGTGTGTGTGTGTGTGTGTGTGTGTGTGTGTGTGGGGTGTGTGGGTGTGTGTGTGTGTGTGTGTGTGTGTGTGTGTGTGTGTGTGTCTGTGTGAAACATGGTGAATGTCATCACAGGCCCAGTGCTGTGGGAACCGCCATGAAAGGGACCCCACTCAGAAGCCACAAAAGTTCCTTTCTGCTTCTTCTCTTCGGCTTTTAGCCTCTTTATTTATCTGCGTAGGGGGAGCCGGATGAGGAGGGAGGACTCTCTCTCTCTCTCTCTCTCTCTCTCTCTCTCTCTCTCTCTCTCTCTCTCTCTCTCTCTCTTTCTTTCTCTCTCTCTCTCTCTCTCTCTCTCTCTCTCTCTCTCTCTCTCTCTCTCTCTCTCTCTCTCTTTCTTTCTCTCTCTCTCTCTCTCTCTCTCTCTCTCTATGTCTCTCGCTCTCTGACAGGCAGCATGACCCATGATCACCGCAGCCCTCCTGCCCTCTTGACACCTCAAATCACAGCAGCCACTATCACAAACATATATACTGACTGTGTCTAACCCTATTTCTCTGGAGGTTCATTCACACCTCATATCAGCTCAATCGGATCATAAAAACACAATGCAGCTCTTTGGCAAACACCCTATAGGAACAAACCTGCATGGCGTTCCCAGGAATGCCTCATATACCCAGGTTACTCCGAGTGAATCGTGGAGACGGCCAGACAGGCAGTCCCACAGGTTCCAGGCATTCCTTATGTGTCTGAAGGGCAAATAATTCCCTCATGGGTCCAGCCTAGACAGTGCCAAACTGCTCCAGTGCCAGTTCCCATGCCAATCCAATCTTGACCCCAGTGACTGAGCACGCAGCCACAGACAGATTACTATGAAGGCCTCATACCAATAAGAAATCTATACTGATTTTTTTTGGGCGTATGTCAATAGCGCTTGCATACAGCAGGGCACCATGCAGGGCTCCTTTGACCACAATTGGCCTTTCATATATTCTCGGCAGGGGTTCTAGAGAGTGAACAAACATTTCCTTTTGACTTGATTACATCTGAAGAGTTATTTTTGAGTACCTTGTTATTTAAAAGATATATTTGCAAATACCAATGCCATTCTTATTAACAACTCTTCATATTTTTGAGGATTAAAACCATGGTTACAAAGTGCTTCACAATAAACAACTATAATAAAAAGCATTTGAATGAATATTTAAAGTTCTCATATTATGCTCAATTTCATGTTCATAATTGTATTTAGAGGTTATATCAGAATAGGTTTACATGGTTTAATTTTCAGAAGACATCATATATTTTGTTGTACTGCACATTGCTGCAGCTCCTCTTTTCACCCTGTGTGTTGAGCTCTCTGTTTTAGCTACAGAGTGAGACATCTCACTTCTGTTCCATCTTTGTTGGGAGTCGCTCATGAGCAGTAGCTAGGTGAGGACTACTAGCAAGTCAGAAGCAGAGTATGAGGGCCCTGACAGTACCTTGGTAAGGACTACTAGCCAGTCAGAAGCAGAGTATGAGGGCCTGCTCTGACAGTACCTAGGTAAGGACTACTAGCCAGTCAGAAGCAGAGTATGAGGGCCCTGACAGTACCTAGGTAAGGACTACTAGCCAGTCAGAAGCAGAGTATGAGGGCCCTGACAGTACCTAGGTAAGGACTACTAGCCAGTCAGAAGCAGAGTATGAGGGCCCTGACAGTACCTAGGTAAGGACTACTAGCCAGTCAGTAGCAGAGTATGAGGGCGTGCCCTGACAGTACCTAGGTAAGGACTACTAGCCAGTCAGAAGCAGAGTATGAGGCCGTGCCCTGACAGTACCTAGGTAAGGACTACTAGCCAGTCAGAAGCAGAGTATGAGTGTGTGCCCTGACAGTACCTAGGTAAGGACTACTAGCCAGTCAGAAACAGAGTATGAGGGCGTGCCCTGACAGTACCTAGGTAAGGACTACTAGCCAGTCAGAAGCAGAGTATGAGGGCCCTGACAGTACCTAGGTAAGGACTACTAGCCAGTCAGAAGCAGAGTATGAGGGCGTGCCCTGACAGTACCTAGGTAAGGACTACTAGCCAGTCAGAAGCAGAGTATGAGTGTGTGCCATGCTAGCAGCTAGGTGAGCATTATAATGTGTGTTCCAAAGTGACCACGTTTGTCTCTGAAGTAAAGGCTGGACTACAACAGAGCTGTTTGGAGCAGTTTGTGAACAGTGTTTTCTGTTGGAGATGGTAAGTCTCTTTGGGGTGGATTTTTCACGTTGTAAACCTATAACGTGCACAAAAAGATATATAACACAATAAAGGAAAGGAAAAAAGCCAAAAAGCATAATATGAGCACTTTAAATCAAAGACAAGCAATAATTGTTAGAGAATAACAATTGAGTGGCTCAGCATCTTGGCTTTGCTCCCTCATGTCATACATTTTTGTCATTTTTCCTTTTGCATTATTACAAACATGCTTGTGATTTCAACACTGCAGAATATTGTAGGAAATAAAACTCTAACAGTCTACATGTTAAGGGATTTTATTCCAACCTGTTTTTGTGCAATTTGTGCATTTAAATCACTGACAATATTACAAATTCAGTTTTAAAAATGTCTTTCAAAAGACGTTTTATGGTTTACAAGCAGCGTTATTGACAGAGATATTGTGTGAACGCCCCATGTCATTTGCAACTTTCAACTTGTCTCTGCATATTGACACAGCTGTTTGTTATTGTGATTTTAGCAAGAAATAAAATGCATTATTTGTATGCTGTAATGGTTTTACTTATTTCCCCCTTTCAACAGGTTCAATCCTTTCAAGTGTCTTTTTACATCGGCGTATTTTTTAGGGGAAAGAAATGTTGCTGAAAGTTGGTTTTCTGTTGCCGAAAAACAGAGTACAAATAATCAAAGTCAACCACGCATTGAGACGTATCTGAGCAGTTATTCAGTTTGACGTGAATGCAGAGGGGAGAATCACAAACAAAATATCCTGCTGAGCTGGTTCCATTTCACAGACTTTCAAACAATAGCAATAGACATGCATCAGAAGCAATAATTGCAGCTGAGTGTTTGTGCCTTATAAATTGTGGGTCTGCACTGTCCACATGCGTGTGAAGGAGTTGACTGTGTTTGCGCTTGTGTGAATCAGTTGTGTGCATGTCCCTGAGCATTCACACATTCATATTCCAGTTGCGCATGTGTGCGTGTGTGTGCAAATTGTAAAAGTATGAGCTTGTTAATTTCAATAAGGGACATTGCCTTGTTGTGGTTTGGAGGGATGGGAGGGAGGGGACTTGAAGTGGCCGACCAAGATCGCCAGAAATCTCCCAGAATTCCATCCCACCACCCAGTGCCAGCACTCTCTGTCTCTCCAACTTATGTTTCTCTCCATCACAATCCCTTCACATACCCCCACAATGAAACTATTTTCGTAATTGACTTATTTATTTATTCATTCATTGGTCTTGTTAATTACTTTCCATTTCGTGCATGTTTTTGTTTTTATGCAACTTGCCTCATCATCCTGGAACAACTGGGACGGCAAAAACAATTAGTTAAACCAGTGTGATTGCATTAAAAAAAAAAAAAAAAAAGACTGGTGGATACAGAGAAGAAAGTTAGTCATGAAGAGGAGGGGGGGGGGGGGTGATAAAAATAACAACAGAGAAGAGACTGAAGCCTGACTTCAGAGATGTCTCCCTTTTTCAGATTCTTTCTTCTCTGTTTTCTGATGCTGAAATGAGATCCAGATCCGAATTAAAGAATGATTGGTAATGAAAGGATATGTAAGGGGGGTGGGAGGGTGGGTGGGGGGTGATTGGAGGGAGGGAGAGAAAGAGGGATTTCTCTTTTCTGTTTGTCCTGACTCATACTCACCACACTGTAAGCCCCCTGGTGATAGTCATACTGATTACCAACACTTGGGTATTACAAACACACGCACATGCACTTATTTTAAGTTAGTTTATTATCTTACGCGTATGACACGATAAAAGACAGGCTTGCAGGGCTCAGTAACATCTAACGCAAGAGCGATAAACAGAAAAACAAAGCTGCATCTTTTTTTCAAGATACAAAGAAAAAAGAAACATCTGGAGTAAGAAAAAAAAAATCTATCAATATATACCTGCTTTTATATACAAAGCTCCTTGACTTACGGGACCAAAAATAAGTACATAAAGAATGTACTTGTTCAGAAAAACAAATTACACAAAGATCTCGGGTACTCATGCATTGTGGTATGTTCAAACTAACACACCCTTCCAGTCTGCCAGGCAGGAAGAGACACACTCAGCTGGGCATTGTGTGGAAGGGGGCATGTCACTTGGCCTCGCTCCGTTTTTCACACACACATATGCACACACCGCTGGGTCGGCCAGGCATCGCTCCTAACAACGGGCGCCTGGGCCTCGAGTTTCCATGGCAATCTGTACCAGCAATCTTCCCACGGTGGCAGCGGAACCGAGCGCTGGGTGTAGCAAGGAGCCGTGTGTGTGAGTGTGTATGCGTGTGTGAGCGTACAGAGAATGCTATCTTGTCCAGTGAAGAGCCCAGATGTTCAGACACTCACTGGGCTGATTCCTCTCTTGACCCCTCAGTTCTGATCAAAGAGTACTTGAGCTCATCTGATAGGGCTGTGGGGGTATACGCCTGACTGGTTTAAATGATTTTACATTTTAGTCAGCAGTATTAAAGCAATATGAAGTACTGTTTATGGTAAAAAAAAAAATAGGGAAAAATAAGCACAATCTTCTTATTTTTCTTCGTATTGTGGTTCTTTGCTGATCACTGACAGCTGCCTAGAGGGTCATAGGTTACCCTTTTGTATCACTGCAGTAGTGTTTTTGCTTTTGCTGTTTGTCTCTCACACTCACTCCCAAAAACTAGTTCAATAACTCCACTCTCCAAGTCACCTGTGCGATTGTGTGAGAGTCAAGCTTTATGCACTGCCACACACTCCTCTGTGGATGATGGAGCGTTTTCACAGTCCATCATTCCCACACTCCTCACCTCTCTCCCTCCTGCTGCCATTGTTCTACACAGCAGTGCAATTAAAAGAGCAGAAATAGAAAGAAAGGAGGATAGAAAGAAGCAAGGAAGGAGAGCAGGATGAGATTGGAGGCTAATTGACTGAGGATGACTGAGCAAAGAGGGTGGATAGATGGGGCTGAGGGGGAGGCAGAGTGACAAACTGGGCAAGGCCAGATTAAAGGGAGGGAGGAGGGACAGGGAGAAGAGGCGGGGGGAGCCCAAACTGGCAACCCTGCCCCAACTGCCAAAATCCTATTTTGTCATTGGGTGGCTGTGACAGAGAGAGGCAGCCAAGAGAGAAATAACAGAGAGAGAGAGCGAGAGACTAGGATTGGATGCCAGTGATAGAGTACAAGACTAAAGCAGCTTGTGAATTTTCTTAGTTGTCATGGGCCCTTGGGGGTCGATCAAGTGGCACTGCTGACTCACAGAGGAAAGGACAGGAGACACATGAAGAACAAACAAAACAAAAAAAACACAAGTGACAAGAAGTAACTAAGGACAACAAGGCTTTTATAAGTAACAGCGCAAGAGAAACAGAGAGTGAGGGGCACACAGGGTGAGCGCCTCTTCCACAGGGGAGACAGTCTTCAGAGTGTTGCGTCCACGCAGCAGAGAGAGAGCGAGAGAGAGAGAGAGAGTCCATCAGTCCATCATCTATCCATCCATCCGTCCATCCATCAGTCCAGCCAGTGAGGAAGAGGCACAGACATGAAGAGACCTCACGACTACAGCTCCCCAGACTCGGACACAGACGAGTTTATTGACGTGGGACAAGAAGACGGCTATTGGTGAGCATCCGCCAACCACACCTGAGGTTGTAACACATGCCCTCCAATCCCACTTTAAAGGAAAATGACATGGCGCACATTCTGATAAAATTAGAAGCTAAAGACAGATTTTCTCTAAACATACTTGGCAGTGAGCTGTGGGCTTTAAAAGCATTTTGACACTTGCTGCCATGCACAACATTGCAGACAAGTTGAAAGACTGCAGGAAAAGTTTTCGGGGAAATGCAACCAAATAATATAGGAGATTTGCTGCCAGAGGCCTGACATTAAACTGACAGCTCAGCTTTGTTGGAAGGTGTTTCAAATGACTTAAATACATTTATCAAACATTTTAAACATTGAAGCGGAATGCAGAAAACTTTGAAGAGTAGGAATCACAAATTCGGTACCATTGCTTTATAAACCACATTTGAGACTTGAATACCTCTAAGTGAAAACAGTGTAATGTTTGCTCCTTTTACTAGCCCATGTGAGTAAATGCAGAGATCTGTAATCGTCTTTGCACACATGACATGCATTACAATATGTATAGGTTAAAAAATGATGTAAGGCCTGTCGTGTCTGAAGCATGAAGACAAGGGTTTTTTTTATCATTTGAAAATTAAATCAATACATGCATTTAATAAAGAACATATCTTCAGATTATTTTTTTTTAAAGTCTTGTAAGTCAAGATTCGCATTTTATTTAATGTTTTCTGCTTGTTTCTAATTTAAAAACAATATATTGTAATGTAGCAATATTACATGTTTACCTTCCTTCTTTGCATGTTGAATAAAAAAGAACAACCGAACTGTCAGATCAACACAAAAACAATTGTAAGGGACGACCCGAGTTATTTTGCAGGAACATTTGAGGCACACTGCGTGTGAGTGGATAGAATGACATTATGTTATTATACTTCAATATATGACATACAACCATTTTGCTTTATTTTAGACTCAATAAAGTGTTAAAAATGCTGATATTTCGAAAGACTAAAAGTTAATTATTATGAACTTTGTTGAATTAAGGTTATCATCTTATTTTGAGTGCCACAAATTCCTATTGTACAATTAATGATAGGTTGTTCATTCTTCATACAGTTAAATATATGGAGTTATAAAAAGGATTAAGATTAAAAATGCAAACTACAAAATACTTTTTTATTTGACAGGAAAACAATCATTTGAACCTTTGAATGCAAATGTGACCTACAATGCCAAGCTGTTAACTGCAGTCTATTATGTAGAACTTGTTTCAGAACTTGTTTCAGTTGTGGTACATTAGTTACTAGTTACAAGCCATCATACCATTTTGCTTTTTAGGTTAATTAGTTCAATTTGGCGTCAGGAATTACAGAAATGTTACAAATACACTCTTCATCAGAGTGTTTTTGTAATGGTGCATCTCTACACTATATATGAAAACACATTCACAGTAACACTAAAGACGGTTTGGATAAATCAAATTGCCATTTGACATGCAAACAGAAGACAGTGCCGCCCTTTCAAGTCAGCCCCATCAAACATCAAAGCTAAACAAAAACACACAGCTAAATTGGCAGCCTTCATGTTAAAATCTAATAGAAACACGAGTCTTTGGTGGGGACGTTTTAAGGGAACTCTGAGCTGTCAGGCTCTTTCAGCCCTGTACAAACAAACACAATCCATATTGAGTGACTGTACTCGGAGGAGCTCAGATCCCATGCTGCATGCTGGAGCCCCATTCGAGCAAAAGCATCACCCTGAGGCTATATAATCATCTTTCAAAAAGTGCTTTCGCTCAGATGGAAAGAAGAACAGCATGTCATTTCACTGAGACTAATGTCCAGAAACGCATTAAACCAAAAACAATCTCGTCTTCCCTCCTCTCCCGGGCACTCCGATGCTGTTCTGTGCCCAAAAAACAAATTAGATTGAAGGGTTGTGCCATCCTGCCTCTGTGTCATATTAGGGAGGGTAATAATAACAATATGCAGGAGAATCAAAGTTAACATGTTTCTCTCTGTGCCAATACCATCCTCCCATTTCCTTCTCTCTCTCTCTCTCTCTCTCTCTCTCTCTCTCTCTCTCTCTCTCTCTCTCTCTCTCTCTCTCTCTCTCTCTCTCTCCATGGTACAGCCCAGTCACCGGGTCCATGTCTCCTGGCAGCGCCTCGCAGATTCTGGCCCGCAAGAAGAGAAGAGGGGTGAGTGGATTATAGCCTTGGATCTTAATCTTTTTAGTCTTGTTGTTTTGGTTGGCCCTGACTGGCCCTCTGCTCTTCTTGTTGTGTAGATCATAGAGAAGAGGCGCAGAGACCGGATCAACCACAGCCTGTCGGAGCTCAGGAGGCTGGTGCCCAGTGCTTTTGAGAAACAGGTGACCGCTGATAAATCCACGATCAATTAAAACCATTCTACTTTAACAACAGAAGTGACAAACCAGCTACATAAATTCGGATGCCACAGGGTCAAATGTTGCTCATTTCTCTTGCAGGGGTCATCTAAGCTGGAGAAAGCAGAGATCCTGCAGATGACTGTGGACCACCTCAAACTCCTGCATGCCATGGGAGGAAAAGGTGAGACTTCCGAGTTTGGTGCTTGCAAAACCATTCACTTTCTAGCTCTTTCCGCTTCTGTAGGAACATGGACACATAACAGCCCTTGGAATAATGCTGCAATATATCAACAACCCAATCAAAAAGTAGACATTATAATGATTCATTGTCCTTTCTTTTGGACAAGATAAAGCATGCAGCATGTACAGTAATTATATTGTTCATGACATTACAATACTATCGTTCATTGTATGACTAAGCTCTCTTTCTCTCTCTCAGGTTACTTTGATGCGAGGGCCCTGGCGGTCGACTACAGGACGTTGGGCTTTAGGGAGTGCGTTGGAGAGGTGGTGCGGTACCTCAGCTCCCTTGATGGGGATTCCCCGGACCCTATAGGAGCCCGTCTGGTCTCCCACCTTTCCCACTGTGCAAGTGAGCTCGACCCCCTTCTACTACAGTCGCCCCCGGCCTCCGCCCTGCCCTTTCCTCCGTGGCCGTGGGCGTCCTTCCCTCAGATCTCCCCCACCTCACCAGCCTCTTCCTCACCTCCTTTCCCCAGTGGGCGAAGGGATCTGGCCCTGATGGGGAGCTACCCATCGCCTGCCTCCCTCCGCCTCGGCCCCCTGGCCGGCTGCCAGCAGGGTGTACCCCAGCTTCTTACCCCAACAGCCCTGGCTACCATTCACAGATTGCCCTCCCTCGCAGCGTCAGGGTCCCTAGCCCCCTCCAGACCAACCCAGGCGTCCCCTCACAACACCACCAGGGCCTCGCCTCTCCACCTCCCCACCCCTTCCTCTTCCTCTTCCTCTCCTTCTACTTCTTCCTCCTCTTCTATTTCCTCATCTTCTGCCCCACTGCAAGTCTCTTTCAGGCCCTTCGCGCCGCTGGGGTCTCCCACAGCTCAGAGCAGGGGCTTGAGCGGAGCAACCAAGGCGGCCCAGGGATGGGGGACTGAGATAGGAGCTTTCTGAGGCTCAACTCTGGTTTTGTTTTCCAAATGAACTCTTTACAGTGGACATGGAGCTCCCATGTGCACCACGTAGCAAATATGAAGCCGTTGAAGCAGACCTTTGATGATTGTCTCTGCTTCTGAGGGACTCTAAAAGCCATATCAGACTGCGGGTGAAGTGTCAGATAATCACAAACAATCATAGATAATGGAATAATGAAGGAATGTGAAAGAATAGAAGATTTGAATAAATTCAAGATCTTGCTTGACAAATACACACATACACAGTGTTCAACAGAGCCATATATATAACGCTCAACAGAGTGACGTTGAGTTTTTACTGATCTTTTAACTGTGATATTTGTTTGTTTTTCCCCCCGCAAATCATTTATACATATGATTACATTTTCCAAGTCTGAAGGATGTTTGACAAAAATCTCTATAAAGACTAAGTGCCTTTACCTTTCTTCAAGTTTTTCTCTGTGTTTTTTCTGACTGTATAAGCAAATGGCAACATGTAAAGCTATATGTTGTCTGCTATCAATACAAACGGAAAAGGAATGGTTGAAAGCTACATGCTACCCACTTATCCATATTAGCAATGTCTGTAAACACTGCTTGCATGTTCTCCAGCCGTAACCCCCTCTGTATCTGAGCTGTCTCCAGCGATGGCTGATGGGAGCTGTGGTCTTGTGGCTGCAGAGGATAAACATGGTGGGAGCTGGTGATGTTTTTGGGATGCCGCGGCGAGGCAAACAGACCCATCACTTTGCCCTCTAATTGGCAGTACCCTGTCATTAACTTTACCCTCATATCAGTCTATGTATCTTCCTCTCCTCTACTGTCTCTCTGCCATTCTTTCTCTCCAATCTTGTGGTACACCAGCGGATATCTTCTCTCCCTGTTTGTCTGCGCCACTGTCTCCTCAACAATGGACAGACAGTACAAGAGGGTGAGAGGGAGGATGGAGAGACTGAGAGAGGGGAAAACAAAGGAAAAGATCTGAAGGGCTGTGGTTGGGTGACTGATTTGGCGTAGACGTTCAATAACAGGGTGGTGGGGAGGCAGGAGACAGGGTTAAGGAAAGATGAGAGGGATTGCGACAGTTTGAAAAAAAAAAAAAGGAAGAGAAATAGTGTGAATCACTGAGAGCAGGCCAGCACATACAGGGTGCACAAGATCAATGATGAATGACAGTTGCAACGAGTTGTTTCTCAAGAAGATCAGCATAATTGTGCCGTGCTTCACCAAAACGGCTCCGCAGGGATGAGAGAGCAGAGAAGAGCCTTGTGTGTGTTTACTGCTGGAGAACGCTTTGATCTACTTCAGGATGCAATGTCTGTGGTCTGTGGTCCAAAAATGTGTGTGTTCCGCAAAGTGCATATTGTTTATTCGAGTGAGTGTGCTAGTGTGTGCTTAAGCCAGTTTCATGTGCCTGCTGCCCCGTGTGTGTGTGTGCGTGTGTGTGTGTGTGTGTGTGTGTGTGTGTGTGTGTGTGTGTGTGTGTGTAATGTGAGTCTTCAGGGCTGGCGTCAGGACTGAACCGCGGTGGCGGCGTGGCTCTCGTGCGAGGCCGGCCGGCGGTCGGACGGACGGACGGTACGTTGGTGGAATGTTTGTGGAGGGTGCATGGGTGTGCGCACACACACACACACACACACACACACACACACACACAGGCACGCAGACAACACACAAACATAGACACACACAGGCTGGCTGGCACTATTCTAGCCTCTGAGTTGAGGAGCCAGAGTCACCACCACAGCTTCCAGGAAGGACAACCACAGTCACACTGCACTGGGTTTCCCACGGGGGAGGGGAGGCTGGAGGGAGAAGAGAGGAAGGAGGGGAGGGAACGATGGAGAAAGAAGGAGTTTGTGAGTGTGTGTGTGTGTGTGTGTGTGTGTGTGTGTGTGTGTGTGTGTGTGTGTGTGTGTGTGTGTGTGTGTGTGTGTGTGTGTGTGTGTGTGTGAGGCGAGGGTGTACGTACGGCATAGACTGACGTTGTGGTCCAAGCTTAAAGAGGAAAAGATGCAGAGGAGGCAGAAGTGAGAGGAGAAAAAAGTGTCTGAAATTAGGAAGTGAGAGAGAATTCTCCTCTGACGTGTTAATAAACTCGCCCATGCAGTAATGCTGAATCTTTTATTGGATTATATGTGTGCAGTTTCTGTCTCTGTGCGTGTATGTAGAGCACTGTCCAGAGACGCGACAGTGGCCAGTTTGGTAACTTTAGAAGTAGCAGAAATGTTGATGACACGCTTTAGATAGCATATCCACCTAGAACACAAAATCAACAACAATTAATTATGTGATGAATTTTATGTAAAAATATATCCTTTCATCAAATGAATTTAAATGAAAAGTGTTGCTACAGACAATGGCATCTGAGTACTAATGGATACTTATTTCCTACTACACTTTTAGCAGGAACATGATAGAGTCGTATCTGTTGTTTCTGGTGCTGTATTAGCAATGTGCAATGTCACCTAATGCAGCTTTTTAGTTTTTGTGTGCATGTTTGCATGCATGTAGGCACAGATATACCTGATTCCCACTGTAGCGAAACTCCTAGTGACATAGGTGAAGAACTGGCAGTTGGGTACACCTCTGCCTCACCCGTCTAGCTAGGTGTGCTATACTGTATGCTGCTGTAATGCAAGCATGCAAGTTTTTATGGTGCTGTGAAACCTCTCCAGTATACAGTATTGGTTGTTTCAGAGTCCAGATTCACATCAAGGGGAGATCGACCTTTTAAAAAAAAAATTCCTGCACACACACTTGTCACCTCTGCATTTGGTTTATTTGGTTGGATGACGTTTTGGTCACAAGGACCTTTCAAAACACGTGTAGTAGTTGGGGGAATTAATTGGTGGAGTGCGTGTTGCTTTCTACTCATCGGGATCAACCTTTTTGGCAAAAATTAAAAAAAAACTTTTAAAGCAGGGGTAAGCAATTAGTAGAGATGTACCGATTGACCGCCGGTGACCGGAATTGGCCGATTTTCACGTCATGGGCCATGACCGGCGACCTGCCGGTCAGTCTGACATATGCCAATTTTATGCCGGTCAAATGCACTCGGGCGCCGCATTATTTACAGTGCCTTGCGAAAGTATTCGGCCCCCTTGAACTTTGACCTTTTGCCACATTTCAGGCTTCAAACATAAAGATATAAAACTGTAATTTTTTGTGAAGAATCAACAACAAGTGGGACACAATCATGAAGTGGAACGAAATTTATTGGATATTTCAAACTGTTTTAACAGATAAAAAACTGAAAAATTGGGTGTGCAAAATTATTGGGCCCCCTTAAGTTAATACTTTGTAGAGCCACCTTTTGCTGCGATTACTGCTGTAAGTCTCTTGGGGTATGTCTCTATCAGTTTGCACATCGAGAGACTGACATTTTTGCCCATTCCTCCTTGAAAAACAGCTGGAGCTCAGTGAGGTTGGATGGAGAGCGTTGGTGAACAGCAGTTTTCAGTTCTTTCCACAGATTCTCGATTGGATTCAGGTCTGGACTTTGACTTGGCCATTCTAACACCTGGATATGTTTATTTGTGAACCATTCCATTGTAGATTTTGCTTTATGTTTTGGATCATTGTCTTGTTGGAAGACAAATCTCCGTCCCAGTCTCAGGTCTTTTGCAGACTCCATCAGGTTTTCTTCCAGAATGGTCCTGTATTTGGCTCCATCAATTTGAACCATCTTCCCTGTCCCTGCTGAAGAAAAGCAGGCCCAAACCATGATGCTGCCACCACCATGTTTGACAGTGGGGATGGTGTGTTCAGGGTGATGAGCTGTGTTGCTTTTACGCCAAACATAACGTTTTGCATTGTTGCCAAAAAGTTTGATTTTGGTTTCATCTGACCAGAGCACCTTCTTCCACATGTTTGGTGTGTCTCCCAGGTGGCTTGTGGCAAACTTTAAACAACACTTTTTATGGAGATCTTTAAGAAATGGCTTTCTTCTTGCCACTCTTCCATAAAGGCCAGATTTGTGCAGTATACGACTCATTGTTGTCCTATGGACAGAGTCTCCCACCTCAGCTGTAGATCTCTGCAGTTCATCCAGAGTGATCATGGGCCTCTTGGCTGCATCTCTGATCAGTCTTCTCCTTGTATGAGCTGAAAGTTTAGAGGGACGGCCGGGTCTTCGTAGATTTGCAGTGGTCTGATACTCCTTCCATTTCAATATTATGGCTTGCACAGTGCTCCTTGGGATGTTTAAAGCTTGGGAAATCTTTTTGTATCCAAATCCGGCTTTAAACTTCCCCATAACAGTATCTGGGACCTGCCTGGTGTGTTCCTTGTTCTTCATGATGCTCTCTGCTCTTTAAACGGACCTCTGAGACTATCACAGAGCAGGTGCATTTATACGGAGACTTGATTACACACAGGTGGATTCTATTTTTCATCATTAGTCATTTAGGTCAACATTGGATCATTCAGAGATCCTCACTGAACTTCTGGAGAGAGTTTGCTGCACTGAAAGTAAAGGGGCTGAATCATTTTGCACGCCCAATTTTTCAGTTTTTTATCTGTTAAAACAGTTTGAAATATCCAATAAATTTCGTTCCACTTCATGATTGTGTCCCACTTGATGTTGATTCTTCACAAAAAATTACAGTTTTATATCTTTATGTTTGAAGCCTGAAATGTGGCAAAAGGTCGAAAAGTTCAAGGGGGCCGAATACTTTCGCAAGGCACTGTACATCGCGCAACACCACACGTGCACATGCAGGGTTTCCGCTGTATGCATGTAGCAGCGGCGCACTGCCGTTCCATCAGCTTTTTATGAAATGTCATAAAGTCGTAATTATACACGGCTCGAACAGTCAGCCGCTCTCTCTCTCCCCTCTGAGGCTGAAAAACTGGAACATGAAAATCGCACTCACACGGGTCCTGTGAAATATGACAACTACAGTTTATCGGAAAATAGCGTTGGGCACACTGACCTGAGACGCTGTAAACAAAAAAAAAACGCTGCAGTCCTCCGACACGCTGTATTAACGTTACTGTTTACGCTTTCCAGGTTAGTGGGGATGCATACCGCTCCAAACCAACATTAAAAACGTAGTAATATTTAAAGAGTTTAGTTTTGTTGTTAAACTGTAAAATGAGCGGTGACGTTAAATCATCTGCTTCAGGTAACGGCCCTCTAGGGTACCGTCTATTTGCTGGATTTATGCACAATGACACATAAAGCAAACTTGCTAAAAAAGGAACTACACGCTGTTTTCAGGTAACGTTACTGTTGACGTTCAAACAGGCCTGTGTGTGTTTTGAGAAATATCTTTATACTGCATTAAGGCTATATTTATTTTATTTGTATTTGTTATTTATATATTATTTTATTGCCATTACCTGTTTTCATACATACAGAAGTTTAGTTTGCTAAATTTATCAAATTATTTTAGTTGGATATTGGATGTGAAAAGAAGGAAATGGTTCTTCCATAACACTGCACTTTAGATGTGTGTGAATTTCCCACACCAGGAGTCATTTATATAGTTGTATTTTATAGCAATCGAATATCTATTAATTATCTATAAAAATGCTCTATGTTCTATACAAAATGTAACATTTTCTATTAAAGAAAAGATAGAAAATAAATATTTGTGTGTGCTGTAAAGTGGTTAGAAAATATAAAATCGGAATCGGCTAAAATCGGTATCGGCTGGCCTAACTCAAAGGAAATCAGAAATCGGAATAGGCCTAGAAAGTTGTAATCGGTGTATCTCTAGCAATTATGTTAAGCAATGGGCCAGTTATTTTTCCAACACTATTTAATGGGGGCCAATGCTGTACAGGCAGAGTGAAAACACAGGCCTATATGTCTTACATATATATTGTTTGTTTATTTCTTTCAATTATTTAAGAATAAAATGCATTTGTAAAAAAGTTTGTTTTAGGATTGTATATAAGGACAGATGTAATTTTTCTAAAGGCTAAAAGAGTTACAGCAGCTCATGATGCAAAATAAATCACTCATATACATGAATGCATGTTCTGTGGTACACTAATGTATGTTATCCACACATAAACCGTAGCTGCTTTGTTTATGGCTGCCCAACAATGTCCTATTAATCGGAATGAACATGTTCCTTAAATTTATATTGCTATCAAGATGGGCAAAATATTTTTTTGCCCATATTTATCAAATCCCCTTTTTTCTGTTTTGGTGCTCTCAGAAACACTTTTCAACATGCATATATGAACGCGTTGGCTTGCATTTTACTGTGGACAAGGAAGAAAGCTTTTGCGTAGTAATGCTGTATGTTTGTGGCTGCGTAAAGATGAAGGCAACTGTGTGAACCCCAGGGTAGGTGCCAATATATAGTTCATCCAAGTTATAATACTTTTACCCAAGTAGAATATTTTTGTACTCTTTCCACCTCTGTATGTATATATATATATATATATATATATATATATATATATATATATATATATATATATATCAGTATTAGCTTTTTTGCTGGGCTGATAAATGCTTGAAACATGCTTGAATGTGTATTTTGGGGTCTTGGATGTGAATATATTTGAAAACAGAATGGACTCAAGATAGTAAGATCAGCAGTGGTTACATGTAGTTTAGTGACCTCTGCTGTCAAAACTACATAGGTGCAGGAATCAAGGTAAAACTACAGGGACAACCTGAACCGAAATCTCATAAAGACTACAGAGATATTCAGTTGATTTGCTACTTGGAGCTTTGCTGTTAAGGCTAAAATGTGTGGAAAACAAGTACAGGACACAGAACTGAGAGAGAGGGGAATCCAATTAGCTGGAATCATGACTGACTGGTAAGGTTAGTCTACGATCTGGTGCTAAGTAGAGGAAGGAACCGGGTATATGAAGCAGATCTAGATGGGCTGATGGCTCGCAGCTGGTCTCCTGACTCCAGAACACCAGACTCCACTCCACACACACACACACACACACACACACACACACACACACACACACACACACACACACACACACACACACACACACACAGGGAAGGGGGGAGCAGGGAAGGTGTACTGTGTTAGTTGCAGCTGACGTTATGGTCCTATGCTAATATGTTCCTACTTTATACTTGGATATAATACTTTGGTACGGAAGCTGCAGTTTGGCCTTTTTTACAGCAGACATTTTGACTTGCCATTGTGGGAAAAGCACAGCTGTTACTGACAACTAGGACTGCACGAAAAATTAAAAAAATGTGATATGCAATATAACGCTAACACAATAACTATATTAAAGATATTTAAGTGGACAAAGTTCTGCCTTTCTTCTTCTTTTAGTATATGGTTAATATTCAACAAACTGTTTGCTTGTTAAATCAAGGACAATTCATTAAATTAATTAATAAAACAAAATTATTTTTAGCATTATTTTATTGAAAAAATTGAACATTAAACTTAACAGAAAATGTACCAATATAAAAAGAATGATAGTTACATTTTAAAGTGCAGTTTTGTTCTGACACTCTTTCAACTAACCTAACAATAATATAACCCTGAGTGTCTTTCACGATGTGTCACAGACATTCGCATAGGGGTAAGGATTAGCCTAATGCCCGACGAGGTGTCCATTATCAGGAATTAATAGAAGTTGGGGAGGCCAGAACCGTCTGACGCGCAGCGGAGTCTACTAGGTCTATAAGGGACACCCCGAAGGGCATTTACCTAGTTATACGATGGTCCCTTAACATTATTTTTTAAAACCATTTAATTTATATTTTAATGCTTTTAACAATCAACATCTAAAGTTTTTTCAAACAATAACTAAGTTTCCCTGGTAACGCCTGATGGTTTGACTAATACCTGGAACAATCATTCCCATCCCCTAAGGTTTTTGTGCAATGCAAACGTTGCTCATAGAACTCTTTGGCTCAGACAGCCAGGAGCCAGAGAGCTAACGGTATTTAAAATCAATAACATTGTGTACAGTAAATATAATTTAACAGTATGTTTAAAAACAAGACAAGCTGGCTATCCAGCCATGTCATTGTCCCAAAATTAATAAAGACTTTCACAAACAAATGCTAATCCATGTGTACTTTTGGCCGCAGCCTGAAGTAACGAGTTGAACAGTGAACTGGATGAAAGAGGATCGCTATGAAACAAAGTATAAATTCTGTAACTTACTTCTTGCAGCTTTTGTGTTAGCGCCATCCTGTGGTGTTCAGAGGATGAGGCACTGAAGGACTACACTCAGTATTGAAATAGGTAGAGATGTTACGATACCAATACCAGTATCGGAAAACTCTTCGATACTGCCTAAAATGCTGGTATCAGAAAGTACTGAAGTTTATGCACCGATCTGATACCACGTAATTTAGCCTAGAAGGAAATCTACTTTAAAGTAGTTTATTTGTTCTTTTTCCGTTATGACTGACTGTCAAACTGAATAATAAAAGAAAGTTCTGTGACATTCTTTGTTTGTGTTTGTTCATGTTTAAAAAAAGTTGAACCTGAGCCAGACAGACAACAAAGATAGAAATCATATTGCATCCATACAGGGATAGTAGTGTACAGCTGTTAAAACATAGTAAAATGTATGACACACTGGTATCAGATCAGTACTCAGTATTGGTCAATATGCAAGTTCAGGTATCGGAATCAATATCGGGAAGCAAAAAAATCGGACCATCTCGAGAAATAAGATATTCTGATTTTCTTTTTCATTTCATGTAGCACATTAATTTATGTAGCACATTAATTTAGAACACTAAACAGTCAGTTTCACTGGAATTCCTGCAGCAGGTATCCTATATCCCTTTTTAATGAACCACCCTGCACATTTATTTCTCCTCGAGAGATCATTGAGGGGAGACCCTCATGTGCAATGTCATCGAGTCAGATTAGAAAGACATACAGAACAACAACACAGAAAGTACAATCATAAGAAATATAGAAAGACAATAAAACATTCAGAGTTAGAAAATGTATTGATAAATAAATTAGAATTCATAGGGATGTAAAAGAAAATACAATTATGTAAAGCAGTTACAAGTAGAGGTTTGCAGGTTTAAAACCACATTTCTAAATTGTCCAAGAGGCACAATTGAGTTGATTTTAAGAAAGTGCTGTAATTTGTTCCAGGAGTTGGGTGCACTAAAACTAAAAGCAGTTTTTCCAAGTTCAGACCGAGCTCGTGGAACATGAAGTAAAAGCCAGTCAGCAGAACAAGTCTGATAATGTCCCTCTGAGTAACAGAGAAGTTCTGTATGGGAAGATGTCAGTTTTCCAATGAGAGCCTTATAAATAGATAAAGAGATACCAGTGAGTATCACATCTTACTTGGAGAGAAGACCACCCAATATTTTCATATAAAATACCAAAGGCATGACCGGTTATAATTCTCAAGGCAGAGTGATAGACTGAGTCCAAAGATTTAAGAGTTGACAAACACACATTTTTCGTCAATCCAGATGCCAAGATATTTATATTCTATGATTCTCTCAATCGGAGGTCCATTCATAGTGGAAATATTAAGGTTAGAATAATCTATAGCTCTGGCTCTGTAAAAAAGCATAAACTTTGTTTTATCAGCGTTTAGTACAAGTCTTAGGTCTTAAAGAGCCTCTGCAGATTATTAAAGGAATGCTTTAAGTTTTCAACTGCTAGATGAACAGAATCAGCAACAAGATACAGCACTGTGTCATCTGCATACAGATGGGCATGACAGTTTACCAAAGATAAGATTATATTATTGATATAGATGGTGAAAAGAATTGGACCTAAAATTGAACCCTGTGGGACACGTTTTGTTACTGATAAAAACTCTGAATTGTAGCTTCCCAGTTTAGCAGATTGTTGTCTCTCTGATAGGTAGTTTTTAAACCAATTACATGCATTAATATCAAAACAAATGTTGAGCAACCTCTGCAAGTGCAGGCAATAATCTACAGTGTCAAAAGCTTTGGAGAGATCAACAAATAGTGCGGCACAGTGATTTTTCTATCCAAGGCTGACATTATGTCATTAACAACGAGTAACAGCAGTTGTAGTACTTGTAATGGAAATTTTAATTTAACATAATAGTTTAATATCCTAATAAGATTCTCTTATATATCTTACAAGAGTTTCCTTATATTCTTATTTTAATTTTGTGTTATAGACTTAGAGACTCCTGCAACTGGCATCATAAACTTTGGCCTAGTGAGGACATCCTTCTCTTTTTGGAACTCAGCGTTCCTACTGTTTACCTTTAGCAGATAAGGGGGAAAAGGGCCATAACATTTGAATTGTGTCTCCTTCTGTCCTCTGAGATAAACGGATGTTTAGGCTAAAAGAGGGAACAGGAGCAGAGGGGAAGGTTGTGAACTCATTATGACTGTTTATTGTGTTTTTTTTCATCTGTGTAGCTGCTAAAGATATCCTGAAGGGGAGGTGGTTTAACTGAGTTTCTTCTATATAGATGTATGAATTGTGTAGGTTGGTCAGAAGACCCTTTCAGATGTGCCGTGGTACTTGTGAAACTGTTTTCTCTGCATTTGCAAATGTAAATAAATACTCAAAGACCAAACTTTGGTTTAAACTCTCAGTAAGTCTTCATTAGTTTCATTTCTTGTACTTTTTAATCTACACTCCTGCTGTTTCAAGAAAAACTTCCACCACAATTTGGCATTGTCGGCAGGATTGGATGAGATAACAGAAAAAATAACTCCATGGGTCGCTGATGACTGGCTATCCAGGGATTAAAAATCGCCTGTCTCATACCTCTAACCTTAAAAAGGTATTTCAGAGAGAAGAGGGTTAGGACCATGGAGAATTCTTGACTGTTTCCACTCCAATCCAAACGAACAGGAAGAAATTTAAAGCAGCAAGGGTAAAATTGATTAATTGCAATTGGATTGCGAATTCAAGATTTTGAACAAACATTCTAAACAAGTAACAATTGCTAAACAAATTAAGTAATGAAAATTTGCAAAATCATTATCATTATTGAAGAGGATAAATGAAACAAATACTGACATTTGGAAATTGAGTAATTTGGTACCTTTTGTTTCTTTTGATTTTTTTGGGGGGGTTCTAGTTAAAACAAAATAGAATTGAATTCATGATTATTCCGGTGACATCCTCTTGCAGAAACGGACATATCTCTAATTATTTTTCTGATGCAGGCATGGCAAAAGAGTGACAGAAGAGACAGACGGTGGGCTGGTCGAAAAGTTAGTCGAAGTAACTAACAAATTTAGGCAAGGCCTAAATTGAGATAAAAATAGTCTAATACTCTGAGCGAGGTCCTGACTATTTAGAGACAGACTGCAGAGGAAATAAAATATAGTTTAAGAACACGTTCCTGACTATTAAGAGATTTTATTTGTCTGCAGGGCTGTACCGGGTTTTACAAGATTTGCCGAAGAAAAGAACTAAGCTTTGTGGTGACGATCACATTGGAAAAGAAAATAGTATACTAGAGCTTCTGTTACTATGGGAAGCGAAAACTCAAAGCCGTGCGAAGCATCTGGACCCATAGTGGGGGAGATAATTGGAAAATATGGACCGAACTGCTTGAGATGTCATATTGATCAAAAAGCTTTGGCTTTCCACCAAATGGAACACTTAGTACAAACAAGTTAGGAATGATTAAAATAGATGATTTAAGGGCACTGGAGAAAAATAGAAAATGCCTTAGAATATGGATGAGAGAAGCAGATTCTAGAGAAAGAATCTGGATGAAAGAACAATGAACTCTGTTGGACATTCATGACACTGATGAAACACAGAAAAAAGAAAAGAGGAAAAATACTGATGCAATCTCCTCTTTGAGTTCTAGTGCCGTGGAATTCCACCTCGACAGCCTTCCACCACAACCATACCACCCGCCACCGAGAGAGAGGAAAGGATGCAAGAATGCTGGACAATCGTCTGTCTCAGGACCTCCACAACAAGGATTAAAAGGAGGACGAAGAGGGGGATTACACATGCCCCGTGTTCGAAGTACCCATGACAGGAGAAGCTGTAGGGGTTGCATACAGACCCTGGACAGACACTGACATAAGAACTGCCACCAGCCATTTGCCCACCTACAAAGACTCAGGTGCATGCCTCACTGAGCTTCTCATTAAGGTTGTTAATGAACAGACAGCTGAAAAAGCTGAGAGGAAAAGGACAATACCGTAAGAACACTCTGGCAGCGAATAAAGACACATGTTTCAACTGCAGAGAGAAGGGACATTGGTCGTATAACTGTCATCATCCCAGGAGGGATTCGTCCGTAAGGGAACACAAACGACCCCAATAGTATGCAGTCTGAGAGGTGGCGGGGGATGGGAATGGTGGAAGTGCTGAGAGGATGGAAACCACGTTCACGGCGACTAAGGACGGTAATACAGACACGCATGTACATACACATACTTGCAACAAAGACATGCTTTTTTGCACGCTACAAACACTCCCTATACAATAGACAGATATTAGTAGACGCAATACAGAACATTGAACAGAAACAACTTTTGGAAAATATGCCAACTTATTCAATGTATTTATCTGATGTGTATACAAATTGCCTACCATGGTGTTAATTATACAAGGGAAGGAGATTGAATGTTTAGTTGATTCAGGGGCAACAATTTGGGTTTTGTTAAGATCTTTGTTTTTCAAATCAGAAGCTCTCTGGTAAACTATTTTCCCCTTCTAGAAATGTTTAGTGGAATGGTTATCCCAGAAAAGTTCACAATTCTTATGATTAGTGTATATTCAGACCCTTAGGATCCTGAACTAGATGAGAAAGGAAAATGTTCATTATCTTTTTCCTTTCACATGTGTGTCCTGTAAATTTATTGGACAGAGATTTGAGGTGGATATTTGAAATTGGAGTTATTCCTACTCTTAAGGTTGTGCGGCTTGATAAAAATCACTCTTTGGCTGACATATTTTTTGTTACAGCCTAAAAGTACGCATTTGTTTACAAATTAATGGGACATGTACCATGTCAGTCTGTTAATCTCCTGACTACGATAAAACAAATTGTGACACCTGTAGCTGAGCTTAAGCAGTCACGAATATTACATTGCATTTCTTTTGTCACCCTCACCCTGGGACATACACACATGTGCAGTGACTGTTGTCTTGACTGATAAACTAAATACATTTTTCAGAATTCCTAACTCAAAAGCTCACATCCATGTTTCTTTGTCTCCAACAGAAGAGGAGACAGACTCAGGACAGCTGTGACTACTTGAGAAAATTGACTGACTGGACTGACACTGCTGATAAATAGTTTATTTTTCTCCATCGACAGGAGATTACAGAAAACCCATACAGCAGCGTATGCCTTGTATTCATAGTGTTTACATATTGAGTGAACCTGTGCCTACAACTGACACATATTTGCACGGTAAGAAACAAAAAGACATTTTATCTACTGATGTTTCACCACTTTTTGTCTCAGGTACAGCGTCATTTCTGGGCAAACACACAAATCTAATGTGGATTGATTCAAAATTGTCAACCTGTAGTCATCAAGCTGCGTTGTGACTACAGGCCCCAGAAACATCAGTACACGCTAAAACAGGAAGCAATCGACAGAAATCCGACCGGGTTTGTTTTTTGTTTTAACTCCTTATTGACGGATGGAGTTATCGTTCCATGTTTAGATTCTCCTGTAGTGTACGTACACCTATTTTCTCAGTAAAGATAAATAGGAAGAATCATCTAATGCTGAATGTTGAAGTTTAGTTTTTGTTCGGGACCTTCAACACTTCAATGTTTCCCAAATAAAACTAAAAACAACATTCCAGGGTATGTTAAATGTTTTATTTCTCTGTTGTTTGGTCTAACGTTTTTTTTCAGTGTTCCAGTGGCAAAGACAGCAAAATATAGTTTTATAGTTCTAGTTGATGGTAAGATGTACACCTTGACACACCTTTGTCAGGGGTACATTGAATCTTTAATTAATGATGCCATAGATCAGAAAAAAGAATAACAGTGTGTTTTCATGTACCCTGGAGAAATCCTTCTTTATTTGAGAGAAGACAGCCAGAGGAGGAGCTTCCCTGAGATAAAACACAACCCTTAAATAATCTTAAAAAAAAAAGAGAGAACAATTTCAAAACCAGGGTTTCCTTTTCAGCACAATTTGTATGGATTTTATAGAGTTATACCAGTACGAGGGAAAGAAATGCTGTTTTATAATTACTGATATTGACTAAAATGAGTAGAAGTTTTTTCCAAGTGATAATATTGATAAAAAGAACAAATAATGCTTTTTGGAGTTCTGTTTTGTGCCACACAGTGCCTCGTGTGTGTCAGTTGGGTCTATCTCACTCCCCCTACCAGCTGCAGGGCCGGTGACGCCTACCTGGAGGTACAGGACAACGGCCAGCAGGACGGACTGAGAGAAGGAGGGGGGAGCGGGAGACCGTCCTGATCTGACACATTTGACGCATTGAGAAGTTAAGTAGCACACAGACTCACATTCTGAAAATACACACACTATTAGGAGAAGATAATTAGAAGTACTTATTTTTACTTTTAAGATAAGTATTCAGTTGGTGTGTCAGGGAATGTTTAAAGTACATTTCACTGTTCAAATTTGAATTAGATTGATGAAAAGTTGATAAAAATAACTTTGGCTTAGGTTAACCCTGACAAACATCAGTAAACTATTTTTGGGTAAATACAGGTATACATGTTGATATGAATGCTTAATGATGTACAGTATGAGTAATGTACTGAGACAATGGTATGCACATATTAATTTAATATTTTATTATGCTTATTGAAGTTACAACACATTTAAATCATTTAAATATTGTATTTTTGATGATGCAAAAGTAATTCAGGAGGGAAGTTAAAGATAAAACTTACACGAAAAGTAAGATTTAATATAAGTTGAAGATACATCTTATAAACAGTAAAAGATAATACTTTTATACTATAAAGATCATAATATATAATATATTATATACTTTTGTATATAAAGGGGATAACAATTCATTTAGGAAAAGCTTAGAGGAAACAAGAGCTTTAGACAAACTAAAACAAAACATGAGTTGTGCATGAAGAATTTTGGTTTGAAGAAGTTTTTGTCATAAATTATAGAATGTGATATGTTTTCCATAACAAGTAACAAATGGGATAAATAGATGTTCAAATTAGAAGTGATTAGGTTTGCTCTTTTTGCATAAAAACTTTAATTCATAAAGATTCTTAGAACTACCATATAGTAAATAGCATTACTCTGTGTTGAAAAGAAGGCCTAAAAATGAAATATACATCATGTATTTTGTTTAATGTGTCTTAGTTTAATGGTTACATTAAATAAATACAGGTTGATATGAGATTTCATCCTAAGAGCAGTTCATTTAATATCGTACTCTAGTGAGTTTTTTTTTTAGTTGCTATATCACAAATTGTCTCAACTAGATTAATGATGTTGACGTTGAAAACACTTTACTTTGGTGATTTTTCTCTGAAGAAATTATTTATTGAACTTTTGTTGGTGAAAAATAGGTTAGTGTTAATGGCTACAATATTAAACAGATTATTTATATATGCTGCTTATTGAGTCATGATATAGTAGCAATAATAAATAAGGGGTTTAATAAATAGTAGGGAAATAGCAATAATGAATAGTGTTAAAGTTTTTTAACACTAGTTTAGTTTGATTTTTCTAAAGATGTTTGAAACATTTGTTGTGACATCACTGTAGCTATCTCTAAAAAAGACCTTGAATAACCAAAGTGCTAGAATAGTTACATTTCAATAGCTTCACTCTGTTAGTAAAAATTGTACAAAAAAAATCTGCTCAGATGAAAACAGATAAAACAAAATTGACAAAATTGATAGTTCAACCATATCAAAGGATCATCTACCCCCTGATTGACACAGTAGTATAAGGGGATGTAGTAATAATTTGTTTTGTTGATCCTGACATGCTCTAAAGATTTTTTTTTGACATAGGTAGGGAGAGGCCCACCAAAGACACCTATTTCCTCCACCGCACTATAAGGGAAATGATAGGTTAGGTTACGGCGTGCAACTCTCTTTTGCTCTTTCTGCCATAAGAATCCAGATTTCAGCAGGTCTGCCTAAACCAACTGAAGGACAGCTGCATAAACTCAAGCCTGTGGATTTCGGGATTGGTAAAAAACTTCAGGAGGAAGAATTGGCAATCTAGACGGTGAGAGAGACCATTTGAGATCCTTCTAGTCACACACACGGCAGTGAAGGTCGCTGAGAGAGCTACCTGGATCCATGCATCACACTGCAAAAAGATTCCGGATCCGGAGGAGAGGACAGGTTTTTCTACAACCTGCAACAAAGTGACCAACATTTCTGCTGAGTCACCTACGACAGAAATCGAATAAGAGATAGCCTGACAGACGGCGTTTCTGTGCTATCTCTGAACCAACAGGGGAAACTGGAGTTTCTCACTTTTTTTCAACACATCAAAGGAAGAAACGCGTGACCTACAACACTGGTATCGTACTGCTAAATATTCTTTGCAGCAGCAGTAGTGACACTGCACATTCCTGAAGAGCACTCATTCTTATGAGGGGCCGTCTGGGACATTATTCAGAATTACCTCTCACAAACACATGTGAAACGCTCTTACATACACTACTGAAACACTCTCACATAAACAACTGGAAGATTATTCGCTCGCACACACTACTGAAACGCTCTCATACATACAAGTGAAACGCTCTCATACACACTACTGAAATGCTCTCATATACACTACTGAAACGCCCTCATACATACAAGTGAAACGCTCTCATATACACTACTGAAACGCTCTCATACACACTACTGAAACGCTCTCATTCACACTACTGAAACGCTCTCATACACACTACTGAAACACTCTCATACACACTACTGAAACGCTCTCATACACACTACTGAAACGCTCTCATACATACAAGTGAAACGCTCTCATACACACTACTGAAACGCTCTCATACATACTACTGAAATGCTCTCATATACACTACTGAAACGCTCTCATACACACTACTGAAACGCTCTCATACACACTACTGAAACGCTCTCATACACACTACTGAAACGCTCTCATATACACTACTGAAACGCTCTCATATACACTACTGAAACGCTCTCATACACACTACTGAAACACTCTCATACACACTACTGAAACGCTCTCATACATACTACTGAAATGCTCTCATATACACTACTGAAACGCTCTCATACACACTACTGAAACGCTCTCATACACACTACTGAAGCGCTCTCACACATACAAGTGAAACACTTTTATATATATATATATATATATATATATATATATATATATACACATTAAGATGATCAGTAGTGCGTGTGCACGAAAGTTGCATGCTGCTATTACGTTACTCCAGCCTTTGAGTTTTTTTTTTTTTAACTCCTTAACTTTTATTCTTTACTTTATAAATTATAAGATGTTGTTTGAGAGAGTTTGTGTGTTTTATTTCATGTTTTAATGTGGCCTTTTCCATCATATAAAAAATGAGGACACTTTGCATACACAGGGACACACAAATAGATATTTGTTTGGTATGATCCCATTTTAAATTTTAATATGTTAAAATTCTCGGCATCAATAATAATAATTAATGAATATATATTATATTATATATAATACTTGTATATATAATAACAATGTGCAATAATTGCTGTGTAATACCATTCCATATTCACTGTGCAATCTATTGCCCATGTGCAACTGCTGCTGCGTCTACTATTTGTGTTATCTGTTGTTTGTGGATTCTTACTGTTATTTTGTATTTATTATTTTCCTACTCTTACTGTTTTTTATACTGTTTTTTTCTCTATCAATTTTGCTGCTGTAACATTGGAATTTTACCATTGTGGTACAAATAAAGGAATATCTTATCTTATCTTTCCCACCAGATTACATAAAGGTGCATACACATACCACATAGCTAATAATAAATATACAAGATACAGCTCATGACAACGTGCCCTTCCAATTCAGATTACATAGGTCTAATAAACATCATACAGAAACTGTTCTTAATGTTTTTATCTGGATAGATAAAGGGTAAAAAAATACAGCACCTTCTGTAAAGCCTATACATATAAGTATGAGCATTTTCAGAATTTCAGTCCAACAACCGACATTAGTTAACATTAAGTTCTCTGTCACTGAGAGCTTGATTGACAGCCTGGTGGTCAACACATGGCTCATTTGAATATTAAAATTAGCCATGTGTTGATAGGTCACAACACGAAAATGTAACCAATGAAATTACTTATTTTGACACAGCTTTTTTGACACACATTTTTAGCCAATAAGTATTAAACTAACAAGGTAATGTGTCAAAAGGCGGACCTTTTTGTTATTTTCTCAAAAGGAGGACAAATGAGTGTCAGGCTTAAGGCTTAAGGCTATATATATATATATATATATATATATATATATATATATATATATAATTATATATATTATAATATATGTATATGTATATATAAAATATTTCACTATAATGTGTGAAAGGATTTCACTATAGTGTGTGAGAGGATTTCACTATAGTGTGTGAGAGGTGTTTCAGTAAAACCGGAAGGCATTTCAGTCAAAATGGAAGGTGTTTCAGTAAAACCGGAAGGGCTTCCGTTCAACAAAAATGCTCAATTCACAGCGCGATTCACGTGTTGATCGTCAGACACATTGTTCGCAGCACTAATGTCTGCCCAACAGCCTGCAAGCGGCCTAACCGAGGCAGCAGCATTACTTCACACTGTACTGGCATCAGCAGAGACCATCAGAACCTTGTCAGATGCGACAACAGTCGGGCAGCAATCGGCCGTTGCAACTTCAAGCCGCGACACACTGGACAGTCCCATAGCGTCGCTTTTCCCCTCCAGACAGCACATCAGCATGACACTGCCAACTGCAGCTCCAGTCCGGAGAGAGTGTGTGCCGCGTTATCAAGCGCAACGCTTCAGCTCTTGGACATCATCCACGAGGAGGAAAAGGTAATTATAAATAGTTTTTTTTCTAAATTATTGTTTAATCCAACGTAACATAACGCAAAGCAACAAGGCATGGTAGTGAACTAAACAGTTATCTGTTTATGCCTCCACTACAAACATGCGGGGGATTGAGCCCTCACTACCACCCTAATACAGGGTTTCCGCGGGTCCTAAGCGTCTCAGATCTACTGCAAACTTTGCGTATGTCTTGCAAGGGGCCCATATAGGTACACTGTTGAATTAGGTGCATGTAGGTGCCAGCTAACCATAGACAGTATATTGTTTGTAGCGTGGTTGCTATGGTAACATACGGCATTGTGAGTCACGTGGTGGTACGTCAGCAGGTAGTAAAATCAGCTGTTCTTCACCTGATATGTGAATGCCGCTTGATGAAAATGAGGGCAGCTGCAGCTAAACATGTTTTATCCACGGAAATGTAACTAAAGCTCACCTAAACGAATATCAGTTCACATGTCTACTGTACTGTATATCTCTCTCCAAAGCCTAACTTCCATTTACTAAATGTTTCTTCATCACTTCCATTATGTTATAAGTCATTTCTGCACTGCTGTCGCACCAAGCATAATCTAATGTTGTTATTTGGCCATATTGGTTGTTCACTTGAACAGTGCCATGTCTTAAACTAATGTTACTGACTGTTGTTACTGTTACAGTCTGTAAATCCTCTGTTATTTTCTGCCCCACACTGAAGCAATAATACATTTACCAGTGGTAATCTTCACTGCTGCGATTAAATACATCCTCCATCAGTATTTTACGTTTTAAGTCAAGTACTTTAGTAAAAAAATACTGATTATACATAAAATACTTTTTATGTATGCCACCTTTTTTGTCTTTGCTTATTTCTCATCTATGTCTCAGCATAAAGGAATTACTGTTTATTACATATCCCCTTTTTACATTACATTTATGTCACTCAGAAACACCAGTCCTATTTCAAGGTGGCTGCTAAACTCTGACCTTGCAATTGACAAATTATGACCTTCCATGCCCTGTCCACAGCCTACAATAGCTAATGAGTCTGTGTTAAAGGGAAGGGCAGATATGTGGTTTTTCATGGTAGATTCATGTGGTCTGATTGTTACATTCTTATTTCAGAGTCAGGACACAGCAGCATGACCATTTCAACAAGGAGGTAATACTACTCCCTAATCAATCATGGGGAGTAGTGTGCAAACAAGGTCCAAAATCATGGTTACACAAACATGGACACATCCTCAGTGCCTTTGAATTATGGAAAGACTGGGACCACCAGACTGTTTTAGAACGCATCAGGGATGGCTTTGGTGAGCACATTCCAGACGATGTCAGGTAAATGCCTCTTTTTTTCCTTTTACTTTGATGATTATTACAAACATTTACTCAGCATTTGTTTTAAAATCCACTTGATTTAGTCACACAGTTAATTGGAGCAAGAAGCCAAAGTGGCGCCCCTACACACACACACACACACACACACACACACACACACACACACACACACACACAGTAACAACGACAATGACTAACGAGTGTACAACACACTGTTATGCTACATAGCCTAAAGCTTTTGTTGTTGTTGTAATATCCCCATCTTCTTTCTAGCCTCCAGTTTCTCATGGCTTGTGGCAATAAGCTGGTGTTCCCTAAGCTCCAGGGTGGTCAGGAGCTGAATGGGATGCTAATTCACAAGGTCTTTAAAACCAAAGCCCTGTATGTGAGACCATCAAGGACCCTTTTAGTACGTTTGTGATTTTGTTGGTTTTTTACCACTTTAATAAAATTGTGCTAAATATAATATAAAAAAAAGAAATGTATATTTTTCTTTCTCTGTTTAAGATTGACTCCGAAGAAGAAGACGACTGTTCTCCCATTACTACCAGATCAACATTAAGCATGCGTGCAAGTAAGGGCAGCGATGATGATTGTGTTGAAGTTGATGGTCCTCAGATTCGCACAGACAAAAGCAGTAATGGCACCACCAGGGCTGCTACCAGGTTTAGAGTAATGAGGAGTAATGAGTATCCCAGTACTAACAGTCATGATGGAGATGGCAAACCTGGTACTAGTACTGGTCATGAAGACAGCTATGGCTCCAATCACACCATCAGCAGTAGTGGTCATGATGGAGGCTGCCTTGCAAGAGGTGATGGGAACCCTGGCACCAGTGGTACCACAACTGATCATGGTGGTGACTATGCTTCATATTTGACACTTGTGGCTACTCTTCCGCCTGACTCTTCAGATGATGAGGAATTAAACCAAGCCATAATTGCCACTATGGAGAGTCAAATGTGAGTAGCACACACATAGTATGTGAGCTTGACAGATCAGGATAACTCTCGAGAATGATGTGATCTCATAATTGATATGAATCCTTTATCCCTTACATTATCACATTCATGTTTTGGATTAAATGGTTGCTTACAACCAACAATTTCACAAAATACAAGTTGTTGTAAAGTATGTCACATCAATGTGTGTCTGATCATTCATTTTTGATTTTGTGTTTATAGTGCAGAAAAGATCCCGGTCCAAGAGATACTGCTGGAACTGTCAAGCAAAATTAGCACAAAACGGCAGTGCAAATTTAATATAAATCGCTCTGCTGTCTGGGAGGGAGCCATGCGGGGCTTCCAAAGGGTATCCTACGACCCCAACTTGATGATCTGTGTAAAATTCTCCGATGACATGGGGAGAAATGAAGAAGGAGTTGATTTAGGAGGACCAAGAAGGGAATTCTTAAGGCTGCTGATGGAGACTATTGCCAGGTCACCCATGTTTGAGGGAAAAGAAAACGGCAAGAACTTGGCTCTTGACAGTACTGGTAATTCCAGGCTTTTCTAAAAATTAATTAATTGATAGTGAATTTGACATGCAAGCTTTTGAACTGATTTACAGTTTATTTAATATTATACTGGAATTCACATGGTTTCATGTAGTAGCACGTCTTAATGTATTTCCTCAAATAGTGACAGGAGCCTTTACTTACTTCAACTGCAGAAGGTACCAGGCTTTTATAAAGTGGTCTTGTTTTAGAGGCAGGGCTTTAAGCGTAATTGGTCATATTTTAGTATGAAGCGTTGTTTTAATCTGCCCCTGTTTGCCCTGTTACAGTTACTGCATGATGTGGTAAATTCAAACTCAGCTCTTTCTGTATCTGTTTTCAATTAAAATCCCTCAGTTTCATGAAACATTTGCAGCAATGTGTTGTGGAAAACTTTGACTTGCAATGTTCCCATATGGCCCTTTTAAATTTGGCTACTGTCATCTTGTGGAACATGTATGGTACTATACCATCCAGTTTTGCTAAGGAATCCATACACTATGACTGAATTTGGATAGTCACACTGAAAAGGAAAAGTCAGTATTTTTCACCCTGGACCAAGCAAAATTATATTGCTGAATTTATTAAATTAAGTTATTGGAAATGTACATCATCCTTGGCATGCATATTATATTGCAGCTCAGTTCTCCACTCATGTTTTAGACTTAGCTTTTATTTGTTTGTGTCAACCATGGCCCCGGTCATCATTCGAGACCCGGCCTGTAATAGACAGCCAGTTTTTGTTTGCCAAAACGTGGTATTTATCAATATTGTTTTTCCTTTTATGTCATTGTTTTGCAGCTCTAAGAGAAAACTGGTACTACATTGCTGGCAAAGCCATTGCAGTGAGCTTGGGACATGGCGGTCCACCACCAAACTTCCTCTCGCCAACAGTATTTTGTCTTCTGGTCAATGGTTCAGCAAATCCAAAACTAGAAGACATAGCTGACACAGAACTCTTGGAAAAAGTCAAAAAGGTCAGGTGATAGCCTTTGAATGTTATACTGCATTATAATTAGTTTACATTAAAAGGTTATCTTGTTGTTTTCCATTTTGAAAAGGAATATCAGCCCTCTTTTTCCATATGTTGTAGTTTGAATGCCACCACTATTCAACGGACAAGTGTCGACAGCAAAGCATATTTTCCTTCTTATTTATCACATTGTAGCAATGTCTGGAAAAAACCTGCACTGCCATGAACTGTTAGGGGACCTCTAGGCATTCTGTAGTATGCAGACCACTAGTGTCTGGGTTCATACTAATAAGTTAAATGACTAATAAGAAACTTCCATAACAAGCCATCTTGCTGCTTCTTGTGATGCTAGGTACAGTGCATACGGAAAGTATTCACAGCGCTTCACTTTTTCCACATTTTGTTATGTTACAGCCTTATTCCAAAATGGATTACATTTATTTTTTCCCTCAAAATTATACACATAAAACCCCATAATGACAACTTAAAAAAAGTTTGTTTGAGATTTTTGCAAATTTATTAAAAATACAAAAACAAAGAAATCACTTGTACATAAATATTCACAGCCTTAACGATCAAGCTCAAAATTGAGCTCAGGTGCATTCTGTTTCCACTGATCATCCTTGAGATGTTTCTACAGCTTAATTGGAGTCCACCTTGGGTAAATTCAGTTGATTGGACATGATTTGGAAAGGCACACACCTGTCTATATAAGGGCCCACAGTTAACAGTGCATGTCAGACAACAAAACAAGCATGAAGTCAAAGGAATTGTCTGTAGGTCTCAGAGACAGGATTGTCTCTATGCACAGATCTGGGGACGGGTACAGAAAGATTTCTGCAGCTTTAGAGGTCCCAATGAGCACCGTGGCCTCCATCATCCGTAAATGGAAGAAGTTTGGAACCACCAGGACTCTTCCTAGAGCTGGCCGTCCCTCTAAACTGAGTGATCGGGGGAGAAGGGCTTTAGTTAGGGAGGTGACCAATAACCCGATGGTCACTCTGACAGAGCTCCAGGGTTCCTCTGAGGAGAGAGGAGAATCTTCCAGAAGGACGACCATCGCTGCAGCACTCCACCAATCAGGCCTGTATGGTAGAGTGGCCAGACAGAAGTCACTACTTAGTAAAAAAGGCACATGGCAGCCCGCCTGGAGTTTGCCAAAAGACACGTGAAAGACTCTCAGACCATGAGGAACAAAATTCTCTGGTCTGATGAGACAAAGATTGAACTTTTTGGCCTGAATGCCAAGCATTATGTTTGGAGGACACCAGGCACCGCTCATCACCTGGCCAATACCATCCCTACAGTGAAGCATGGTGGTGGCAGCATCATGCTGTGGGGATGTTTTTCAGCGGCAGGAACTGGGAGACTAGTCAGGATTGAGGGAAAGATGAATGCAGCAATGTACAGAGACATCCTGGAAGAAAACCTGCTCCAGAGCGCTCTTGACCTCAGACTGGGGCGACGGTTCATCTTTCAACAGGACAACGACCCTAAGCACACAGCCAAGATATCGAAGGAGTGGCTTCAGGACAACTCTGTGACTGTCCTAGAGTGGCCCAGCCAGAGCCCAGACTTGAATCCCATTGAACATCTCTGGAGGGATCTGAAAATGGCTGTGCACCGACGCTCCCCGTCCAAACTGATGGAGCTTGAGACGTTCTGTAAAGAGGAATGAGCGAAACTGGCCAAAGATAGGTGTGCCAAGCTTGTGGGTTTATATTCCAAAAGACTTGAGGCTGTAATTGCTGCCAAAGGTGCCACAACAAAGTATTGAGCAAAGGCTGTGAATACTTATGTACATCTTATATTTTCGTTTTTGTTTTCTAATAAATTTTCAAACATTTAAAAAAATCTTTTTTCATGTTGTCATTATGAGGTATTGTGTGTAGAATTTTGACGAAAAAAATAAATTTAATCCATTTTGAAATAAGGCTGTAACATAACGAAATGTGGAAAAAGTGAAGCGCTGTGAATACTTTCCGTATGCACTGTATCTGAAAGTACAACCCTTGAGGACCTTGAGAAGTCAAATACACCTTTGCTTGACTACTTGGCCAATGCAGGATGTCTGAGGCCTATGCGGTCGATAAGAGACAGGGATCTGTTGGTACAAGACATTGTCATGTTTCAGGTCATCCACAGGGTTCAAGGTCCATTTCAAAGGTATTCAGTGTTAGTTGTTGTACAGTCGCATCAATCTCAAAAGGAGTAATAATTTTAACCATTGACCAATGTAAGACTAGCTTCACAAAATCTATTACAAAAAAACAAGGGACAATTTGACAGTGTACAATTGAATTATGGATTGTACAATTATTCCATGTTTGTACAGATTCTGTGAAGGACTGAAAACTCTTAGGGTTCTGGACCAAATACGACGACATCCAGACAGCTTTCGACCCCTGTTCTGCTATGAGCCGAACACACTGACTGCTGACCAGGTGGATGATCTTTTCAGCATTCGTCTCTCTCCAGAAGGGAGCAACAAGAGAGCTGCTGAGGAGATGGTCGTTACTTTCTGGAGGGACTATCTCCAAGATGCAGAAGGTAATTAATGGTCAAATAAACTGATGCATCTATTTTTTTTAGTATAATTCTTTTTATTTTATCATCTTGGTAGTCATAACATTATCACAAAGCAACCTACGAATGTTGAAAGATGAAAGACCTGTTATAAATTCATTGCTATAAGAGGCATTCAGATTTTAGACGCTTTGGTTTTGAGAAGTGAAATACGCTTACCCGACAATTTATTCAGTATCAGCTGATGTTAATTTCTTTAGAGATGATTCACATACACATTAATTGGACCAACTACCACTGATAATATTTTTGTTTTTACAGAAGAAGGGCCATCCAAACTAGAAAAGATATTGGCCTTCACAACTGGAGCATCTGTGGTACCACCTATCGGCTTTTCCCCAACTCCTTCTGTCCAGTTTATTCACAAAGGAGATGATGGCTTCTCTACATCAATGTTCCCTCTTGCCAACACATGTGTTAACTGCATCAAGTTGCCACTACATGCGTCTTACCAACTGTTCAAGGAGAAGTTTGACTTTGCATTAGGAAACACATATGGGTTTGGCAGGGCATGAACATGTCATGCTCTGAAAACTTTTTCTGTCTCACTTTCTGTTTGTCTCTACCTTTCTGCTTGTCTCAGTCTGTTTTCTGAAAAAAGTTTAAAACAAAACAGTTATTTTCATTTCTGAATACCATATGCAATATAACATGTATTTTATATAGTTTCACCACAACTCAGTGGACCCAGTCAGCCTATGTTTTAAAACAGATTTACATTTATTTTTAACGGCATGTTTCATATTCCTACCAAACTTTCTTTTAACATATACTTGTTTCGACAGTTAAAATTTAAACAATTAAGCTGAACATATGCTCTGTATCCCTTTCTGTGACTCACTTTCTGTCGCTTATTTGTCTATCAATCTGTTTACCTCTCTGATGTGTCTGTGTGTTTCTCCCTCTGCCTGTTTAAGTCCGTTTGCCTCTGTCTTTGAATGTTCATTCCTTTGAACAAATGTTTATCATGTTCATTTATTTTTCATAAAATGTTTTACAATGTTTTAACACAACTTTAATTCACAGAATACACTGCACAAGTGAAGAAAACATTTTAACAAACCTTAACATAGCTCCCATGTTATTCACTGAAGAAAGTGAAGAAAAAACATCTATTCCATGGTTCCCATCATTTTCAAGTGGGTTCACTTGTTGAATAATGTTCATTGTGGTCTCATTAATAGTTACATCTATGTCTGGAATTACAACATTATTATTGGTTTGAAGTTCAGGTAATGGCCCTTCTTCATCAATGCCATAGTAGTTATCGGCATCAAAAATGCTGTTTATAGCTGGATGGATTCCTGCATTATTAATGACACCTGAATGCCACAGCTGGAGAGGTGTCTGCCCCCCTTGTGTGGAGAGGCCATGGTTGTTCCATTGATTGATGAATTATGTTACTGCTCTTTCAATCCTTGGTAAATAAACATAATGCAGACAAAATAAATGTAGTTCATTCAATGAATCCAGTACACCCTGTTCCTCCATGAAGTTAAAGATGTTTATAAAGTGTCTAGATACAACTCTATTGAGTTCTCCCCATAGTCTCTCAATCCTTTGGTTGTGTACTGACACACCTGTAATAACACTGTTCAATCCTCTTCTTTCCAACATAAAACAGGCAACATTTATATTTTCCATACCATGATCACATCTGACCCTTAAGGGCAAGCCAAAGTTCTGTACTCCTCCTAGAAATAATGACAGGACGGTTGAGGCTCTGTTGTTGGACAAGCACCCTAAGTATATAATCGTCCGGCTGAAGCCATCCACACAGCCATGAAAGACCATCCGCCACCTGACCAGCTTGTGGTTGCCATCAAAATGCCTGTTGGGAAGAAAATATATACTTAACAAACTATATATATATATATATATATATATATATATATATATATATATATGTATGTGTGTATATATATGTGTGTATACAGTATATGTGTGATGTGTGCCACACACACATATATGTACTTGTTTTCCTTATACATAACATTTACTTACCATAATTGGTTAGGGGCCTGAACACTATAGACTCTTCGATGTATAGCAAGAAGACGTCTAAATGATCGCCCAATAGGATCCACTTGATGCAGGCTCTGTCTGACCCGCCAGCGCTGAATCCTCAAGCCACGTGATCTCAGGCTTCCAAGTATGTATGCTTCACCTGCATTTGGAGTGTTCTGTAGTATATTAGTTACAACTCTGTCGAGGTCTTGATTTGACAATACAGAATACCTTAATGGCTCAACTCCCAGTCTTTGTCTGTGTCTGTATAGTGTTCTTCGACTAATTCCAAAGCACGATGCAATTCTCTGCCATGACATACCGATGGACACACAGTGAGAAATCTGTTCAGTGGCTATGCTGTATCTGGGCCGTCCTGGATGGCCAGTCAAGGTTGTTGGAGGTGTCAAATTTGTGGTCACTTCAGTGGATCTCTGTCTGGCCTCATGTTCATGCAGCAAGTTGCGAAAGCATCTATACAATGATCCTAGAAGGTTACTGACATCCCTATCATCACACACAGCAAGACATGCAGATAGAGTTTGAGTATGCTCATTAAGCTCTCTATAAAGCCTCTCCTGATGGAAATTGTCAGACTCCTCTCTTTGCAGCCTCTCAATGCATTGTAGAACACTAGTAAAAAAAACGACAACATCCTCCTCATTGCCTCTCACTTCAAAAAATAAAGCTTGGACTTGAAAAACGAAGAATATCAGATGACCATACATTGTGGTTGAAGCAAGGGTTGAAGTACTTCAAACTCAGCAAAAGCACATGCACTTCCCTGTGTGCAGTCTTCCTGTTTTTGTCAGATGACAGGAAGGCCTTCCTGTTTAACTGTAATTTTCATATTCACTACTGAACTGTTATAGTTTACAATTCTATATCAGAGCATTTCAGCTGTGTATATGAGCACATTTTACTAGTATGTGGTAACGTTTTTTTGTAGTTTATGCAAAATGTTGCGCGTGTAAGAGAACTTTTCAATAGTGTATATGAGAGCGTTTCACTTGTATGTATGAGAGCGTTTCAGTAGTGTGTATGAGAGCGTTTCAGTAGTGTGTATGAGAGCGTTTCAGTAGTGTGTATGAGAGCGTTTCAGTAGTGTATATGAGAGCGTTTCAGTAGTGTGTATGAGAGCGTTTCAGTAGTGTATATGAGAGTGTTTCAGTAGTGTGTATGAGAGCGTTTCAGTAGTGTATATGAGAGCGTTTCAGTAGTGTGTATGAGAGCGTTTCAGTAGTGTATATGAGAGCGTTTCAGTAGCGTGTATGAGAGCGTTTCAGTAGTGTGTATGAGAGCGTTTCAGTAGTGTATATGAGAGCGTTTCACTTGTGTGTATGAGAGCGTTTCAGTAGTGTGTATGAGAGCGTTTCAGTAGTGTATATGAGAGCGTTTCAGTAGTGTGTATGAGAGCGTTTCAGTAGTGTATATGAGAGCGTTTCAGTAGTGTGTATGAGAGCGTTTCAGTAGTGTATATGAGAGCGTTTCAGTAGTGTGTATGAGAGCGTTTCAGTAGTGTATATGAGAGCGTTTCAGTAGTGTGTATGAGAGCGTTTCAGTAGTGTGTATGAGAGCGTTTCAGTAGTGTATATGAGAGCGTTTCACTTGTGTGTATGAGAGCGTTTCAGTAGTGTATATGAGAGCGTTTCAGTAGTGTGTATGAGAGCGTTTCAGTAGTGTGTATGAGAGCGTTTCAGTAGTGTGTATGAGAGCGTTTCAGTAGTGTATATGAGAGCGTTTCACTTGTATGTATGAGGGCGTTTCAGTAGTGTATATGAGAGCATTTCAGTAGTGTGTATGAGAGCGTTTCACTTGTATGTATGAGAGCGTTTCAGTAGTGTGTGCGAGCGAATAATCTTCCAGTTGTTTATGTGAGAGTGTTTCAGTAGTGTATGTAAGAGCGTTTCACATGTGTTTGTGAGAGGTAATTCTGAATAATGTCCCAGACGGCCCCTCATACATTCTGCTGCACAGACACTCACAGCACATTCTTTTTGTTTACTGAGGAGCATCTGACATTCCTCTGAGACTCAGAGCAGAGTGCTGTGAAACACATACACACACATGTAGCAGCTGGACAGAAAAAGACTGAAATGGGTACCCTCTCAGAAGATTTGGGGGGTTTCCACATTTGTAGTGTGTTTATTCTTCATTACTGAATTTATGATTTTTTTTCATAGCATTTATGGTTACTGCATTTGTGATCTTAGAAGAGTATGATAATGTGTAACTTGATAACATTTCTTCTCCTGACTACACTGATACACACAAGCACACTAGGAAAACTGGTGAAGAACATGGGGGGGGAAATTGACGTGTAATTCACTACTTTCCATGTTGAGAAGAAAATGGCGTTCGGGGTACAATCAGTACCACAGAGCAAATATCACTTTAATGGTTAACACTACATCTACTTTTATGGTTTCAACAGGCATTAGGATGTCTGCCATACAAATGCTACTAAATTGGGGTTATGTGGTTCCTAATGAGCACACAAATTTAACTGATAGATTATCGATAAAGAAAGTAAGTAAATTAAAAGTAAAGTAAATTATTTCTAAAACAGCAATATTGTTAACATTGAATAATGTTCAGTACACAGATCAAAGCTATTTTGTTGTGTGCCTTAGAACTTAGGGAGAGTTACTTGTGGACCTTATTTTTTTACCTTGAAGTAACTGCACCTTTCACATCTGACAACACACCACAATTGACTCAGACTTTTGAAAGTTTGTCTAATAAATGGAAGTTCTTTTTCCTGATGGAAACGATGCATTCTCTACTAATATATGGCTTGGCCTAGTTAAGAAATTTCAAATTAATGGGTTATAATGACTCTTGTTATGTTTGTTCACTATTTCCTCACTCACAGAAACAAGCTACTCCAGTAAAACCACACCCATTGAACTTAACTGAAGCTATCTGTGCTTTGACAGCTCTTAAAGATGTTAGAGACGAGGGGGGTCAGTATTCGACCTCTTCAGTACATTACACATGTCTAATTCAAATGATGCACTGGTCTGATGATTCAGGTCCAGGCTTTTTAGCAGCTGTTGTTGGGTCTTCGGATTTGTGTTTGTTGTGTCATTACACTAATCAAGAAAATGATTTCTTCCATTTTTATGGTAAATATGATTCAATACCAAGCACTACAGAACACTAAATCCTCAGATTCGTTTCGCCTTTCTACGTATGACGACAATGTTTTGAACACAGCCTTCGATACTGGTTACAACTGATTAACATTGTTTTATTCTTTAACTTAGATGTGATGCTTATTATTAAGAAGGGTTTTTTATACCTTAAAATAGAATAACATTTAAGCGATAGACATGTATTATTAATAAGTTTGAATATTAAAAGTAAGAATTAGGTTGATGTGATTATTTCCGTAACAAGTTTGAATCTTGAAGGTAAAATTTATTTTGTGTGATTATTTTATAATCAAAGGGGGAAATTGTAATGGAAATTTTAATTTAACATAATAGTTTAATATCCTAATAAGATTCTCTTATATATCTTACAAGAGTTTCCTTATATTCTTATTTTAATTTTGTGTTATAGACTTAGAGACTCCTGCAACTGGCATCATAAACTTTGGCCTAGTGAGGACATCCTTCTCTTTTTGGAACTCAGCGTTCCTACTGTTTACCTTTAGCAGATAAGGGGGAAAAGGGCCATAACATTTGAATTGTGTCTCCTTCTGTCCTCTGAGATAAACGGATGTTTAGGCTAAAAGAGGGAACAGGAGCAGAGGGGAAGGTTGTGAACTCATTATGACTGTTTATTGTGTTTTTTTTCATCTGTGTAGCTGCTAAAGATATCCTGAAGGGGAGGTGGTTTAACTGAGTTTCTTCTATATAGATGTATGAATTGTGTAGGTTGGTCAGAAGACCCTTTCAGATGTGCCGTGGTACTTGTGAAACTGTTTTCTCTGCATTTGCAAATGTAAATAAATACTCAAAGACCAAACTATGGTTTAAACTCTCAGTAAGTCTTCATTAGTTTCATTTCTTGTACTTTTTAATCTACACTCCTGCTGTTTCAAGAAAAACTTCCACCACATACTGTGTCCTGCTCTAAAGCCAGACTGAAATTAGCTCAAAATGAAAGCTCTAGATAGAAACATCTATAATTGGTCATTAATCAGAGATTCCAGGACCTTTGGCAGACATGGCAGTTTGAATACTGGTCTATGGTTGTTGAGATTGTTTTTATCACCATTCTTGTGTAGGGGTACAACATGCGCCATTTTCCAAACACAGGGCACTATACCGGAGGAAATTGAAAGATTGAAAATATGAGTTATTTGTTCTAAGATAGTATGGGCTGAGAGCATAAGGAAAAAGGGGTCCAAATTGTCCTCTCCAGTACATTTCCTGGGATCGATGGTAAGGAGAGCATCTGTAACTACACTTGTAGAGACAAGATCAAGGCAAATGTATGCCTGAGAGGAGCAGTGAATACATTGTCATTAGTTGGAGGTGGATCTAGTTCCCCATTCTCAAAAAGGTGACCAGCAGCTTCAAAATGTTTATTGAACTCTGAACTAATCTCTTTATGGTCAGACAATAGACAGTCATTGACCTTGATCTGGGTAGGGATTGAGGAGAAGTATTACGATTAGGGAAATGGTGGAACCAAAAATGCAGAGACAACAGGGCAGTGGTGAGGTTGAGGATTTAATAAAATGAAAAGAGATACAACAAAAGGAGTCCCGAAGAAAGCAGGCAAAAAAACGGTACCAAAAACCATTGAGGAACCAAAAGACCAGGCATCCAAAAATAAACTGGCACACCGAGACAAACTGGGTAGACATACACACATACACAATGATCTGACAACAGACAAAGTCAACACAGAGACTAAATACACAAGGTAACGAGGGTGAAACAAGGGACAGGTGACACGAGGGCTCAGGAACAGGTGGAACACATCAGGGTGGGGCAGACAATCCCCAAGGTGGGAAAACACAAGGCAGGAAGTAAAACAAGACATGACATGGGAGAAAACAGACTACAAAATAAAACAGGAAAATTAAGCATAAAACATACACAAGGATGAAAACAGGGTAAAACGCAACAGAGAACACAAGAGACAGTAAACAACAAGGAAATGGGGAATAAAATAACACAATAAAACAGAAAAAAACTCTAACAGAAAATTGCAACCATGACCAAGAAGTTATTTTTATTAGAATTTACAGCCTTCCAAAAATGTTCAGGGTTTGAAAATGAGCTAAAGACTAAGTCCGTAAAGTACTCAGATTTGGCTTTCTTTACCATAGATGTGCATATATTTCTGAGTTGTCTAAAAACAGTCCAATGGGACCTTCTTCCAGAGCTTCTAGCAAGGGACCAGGCTTTGTTTCTTTCATTGAACAAATCAGATAAGTCAGTGGTAAAACAGGGGTTTGATCTATTTTTTACTTTGTGCTTTATAAAGGGCGCATGTTTGTTTATGACTGAGAGGAAGGTCTTGATGAAATAGTCCAAAGCCAACTCAGTATCTGGAATTTCACATGTGCGACGAATATCACTATGAAGTAGATCATTTAAAAAGCCTTCTTTATTAAACATTTTAAGTGACACTTAACAATGATTTGGGATGGTGATCTCTTCAAGCAAGTGCTCCTGTTACAGGCCACCGGGCAGTGATCACTAATTCCAAGGTCAAATACACTGCCAGAAACAAATGTATTGCTTTTATTGGATAGAAGTAAATTATTTCAATTAGCGTTGAGTTTATAGCGTTTTTAAGGTTTGGGCTAGTAGGCTCCGTGATTAGCTGTGACAAGTTAAGACTTGAGCAGATCTCTTTTAGGTGATCCCAGGCATCAGAAAGCCAATCAATGTTAAAATCACCCCTCCCTAGTAACATAACTAGAGAGTAAATCTGCAAGATCATGTATGGCGCTAGTGGTAGCTGAAGGAGGCCTGTATATACCAACTACAACAATACAAACATTAGGAGCCAACACTATTACCATAACGATGAATTAAAACAATTTGGCACAGAAGCAGCATACAACAGGGAGACGAAAAACAGGATTTTACATATATGGCCATGCCCCCACCCCTCCTGCTTATGTCTATTCTGTATAAAGTGTAGCCATTTATTGCCACATCAGTCATTAACACGCTGCTTTATCCATGATTCAGTGATAACCAATATATCTGGATCCGCCTGAGAGACTAATATTTTAACATGACCTAGTTGCTGGTGTTGAAGCAAGCTCCTGATGTTAAAAATCCAAAACCTTTCCTGGATTTCAGAACGTGGGGTGCATTTAGACTAAGCCATGTAGGTTTCACTTGTATGCGGTACTTATCGATAGTCAGTGTATTACCTAAAGTAGATGTCCGTCGGCATCCCCCCGCCAGTTTAGAGAAACAGACACAGTTAGCAAAGCAATGTAGGCCTACTGGTGTTGAAGGCACTTGCAGAAAAAAAAACTTCTTTAGCCACCTAAAAAAAAAATATATCAGTTTGAATCTATAGTGTGTGACTACTTAATATTAATGAACATCTGTTACATTCAAGTCATTGCCAAAATGAGTTGATATAAAGCTAATTAAGCCTATGAGCTCCGGAAAACTCTCTCTGTATTTCTCAGTATGGCTGTTTACAAAATAGTGTAGTCCGGCAACATTCGTGCGCAGCAGCTCGAGTGATGCGTTTTACATCACCGCTGAGAAAGGACAACAGCAGTGTTCAGATTTGGAGAGGAAGAGAACATAAAAATGGCAAGATAATTACCTCTTCTGAAGAGTGGTTCATGTTTTTTTTAATCCTCCATGTCCTCCATGTCCTCCTTGATTAAAAACTGATTAAAGCTTTAGGTGTATGCTATATTTAGAACCGCTTTACCTTTCCATCAGACAGCCCTTTCCTTTGGCACTGCACTTTCTCAACTGTCAACTTCCATATTTCTGCCGCAGATCAGATGTTTGGGTCAGACTCTCCATGGTTTATGGAATAAACAAATATAAAAAAAATAAAAATGAGTGATTTTGACAGGGACGACGAAATGCGATTCTGTGGAGACGAGGATGTCTTCATGAACTGAAGTAGCCTATAAAGAACTTTTGCAGAGGAAGACTAAGCAGCCGGAAGAGAAAGGGGAAACTTCTGTGGAAAGGAAAGGGCTGTCTGACGGTAAGGTAAAGCGGTAAAAATATTCTAAATATATCGTACACTTAAACTAATATGGTTTTTACTGGTGACAAAAATATATTTGGCTGCTGCCCGTGCTGCTGGTACTGCCTGCCTCTCCAAACTGGGAGTATGCCAACCGCCATCCACTGTAAGAAATACACCGACTATGGATAAGTACCTTATATAAACCCACTTTAAAATATCCCCACTATCCCTTTTATACCATTACTCCCCATTACACAGACCTTTGTAAAACAGATTGCAGTCAAACATAAAATAGGGTGCTGCCCATTGGTTCTGCCAGAGATAGCACAGCCCACCCAGGGACTTGTTTGACCAATCACAACAGAGTGGGTCAGCTGACCAATCAGAGCAGACTGGGCTTTTCAGGAAGGCGAGCCAAGAGCTCAGGTAGAACATTTCAGGCAGAAGAGCTGCAGCAATGGGCAGTATGAGAAACAATGTTTTTTTAACCAAAGTACCAAAGTAAACCTGTTCTAGTAGACCCCAAGAGTACAAATATGACGCTGATAAGTAGTATAATAGGGGCTCTTTAAATGAATGAAGCACGCAAAGCTGAAAGTACATATTTTATTGTTTTTCTTTACAACACAAACAAAGAATCATCTACTGTTCAAGTCACAAGCACATTAATGTGAATACAAATTAACTAACACAGTAACAGCAAATGCATATTGCTGAATATAATAAAAATGCTGCAAGCCAGAGTAGTGCAATGCAAGGAGAAATTACATATAACACAACAGGAACCGTTCAGTATGTCAGTTGATGTGTGTTTGATTCTCAGATGTCTTTCAGCATGTCCGATCCCTGGGTCTCCAACCAGGTAGTGGGCCATGTGGTTTTGATGCTGGGTCTGCTCTTCAGAGAGTTATAGTAAGCTGCCAAGTTAGGGTAACGCTCCTCACATAACCTATAGAAGGGAGAAAAGTTGGAGTGAACTTTAAATTTCAAACATATTGCTTCTTGGTAATCTATGCATTTATTTCGTTACGCAGTTTAAAGTCATTTCCAGTCATTTAATCCACGTACCCAAAACGGAAGACATAAGCGATGTTTGGATAAACTGTCACATCAGCCAGGGAAAAGTTCTTTCCTGCCAGGAAAGATCCTGATGCCTAGAAGACAGATAAAATGAGTAAGACTACATTCATATGCTGGTGGGCAGATCTGACAATCAACATACTCGAACAGGGCTGTATTCATTTGTTATTATCCCTATTAACAATTACAATTTACATAAATGTTAACTGTGATGGATGGCTATACAGTAGCTAGCTAAAATACATTATAGGTGTATCATGTGCCTTTGAAGAAATCGTTCCACATATTGGGAAGTACACATATTAGCTTTCCTGCCTACAGTTAGATGGTATCAATCTAATTATTAAACTCAGAAAATAAGTGAATAAGGGTATCTACCAAAAATGCTGCTGCTGCTGCTAAAGTATTACAGAACAGCATTCCTTTTAACAAACATGTAATTGTGGTGTTCTACAAATCATCATCATGTGTCACTTCAGTTAAAATCCTTTCTCTGCAGCTTTGTGTTTTTTTTTCTTGTGTGTTTACATACATACATACATGCAAGTATTTTACAATCTTCAGGTTTACCTGCAGGTATCCCTCCCACAGCTTCAGCTCAGCACTCAGAGTCTCTCTGTTTCTCTTCACAGCAGAGTCGTGTCTCTCTGCCTCAGGGACCTTCCACGTGTAGTAGATAACATCCGCTATTAAATTTAAAAACAGGCATTCAGTCATCACTGCTGCTCTCGGAAGTATGATGACATATCAACAAAATCTATCTATTCACTCATTGTACAACATCAACTCCCACAGACTAATTACTTCCATTTCCCTGGCAGTTGAGGGTGGGGTTAGTCAGGACATTGTTACGTAACATCAGTTTCAAACTAAAGATAGTAAAAAAGTGGCTCAAATAAAATTTGGACCAGCCTACTTAGAAAATACTGAACTGTATTTCTGATTATGCACAAGTTGATCGAAATCAACTGGGAATGCAACTCTTTGCACCCCTCCCCAAAAACGTATAGCCGTCTCATGACTTAAGCTTTGCGTGCAAGCTACTCTGAGCATGTGATGCTTTGTGGGATATTTATGACCTTTCAACATCCCTACCTCTTTTAAGAGGGCACTACATATACTTAAATGTATGGTGCCAAGGCTTAACTTTGTGAATGCACAGCTCATTAGTGCATAGCTGGTGTTTTAGGTCTCTGGTTGAGCTCCCTCTGTGGACACTGACTGAAAATATGAAGTCTCAGAGGTTTAACGGTGGCAGTTCGGTGTACAGTGTACTGCATGTTGCCAAGAGCAACATGGTTCAAAGTCCCATAAGGCAGACCTCTAAACGGCAACAACATCAGCAAAGTCATAAGGTTGCAGGAGCCTGGTTAGGCTTTAACAACTAGATCCAAGTGGTTTAAATGTAACGACAATTTATGAATATTAATTTGCAGGATTTACAGGGTCAACAGCTACACCTTGGTTTGCAAAACAACTGTAAAATACTTCAGCATGTCAGGGTTAACCTACCCATTTTCTGGTTGAGTGTGAGACTCTCAAATATGTGCTGGTACATCTGTGCTTGCTCAGCTGGGCAGTCAGGGATCAGCTGGTTTCCCTGGGACTTGAACTGGGTCTGTTGTTGGAGACATGAAAAAAAGCAGCCATTGTGAACACAGCTGCATGGAGCTCCGGTTTCTTTTCCTCTGTGGTGTAGGGTGTCTTTCCTTCTACGAGGCATTGTTGAACACCCACAGCACAATGAGCCCTCCTACTTATGAACTCCTTGGTTGAATATGTCTGCATACAAGTTTAACTAGGGCCCAAGTTTAGCACTTTGGCCAAGTTCTTACCTCCAGGTAGATGCAGGCAGCGCAGGACTCATTCAGGACATAGGTTTTATGCTTGAAGGCAGGAAGCTTTGAGAAAGATAGAGTGAAATGAAAATGTTATGCAACATTATTTTGATTACTAAAATGAATATACATGTGTGCATATCAAGAAGAAAAGCAGACTTGACACTATAAGAGGATTTATAGTATTTCTAGGTAATGTTTAAAGTGAACTTACTTGTCCTCTGGGATTCATGTCCATGACTTCCTGGGACTTGTGCTCCCCTTTCTCAAAGGAGAGCAGTTTTTGGTTGTAGCCCTGCAGATTCTTCTCCTCCAGAGCGATCTGCACCCTCCAGCAGGGAGGAGAGCCGGAGCCCCACAGAAGAGTCATGTCCTGGGCCATGGTTTTAGACTCACCTGCTTCACCTTACAGCACCTGGAGTTGTGAGTGGTGGAAGAAGTGAGGAGTGAAGCTGGAGTGTGGCAGATGCCTGGTTTATTAACAAGTTCCAGCCCCTTGCATCCGGATTGGTGGGATTCAGTCCCATCCCCTTTTTTGTGTTATCGCCAAGATCTGTGACTCAAGACAGTTGGGATGGTTCGCACCCTATCCAAGCACGTTAACCCCTCCTTCTGTTAAGTCAAGGCAGCATGGTGTCATATTTAAAGTCTGCGTATTTCAGTAACTGCTTTAAACTAATTGAATGTGGATTATGACTCTAGCTGCTTATATCCACAGACATGAGAAGTCACATATGAGGAGGAGGGACTTCTCTTGCTTTACACAAATACTCTTTGATCTCAGACAGGCAGATCATTACATAAGGGCAAAGAGGAAGGGAAAAAAACATGAATCCAACACTGAAATAATACTAAAATAATCATGTTTGTGCACTGAATGTGACTTATACTATTAACACCTATAGCATACACTGGAATTGTAATTAACAATCGCCCTATTCACTGAAATAAGAACTTTACATTAGTAAATAGTAGTTTTACTATAGCATTCCAACAAACATGACTTAAATATGATCTTGGGTTATTGTTTTTATTTCAATCTACTATCCTGCAGTGATTGACTTCACTATTTCCTGTTGCGTGTTTATGGCATCCTGAATTTGACTGTTGAAAACTCACACTGACTCAGCACTTTTCACTCACCCCTGCACACACAGAGAAAACCAGCTCTGGCACAGGCATTAAAACCAAACAACAAAGGCACTACTGAAGGTAATAGACACCATCTAATTTATCCCTATACACTTTGGCGTGACATTTACAAATGAGCACCCACTATTATTCACCTTGTTCATATATATTTTGTGGTTTCTTTGTGCCTCTTTCTCTGATTTAATCTTTGAACTGCAGAACCTGTGTACTTAGTAGTACTACTGGGTAATTGCCAGTATTAATATGCATTTTGATACAGTTTGCAATTCCTGCTGTCTGTGGTCTGCAGTTGCACTCTAGAGACAACTTGTTGCATGAAAAAAAGCTCCAGAAATCACATGGAAAGACATGTGGTATTGCTGAAGCCTTCTTTCCTTCCAGCACTAGAACTGCTGACCAGTATTATTTGAATATTTTCTGAAAAGTTTGACAAAAAGATTGCATCATATTTTCTCCATATTCCAAGAACCGATTCAGACCTTTCAGTCTGAAGTGGTGTGACTGAGTGCGTGCACTGGTGACATTCCACCCCTTCATATCATTTCCTCTCCATTCTAAAATTCTTGCCTCTCTTTTTTTTCCCCCGTCTTCATCCGTGTGCTCCTATGAGTGTACATGATCAGTTCATCGCTTCATTTTACTTGACTAACATGACAAAGCATATTGTGAAGGACAAAAAGCAATGGTGTTTACAATATAACTGTTGTTTTTCTATATTTAGTCCACGTTGGCCGATATGCCAGGTTCTGCTCTACATGCATGACTTAGAACAGTCTGGCATTTAATACGTTGGTTTGTATCCTGTGTCTACAGGGTGTCCATGGAAAAGAGAGTGGACTGTTTCCACTGTGTAAATAAAGGCTGAATGAATGCCATTTTTGTTCAGGTCTGATGTTTCTGAAGTAAAAATCACATTTTAATATTTGGCGTAAAATGCCACTATTTCGCTTTTTATTTTTTTGGAATAACATTAATTTGCTCTAGTATGCTGATTGCTAGCATGTGATCAGCATTATCCAGTTTCTTAACTTTTCCAGTAAGAAGATGCTATTTAATCAGATAAATGTTTCCATAGTTATCACAGTTAACAGTGAAGTATTCCCCGTGTGGGGACTGTTTGTTGGACTGCCACTGAGAAGCATTGCATTATTCATGTTGCACAGGCTGTTGGTTAGATAAAGCAGCCCTGTGATACTTCTTTCATCTCTTCCAAATAAAATACCAACCACTTCTATAATCATCAGCTGATGAGGCATAACAGGGGAAGAGCCAAGCCCACAGTACCAAAACTAAGCACAGGCCAAGAGAAAGAGCCAGAACATTCAACAGGAAGTGTCAGATAAAAGGGCCAAGCCAAGGAACAGGATGTCACTTTGCACAAGTGCTCTAGTGCCCCTTTACTCCTTGTACAGTATGCAGGCTCTGAACCCAAGTTTATAAGCATGTAAAAACACCTATCCATAGCAGATGCAAGTCTGTTTTTTATTAAAGTGATATAGAACATACAGTACAGCATACAGTACAGGTGTTGTGAATGTCTAAATGAATGCCTGTGAACGCTACATAAAATGTTACATCATTTATATTTTATGTAAATGGCCTAATCTCATGTGTGCAAAGTCATGCTAACACAGGGCATTTCACTAACCTTTGTGCAGAAAAAAAAAACAGTTTTGGCACGACCATTTAAATAATAAGACCACTTATCATGCCAACATAGTCAAAGACACCGCCTACCTGACTTGACCTGAACATTGGGGGTTTATGCAGTGTTGTGTTCAGCAACACTAAGTAAACTTTAATACATGTCATTGTTATTCTCAGACTTTGCGACGCCTGTAGCAGTGAAATCTTGGGTTTTATTTTGCCTATGCTACAATACAGTGAAATTGTAGTGCCACGTTTTTAGTACAAGAAACAACTGACTTCATAGGAAGACTGGAAATGCAATGAAACTGCTGCTGTAGTGACTTGTACATGTATATTAGGCAACAGACATTCATATCAGATACAGTATGCACACAATGTATCTCAGCAACAAAAGCTGCTACATACAATATCACAAAGGGACATTCTGTCTGCGTCCTGTTGCCCTGCAAACATCACATCTTGCAGTTTAACATAGCCTGTGTTTATCAACTGGTCTTTGTCAAAGATTTGACAGGAGCATGATTGACAAAAATATTTAAACTAACTAGAAAAGCTAGTTTGACTAAAGAAATAAGCATCATCTTACTTCCCTTTTAACACTAATATATCTAGACCATAGTGGTAATCTCAACATGTTTTCTTTTGTTAGGAAGACTAAAAGAGGTTTATTGACAAATTGTGAACTGAAACCGTGTTAAATAAAAGGGGGGGGGGGGAAGCATTGTAGCAAACTAGATGTAAAGTGTGTGTGTATCTCAGAAGTCTTTTAATGTGTCTTGTCCCTTAGGGTTCTCCGACCAGTGAGGAGGCCAGCTGGCTTTGATGCTGGGCCGCTCCTTCAACAGAGCATAATACTCTCCTAGGTTAGGGTAATGCTCAGCAGACAGCCTAAAGAAAAGAAGATAGGAGACCTTTGAACTGCAATGTCAAGCCATTCATCACTTATTTTGTTCATATGACATCTAGAAAATGCAACCCACATACCCAAATCTGAAAAGAGTAGCAACGGTCGGAAAAACGGTCACATCTGCCAAAGAGAAGAATGGTCCTGCAAGGTGAGAGCCCGGGCCCAGCTGGAATGAAAAAAGGTGAACAATAAAGCATGTTTAACGCGCCACTGCATGTTGAGTTTGTTTGTGTGTGTGGAAAGAAATCTCGAGTATGTACTGTATGTTCTAGTTAAACACATAACCTCTGTTGTAACTCCAATGCTGCGTTCACACTGTTTTCGGCAGCGCGATACAAAGTCAATGCAAAGACGACAATAGATGCAAATTCATGGTGGGCGGCTGAGACAACATTTGGATAGAGGTGTGTTGGGATACCTTCTTCTGGATCTCGATTCCAGATAAACTGGAAAATCCTGCCAGACTAGGAGGGCGATTATTTTATTTTTTTGTCATTTTATTTTGCTTATTTAGCCGGCATATTTTCACATCTTTGAATAGTTTATTTCAACGAAACTAGAGTTGCTGATTGTTGGAACAGTGGAAAAGACTAAAATGGTTTTGGTGAGTTTTATTTAGTTTCTGTCCCGTTTGAATAAAGTGCGTTGTATAATGAGTTAACATGTCTTGGTTCGGGTAAATAAGACAAACTTGAATTCAGGTGGTTTATACACACGTCGATAGCGCACAATGCATCCTGGTACATGTAGGCACAGCTGCCACAGCTCCAAAAGCAGGAGAAGTCACTTTCTCAGTCAATATAGCACACACTGGGGAATTTATTTCTTCAATGGACTACAGTTCATATACCATCAGTACTGAATGGACAGCCACATTAAGGTGGCGAATTTTCCATTTAAAAACTGTGTATACACACACACACAACAGTACCTTCTGCAGGTAACCCTCCCAGAGCTTGAGTTCAGTGGCCAGTGCTTCCCTGTTTCTCTTTAGAGCTGAGTCATGCCTCTCTCCCTCAGGAACAAACCAGTCATAGTAGATAACTGCATCCATACACACACACACACACACACACACACACACACACACACACACACACACACACACACACACACACACACACACACACACACACACACACACACACACACAGTATGATTTGTCTTTCCTTGGCATATGTGTAGAATTCAGTTTATTGTTTAAAGATAAGGCTGCATTATTCTAGATTATTCAAATTGTCAATATATCATATGAAAAGAAGGTCACAAATATATAGTTTCTTTTTGTTTTAAAAGGCCATGTAATTTTCCTAAAACAGCTGGGCACTGTAGTTTTTAGCAAATGGTACTCAAATAAGAGTAAAAAGCACATTTGTTGGGGACTATTTTTAGCACGGGATTACCACACATTTGTTGCTGTGAGTATTTCCAGCCTTGGGACAGTGTATGTGACTCAAAATAAACTATGTTCCCATGTTCATCATAACAAGTAAACATGTCACCCAGTATTTTTGGTTTTGGTCTTTTAATGGGGTTTGCTGACAATAAGAAAAATGGAGAATATCGCTAATCTTACCCTTTAAATTATACTTTGCTATAAATGCCAGAAACTCTTTGCTGTGTTTCTATTAAAAGGGGATTTTGAAGTATTTTAATGTATTTATCTTACTGAGTTTTTCGTAGAATGTGAGACCCTCAAACATGCGTTGGTACATCAGTGCTTGTTCTGCTGGGCTGTCCGGGATCAGTTTGTTTCCTTCAGACTTAAACTGACTCTGCCATTATGAGAGAAAAGACACACACATTTGATGCAACACTTTTGGGGACAATATTGTAGCATTATTGTATTTGTTAATGTGTGTGGAGAGTTGTGCAACTGTATCTCAATCCATGTGGGCGTAATCAGATTTGTAAATGGCTTTGTAAAGTGTATATAGATTATTATTGGCTAAAAAGTATTTTGCTCGAAGAGTCATCATTACAACTCAGCAGGCCTCTCAAGTGGCTGTTATTTACTTAGTTTGTAACTAAGTTACAGTTACTAAGTTGTAGTTTTGCTACAATAATTAATCATTTTAAATGTAGTTGTAGTAAAATTGCTGGGTGAATTTATATGTTTTATGGACAGGCCCTTGCACTCACCTCCAGGTAAAAGCAGGCTGCGTAGGATTCATTCACGATGACGTCTCCATGTTTGAAAGACGGAAGCTTAAAAGTCAAACAGGTTATAATGAAGCTAATGCCGCGTTCTAAGACAAGACTAGTCAGTTGCCACTGGGAGCTAGCTAATTAAGACAACCTAGCTGAGCTGTATCACACAGGGCCGATTGGGAAACAAAAACTGGCGCACTAGTATAACGTTACGCGTTTTTAAACAAAACATGGCGGCTAGCTCACTCCATTAAGAATCACCGTAGTGTTTTTCAAGGCAAGACTATACATGTTTACTGCAAATTACGGGTAACGTTAGAACTTGAGCTGTCACGGCATATCGAATAGCCCCGTATCACTGAACGCTTTACGCCAAACTACCTTCAATATCCAGTCAATTGAATCTTATCTTTTTACTGGTAAAATACACAACACAGAAACCAATTTTAAGGGACATTTAAAGGCTTATGATAAGTTAACTTCGGTACGCTGATAAGTACCATGGATGTATTAAGTACACATACTGTGGAAACCTTACCATTTGTTCGCTACCGCCCTCTGTGGTGCGTTTTGTGTAAGGCACTTGAATAATGCAAATTAGTTAAAATATTCCAGAAAAAACGTGCTACTTGGCGAACTAAATGTAAGCCGAAAAAAAGGCACATCCACGTGATCCGTCTAGAGCTTTTAGTCATGTTTTAGCAACTATCTATTGAGTTGGTAAGCTGGAAAACGTTGCCTACATAAGGTTCTGAATGGAGTTTGGCGTTGCTTTACAAAACAGAACTATGGTGGGGTTGAACTAGGTTTCGTGTGCTATGAATACAAGCTGTTGCGGTTGTTATGCGCGTGGTAATTGTAGAGGGGAATGCAAAGGTAACGTTAGTTAATGCCGATAGTCTAACGTTAATGTAATAGGTTACGGTGGATTTACGCTACTTCATACCTGTCCCCTGGCATTTATATCTAACACTTCTTGGGACTTGTGCTCCATTTTCTCAAAGGAGAGCAGTTTTTGGTTGTAGCCCTGCAGATTCTTCTCCTCCAGAGCGATCTGCACCCTCCAGCAGGGAGGAGAGCCGGAGCCCCACAGAAGAGTCATGTCCTGGGCCATGGTTTTTAGATTTAACACAACCTGAAGCCTTCACCTGTCACTGCTACTCTTAATACAGACCAGACCAGACAAACGAATTGAGCACACTGACTGCGCACTAGAAAAAGAGACACCGGATTGTTACTCTTTTCAAAGTTCGTGGGGCTCTCAAGCTATAATAACAGCACGAACTGTCACCTACTGGCTAGGAGGAGGTAATACAAATTATAGTTGGTCAAATTTGAAAGAAATTTAATATGGAAAATGTAAAATTAAATACACAATTTGTTTCAACTATTTAACTATAAAACTAACTTACAGATATACAATAAAATGGTTAAAGCAACGTTTGTGTGTTTCAGAGATCCCCGAGGATGTCATAGTCCTGTGGACTGGCCAGCCAGGGGGAGGGCCAGCTAGCTTTAATGCTGGGTCTGTCCTTCACCAGGTTGTAAATATTTGGCCAGGTTGGGGTAATGTCCACCAGACAGCCAAAAGAGAAGGACCAAGGCTCTTTCCTCCATCAAGTGCTGAACTTTTTCACCTACACAAAATTAAACGTGTGTGTGTGTGTGTGTGTATATGTGTGTGTGTGTGTGTGTGTGTGTGCGTGTGTGCGTTATAATTCTTGTATCTTACTGTTATTAGTGAGGGGGAGACCCTCCATCATGTGTTGGTACATCAATGCTTGTCCTGCAGGACTGTCCAGGATCAGCTTGTTGCCCTGAGAATTATAGCAGTAGAAAAGCCGGGTGGAGAGAGAGGCATGTGTCCTGAGGTCAGCATTCAATATGAATAAGGCAAAAGCTTCAGGGGAAACAGTGATGAGAGAAATCTTACAGGGTTCTGATTGTAAGTTCGAGAATTCAAATCCCATGAATCTGAAGTGGAGCCACCAGTGATTCAGCAACAGGATAAAAGACAAAGGTGTCACAGGTGGCTGAACATGAATTCTCTTACTGTCAAAGAGGATGTCCAGCAAACCTATCTGAGGTCAAAATTAAAAAAGGTGCATGCTTTATGCTTTTAATCAATACTTGTCCATTAACCCAATACTATCTCTACTACTGTACATGACTGATACATTTACCAATAACAATTCCTCAAACATAGCTGCCATCCACGAGGTGACTTAGTAACTGCAGGAAAGGACTGTTGACCTATTGGCATGATGGATTGTTGACACATTTAGACATTGACTGGCAGTAACTATTGACTTGATGTGCCAAAACAAAGTAAAACAAACTTACACCATAGATCAGCAGGAGAGCTGATCATAACATTAAAACCAAAGCAAAAATCATGTGTATCATTTGTAGATGAAAATTTGACCAAACTTTCACCATCAATCGGTTAAAGTGGCAAGACACCAGTGGTTCTCTCAGTAATCTCTGCCAGCCAGAACATGCGCACCTCTAGATCTCCATTCAGCATTTGTTGCTATACAATCCTATCAGGATTGTTTTGTGGTTTAAATCCCATCATCTACTGGATTGACCCTTGTGAGTTGATTCTAACGCAGTGGCTAGATCTCAGAGAACAAAGCAACACGAAGCAGGCAGTGGCGGCGCCAGAGATGTTCTTTTGCTGGTGCTTTGTGGTTGCTGGACATTTCAGTGAGGGTGCTCTGAAATTTTTAGTTTCCCTTGACACAAATAGGCTAACGTTACACACACTCGCGCAGTTGCAGATACAACAGCACCATAGAACTCTGATTAGCCCACCAAACATATTTCAAATACCAGCCAACAAGCCGGGTTCAAACAATCATTACTGCAGCTCTCATACAGTGGCTCAGAAGATGAATGCAGCATGCCAAATACAATCCACCACCCATAGCCAAGCACACACATACACACACACGCGCATGTATCCTCACAGAGTTTTCACACTTGCACGTATGGTCAAAATAATGTAGCCATATCTGTAGTGACTTAATATATCTAAATAAACCACTGAGAGCGAACGCGATTTCTGGGCTAAAAATAAACCAATGTCCAGTGCGCTGTATAACTTTAGATTCGGTGATCCATTTATTCACATTTCTGTAAAACACATGTTCACTGTAATGCTCTTCTACGAGACAGAGATAAGAGTAAAGTTCTTGCATGGACCCCTATCAGCTGACTCACCCACTGTGGCCTGGCTGTGCGATCCCCTGGTCTAATGTCATTTACATCCTCAGCATGTACATCCTCAGCAGCAATCACAGCCGTGGTCAGATCACCTTCCTCCGGCTGCTTTTCTTCCTCCCGGTTTGTGACAAGTTCACTATATCTCTCAGTCTCATTTACAGATTTTGATAAAGTCTCCACACGTTGACGTTGAGGGTGTAAAAAACTATCCATTGCTAGCGTTAGACTCACTTCTCTAATCCTAACAGCTCCAAATATTGAGCTCTTCTTCTTCTGTGTGAATATGTTACTGCGGAAGTAAGGTCAAAAGGTCAGTGTGTGCTGCACCCTTTGGCCGAATACGATCACCTGTGTTTTTAGCCTAAAAATAATCGGTTTGTTTTATTAATGTATTTATTAATTTTTCAAATATAAATTATACTAATTACACATTAACAATTTTTTATTTATTTATAAATCAACCACAGCCATTTCTTGGGGGTGCTAAGGGGGTGCTATGGCAATCCTAGGGGTAGCTACAGCACCCCCTAGCCCCTCCCTGGCGCCGCCTCTAGAAGCAGGGTTCAGTTCACAATGTTCTAAAGGTTTAATGAGACACACAAGGATATACAGATTTTCTAAAAATCGCTACATTCACTTAGATGACGTGTAGTAAGATAAGAGAGTCAGGATGGGCAGGAGGATTGTCCCACTGTTTGTTCACACAGATAGGAAAACAGTGTTGCAGTTTAGGATACAAATAAAAACGCATGAGAATTACCTTCCTCAGACTTCTCACAGAACGCATTGTAGGATGTACAATTATTCACAACAGCATTTTAACATCAGACTGCAATTGATGCATTTGTTACAAGGGACAATTCAGCGATTTTTTAAAATTGTATCTATCTGAATGAGTGTGTAATAAAACATGCAGTTCTTTTCAATGTTCTGTGAGTTCACTGGTGCCCGGAAGAACTACAAGTCATTGCAGCTTTGATAGCTGGGGACACAATGCCGTTCAAACCTCCTTGTTCTCTTCCCTTATATTGCAAACTAGCTACATTTCCATCAGCAAGAGGATGCTATGCAGAGACATTTTTTTTTAGTTATGCTAGTGTGTACGACCCAAAGGGTGAAAACAGCACACACACTTTTTAAAAGGCATCTCATGTATCCATGTAATTACCTTGTCCATAGTTCTTATTTATGAACTAAAGATACAATGTGTTACTAAATATGGTAACTACTGTAATGACCTTGAAATGGCTCAAAACAAATATATTACAGATAAATTAGTGTATAGGAATTGACCATATTTTAAATGAAACTTGAAGCCTGTGGTAGTATCTCAGTGTAGAAACATTTTAATATCATTGCTCACCACATACATAGTGTATCTATCAAAAATATATTCCTGTTACAAGTGGGATAAAAATAAAGCAGGCTGAAAGCAAACTGATGTTCCTTCTTTTTTTATTGCTCTCGTTTACACAGTCATGTGCAGCTTGAACAGCAATCCAATGATAAAGTGTGTGTGTAGCATTCTACACAGTAGTTTCACTGTTACAGTTCCTCAGCTGGAAGCCTGATACCACATTGGCCAGTCTGGCAACTTTAGGAGGAGCAGGCATGGTGATGGTACGCTTGAGATAGCAGCGGTGCCTATAACACAAAAAAAATATATCAAAAACATCATCTTTAATCATGGATCATAAATACAGCCATCAACAAATTATAAAGACAAATAGTGTCCGATTATCAAGTTACATAACTTCCAGGTATTGCCTAAATTGCTGGTATAATTTTATTTAAAACATGAATAATGTGTTTAAGCAGGTTTGCAAACATGCATAAATAATACTGTACCGGTAGTTAGGATCACCAAAGTTGTCATTGGTATAGCTCTAGAACTGGCAGAAAGCATCCTGAGTACAGGTCCTCTGACATGTGTCTGCATCATCCATTGGCTCAAAGCGAATGTCAGAGCCTGTGAAGTCTACGTTTTCATAAACCACCTGAAGCCAGGCTGTTAGAAAGAAACAGGGTTAGACTGCTACTGATGGCTAAACTACTGTACAGAAATACTGTGCTGAATGATTCCAGAATTTGTAATATGAGCTCAGATAAAATTAAAGTTTGTAAAGTTTGGTAGCCTGGTGCGCTGTCTCCTTGTGACAGTCTAACTACCATGTAGCAACATTCACTTCTAACATTTAACTTAACATAACTACTAAGATAACATGACATGTATTTGTATGTGATATCCATCGATAATGTAGCCTATGAATTTGTATGTACACAATCATCTAAGATGCACGAGAAATAAAGGCTTCTGGGATCAGTTGATAACTCAAACTTGCTGAGAACCTAGACACCCGTTTGATTACATAGACTCATGCAGTAGGCTACCCTCGGTTACGGTCCTTACGGTCCTTACGGTCTCGTTCAGTAGCCTGGTGCGCGGTCTCCTCGTGACAGCCTACCTACCATGTAACAACATTCACTTCTCTGACATTTAACTTTTTTTTTTTTTTTTTAACATATCTTTATTAATTTTCCTCGGTGCACATACAACATAAAGGAATACAGCCACTGAGTAAATAATAAAGCCCTCCTTTTAGCCCACCCCTTTAAATAAACAACCAAGACAACAAAACTAAAAAAGAGTAAAACAAATAAAACAACTAAACAAAAACAAAAACACAGAAGGTTTGCACATTTGAGGCATACTCAACATAATCAGTCAAATTGGTTACTTAAGCCTGTCACCTGGAAATGTACTTCGAGATCTCAGACCATGCTAAACCATAGAGGCCACTCTGAAGGGTCCATGCACTATCCTCCCCATTATAGTCCAAGAAGGGGTCCCAGATTTTGAAGAAGCGAAAAGGCATGTCTCTGAGCCAGAAGCTAATAGCTTCTAATGGGAGAAGTTTGAACACACTGCGAGTCCATTGTGAAATCGTGGTAACAGAGTCTGAGATCCACAGAAGAAGAATGCATCTCCTTGCATTAAAGAGAAGCACCTGCAGCAGCTTTAGTTTGGAGGAGCCGAGACCCAATGCTTTAGGATTTAACCCCAAAATACAGCTGACGGGAGTAAGAGCTAGTTTTTTCTTGAATATAACATCAATTTCCTTACATATTTTGACCCAGAAGTCATTAATAAAGGGGCAATCAAATATACAGTGAAAATGTGTACTTTCAGAAATCATACATTTATTACAAAATTTCGAGGACAATGGGTTGAACCTATTGCGTTTCACCGGTGTGATTTGGAGCCTGTGTATGTATTGCATCTCCCTGGCTTTGTTGGTAAATAAGCAGGGCCTGACCAAACCCCATCCCATACATCGTCCAAGATAGTGTCCCCAAAATCCGCTTCCCAGAGAGATCTGACGTGAACCGTACAGTCATTGGTTGAAGTTGACAGGGCCTTGTAAAACCTGCTAATAAGTTTCCTGGAGTCAGGCTTGAGGAGAGCCTTCTCCATAACTGAGATGGAAAACCCATTAGGATACAACTTAGTATTAGAAAGAATGAAACTGCGTATTTGCAAATACCTAAAAAAGTTATTCTGCGGGAGATTGTACTTCTCTCACTGTGAGCCGATCAAAAGACAACACAGTGCCCTCTGTCAGCAAGTCACCCACAGTCTTTATACCCCTACTAAACCACATTGAGAAGGCTTGGTCGACCAGACCAGGGGGGAAATCTGGGTTAAAATGGATAAGTGTAAGGAGAGGAAAAAACCCATCTTGGTCTTCTAACTTTCTTATCATCCTCCAGACTTTTAAAGTATTCTGTAGAATAAAATTGTCCTTTAAGTTAAGGCGAGCCCACCCCTTAGATGCATATAATATATGGTGCAAAGGAATAGGGGCCACTGGGGCAGCCTCCAAACCAAGCCAGGTGGATTCGGCGCTCTTGTCAAACCAGTGCCAAATATAGGTGCAAAGAGATGCTAACTGATAGCGTCTAAAATCCAGTACTGCCAAACCCCCTTCCTCGAGGGGGCGCTGTAGCGTGAGTTTCAACCTGGCTCGCTTGTTCTTCCAGAGAAAGGAAGTCATAGAGCTGTTTATAACAGAAAGAGATTTTCTTGTTAACAAAGCTGGGATCATTTGGAAAGGATACAGTAATTGGGGAAGTATAGTCATTTTGATAAGATTCACCATACCTAGGAGAGACAGTGGCAAAGCCATCCATCGGGCCAGGTCTTCCTTAATCTTACGAATTGCAGGTACAAAATTGGCTTTGTAGAGGCCTGAGAGTAAGGGAGTAATGTGTATCCCCAGGTAGACAAAACCAGATGGGGACCAGCGGAAAAGGGCGGAGCATTGCGGAGACAAAACATGACATGACATGACATGAGGGGCATAGCTTCAGATTTAGAGTAATTCATTTTGTAGCCTGAAAATCGGCCAAAGGAGTTAATTATGTCAACAACCCGTGTGATAGAAGATTCAGGACTGCTTAGGTAGAGAAGGACATCATCACAGTAGAGTGAGATTTTATGACACGTGAGGCCCATCAATGCCTGTCACCAAAGGATTAGATCTAATGGCCTCTGCTAGGGGCTCCATTACAAGGACGAATATAAGTGGCGAGGCCGGACAACCCTGTCTAGTGCCCCGTCTTACCGAGAACGGGGAAGACCTCAGGCCATTTGTAATAACAGAGGCGCGAGGGGCAGCATATAGAAGAAATATCCACTTAATAAAGTTGTCACCAAGGTTAAATTTTGAAAGAACACCCAGCAGGTAGGGCCACTCAATCCTGTCAAAGGCCTTCTCTGCATCAAGGGAGATGACGAGAGATTTGGCCTTTGACGTTGAACCATGTATGAGGTTCAATAGTCTCCCTACATTGATGCGCGAGTTACGACCCAATATGAACCCAGTTTGGTCCACCGAAATTAAATCTAGAAGGACACCCTCTAACATTTAACTTAACATAACTACGAAGATAACATGACGTGTATTTGTATGTGATGTACTTCCCCATCGATAGTGTGTGAATTGCCATGAACACAATCATCTAAGGTGCACCAGAAACAAGGCTTGGTTAATTACTCAAACTTGCCGAGAACCAACACACCGCTTGACTCAAGCGGCCGGTTACACGATTACATTCGGTCTCGGTCAGTAGCCTGGTGCGCGGTCTAGGCCATTTCCTGATTGATTCTACCACCACTCCTGTGGAGGCGCTAATGAGCTAGATTACTACACACACAGTAGCAGTCTAGCAGAAGAATACCAGCTACATGAGTCGGGTTAATTAACAGGCTCTTCGGTCAGTTCGTCAACACTAGTCAGTAGATGCGCCAGAACTAGCTACAGTGACCACAATGTTGCCAAGTAACGTTAAATCAAAATCTGGTTTTCAAAAAAGGAAAGAGAGAAAAGAGAGAGAGGAAAGACAAAGGAAAGGGTGTCAAACTGTAACCTAGTTTTTCACCAAGAAAGGTGGGTAGCCTATAGTCTGTGAGTGAGTGGTATTAACCTGTTGGCTTAATGTCCATAGTAAAATAAGCTAGCTAGCTACAGACTAGTGTTAGCTTACATTTAATCACCATTTAATCAGTGCAGGGAAACGTTTAGCAAGATATTCATATTAAATCATTGTCCCTACCCTTTTAGCAGACTTAACAACAGATGAGTCAGCAACAACCCAGTCTCCCCCTAACTGAGCCCCTCCCTGTCCCAGTGAAGAAGGTGAGCAACATTTTGTTCAATGACATGCCGGTTAGCATCATTGCAGGGAGTCTGTGGGGATTTCTCTTGCTCTTTTTACCATTACATAAAAGAACATGACATTTTTATTAATGACAGAAATTCAAACACATTAATAACAATTATTTTCTCACATAATGATAATTATGAAATCAAATTAAAAAAACCAACAACCTACTGTCTGTACTGGATGCTGGACAGTTGGAAACAGTGAGTAGCTTACCTCAGCCTGCATGTAAGATACAGACAATATTAACTGTATTGAACTACAAGAAGCAAGACGGTTGCAAGCCTTTAATTAGAGTTATGTAAAGCTTTTGATGTGACAGTTATGTCTTAGAGATGTGGTGACAACAGCTGTGCAGAGGGGGCCCAATTAGATTTTTTGTCATGGGGCCCAAAATTCCTGGCGTCATCCCTGGTTGTATGTGTGTGTGAGGAAGTGGGCCACGGTTATGAGCTTCAAAACTGATATCATCTTGCACTCAACTGGTTTGTCTTGTCTAGTTACACTAGGTTCAGGGGTGCTGTGCGCATTGTGTTTTTGTTTTCCTGTAGCTGGAGTAGTAGTCTTCCCTTTGTTGATTTCCACAGCACCCATTGGCCCATTTTTCCATTGTGAGTTCTGTTTAACTTGTTGTAAATAAATATCCTTTCAAAATACCAATTAGCCTACATCTGGTTTATGTTTATGTCCTGATACCCCTAGCACTATGGGACGTAACATTGTGACTTAATTGTGTACATAGATACGTGGGAGGAGCACCTACGCATCTTAGAGCAAATCTTCAGCCGACTCGCTCAGGCCAACCTGACATTGAATTTGGCTAAATGTGAGTTTGGTAAAGCTACCATCACCTATTTGGGTAGACAGGTAGGGCAGGGACAGGTGTGTCCTGTAGAAGCCAAAATCTGTGCCATTTCACTTTGTCCAGTTCCCGCTATGGGTAAAGCGCTGCGTTCGTTTCTTGGGATGGCAGGTTACTACAGAGCTTTCTGCCGTAACTTCTCGACTGTTGCTCAGCCACTTACTCGTTTACTGAGCCCTAAGGTGGATTTTGTGTGGTCTGCAGACTGTCAGATCGCGTTTGACAATAGGCTCGTCGAGATAAACTGCGCCTCGCCTGTAAAGTGGACGAGCCGGGGGCGGTGACAAAAATCTGCTGTCAAATCGGACAGATTACAGCCGTCTCCTGCAGCCTTCAGGCTGAACAGGAAGTCACAGAAACACTCACATCCTGTTAGGTCCAATTCCCATTTAATAAAATGTTATCAGACCCATATATCAGCTTGTACACAGTCTCCAGTTGTTTTAATTATGACAGAGTAGTTGTCAAAATGCTCTACATGCGATCTTTTGCTGATTTTAATTAACACTGTAGATGATCTGTAATCTGAACAGATTTAGTCTCTCTGACTTCTAAACATAACTATCAGCCACACAACATGTGGTTTGTACAGAATAAGCCTTTAAATCATACAAATATAAATTAAAATCCCTCCAATTCAAAAACAATAAAAAGTTTATATAAAACGTCATCATGTTGAATCGATTCTGAACCAATCTGCTGTTAGATCAGCCGAGAGGCAGGCATTTCCCAGCATACCCTGGGTCCACCTGGGTCTTGCAGTCGGTGAAAAGCAACTACATCTGCGTCTCAAACCTGCGGCTGCCTTGATCTCGTGAGGTTATCATTGCCCACGTGTGCATGACGTCAGAGCAAGTCGGGATCAAGTCGAAGTCGGACACAAATCTAACCGGCGTGATTTGGGCGGCCGATCACCGGTGATCGATTCTGCGCAGACCTGGCTCATCTCGAACGAGACTAATCACAGTTAAATATGCGATGGTGACGCTGATTGGTGCAGCATGCCACCACTGACCCAATGGAGGAGCTCCAGTGAAGTCCACATCCTGCTCAAATGGCCTGTTTGACTTGCAGTTCAGGTCAGCTGTCAGACCTGATTAGCTTGTCTCATTGTTGTATATGTGTGTGAGGAAGTGGGCCAGGGTTATGAGCTTCAAAACTGATATTATCTTGCACTCAGCAGGTTTGTCTTGTCTAGTTACACTAGGTTCAGAGGGGCTGTGCGCATTGTGTTTTTGTTTTGCAAAGCATTTTAGTTAGGGACTGTTCGTTAATTATTTAAGGGGCCACTGGAGGAGTTTTTGGATCTTTAGTCAAAATAGACCTGACCCTCCCTTTGCCAGCAATAAACTCTCCAAAATAGTTTGGGAAAGAGGCATGACCATCCACAACATTTTATTGATGCCTTCTTATCCCTTGTGTTGTCTTCGTTTCAACCTTAAAAAAAACACTTTTTTTTCTGACATTTGTGACGCCTTTTTTCACAATTTGTTTTTGCTTTTTCCAACGTTTTAAATTTTAAAATTTTTCTTTACACATTTTCAGCGCTTATTTCTACATCCAATATTTTCTGATATAAAACAAAAATTTAAAACGGGCCAATGTGACCCGAAGTCAACACAAGGGCTATACTGGTTTGCAATTAGCAAACATACAGAAGCCCATTGTTGTTTTTACAGCCATGACATATGTGATTTAACCAAGTGTATCTCGCTGCAGCCTGCAGGAAGGCGGGGCTTGACATCAAGCCCCGCCCACATCCAAGTCAGCCATTTTTCTTTGCTTATGTCACTCCCCATACGCTCCAACAGGACCAAGACAGCCTGGTAGCATTTTTTACTATGAAGGAAATTATTTGGATGAATGCCATGTTTTCATTTTGAATCTTTTAATTTTATTTGAAAATGTTATATCTATAAATGTAAATGATCTGAAAGAAAACCGAATATTCACCAATTTAAAAATGACATGAAATTATATTTTGAAACTTACTGACTGACAAATAAGAAAGCCATTCGGACTCTGAACATTTACAATGCCTTACAACCTCTTTAATGTAAATGTCATGTCTGTGCATCATTTCGTGTATGTATGTATGCATTTAATGTTTTCAATGTGTTTATGGATCTGTACTTGAATAATGAAGTTTTTTGTAAACAAAAAAAGACAGCCTGGTAGCGAAGCTGATGTAGCCTCTTGATTCCCATTAGATAGAAACTGATGATGTAGGCTAAACACACACGACATTTCATGCAACAGTGAAGTTTTCATGTAGTTATTACTGATTTCCGATTTTGAAATGATATCCAAATTTGAAAAATGGATCATTTTAAACCTTGTTGATATTGATGACAGTGTGTTCAAACGGAAAACGAGCCATATTTCATTTAATTTAGCCCTCAAAAGTAGAATGGTGTGTTGTTTAGGTCTGTGTACTCTTCGTTCATTCTATTTTTATTTCATAAACCGGTATTAAAAAACAAAAAACAAATGGTTATTTGATTTTCATTTTAAAATATAAAATTTGAAATTGAAATACAAGGCCTTTTTTCCTTTTCATGGTCAAAAGGGGATGGGAGAAATTTAAAATATGCTGTGATTTTCATTTTCTATTTCATATAACAAAAATAAAATCACTCAAAAATAGAAATGAAAAAAGGCTTTTTTCATATTCAGAGACCGGATGTTGTCATTTCCAAGGCAACAGCGCCAGTGTAGCCTACCTGTGGTGCTTTCAGCCCAGAGTAAGTAAAATTACTTTGGAAACCTATACTCTTGATAATGCTTGGGGGGAATTTTATTTCATAATGTCACATTTATTTATTACCCTCTCTCCCGGCCTCCCTCTGACTCTCTGTCTCTACCCGCCGGAGACAACTTCGCCCGAAGAGAGTCAAACCAGCTGAGGAAATAGACTTTCAGTTCACGGCTGTAACGTTACTGTTACGCCACCGTTACCAATCCCATAGACAGTATATAAGAATGGACCAACAGATCCCGTTGCTCTGGACGGAGACCAGTGAAGGATATTAGAAGCACTTTTCCAATGATGGCTAGCGTTAATGCGCAGCCTCCAACTGAGAGAGACGACGTAAATGTGCTGTGAGCAACCTGTCTGAAAGTTGGAAGTCTTCTGGTAGCTGTGCCAAGAGAAATCTCAATCATTCCCAATCTAGCAGAGACGGAGAGCGTAGGTATATGTAAGGAGATAACATAGGCACAGGTTAATTATTGCTAACTAAAATGCTAGTTAACATTAGTAATTAAACTTAAACAGCTAATGGAAGTCCAAACTGCCCGCGAGCTTCTCCTGTACTATACGGTAATTCCTCTACTATGCGACAGTAAGTCTCGTGGTTATGGTAATCGTTAGCCTATTTTTATAAAAACAACTGCTACTGAGCCATAACGTGAGCTACAAGGTAATGGAGCCTTTTATACATTGTCGTGTTTCTTTAGAAATAAACAACGGACAAATAAAGTCTTTAAACGCTTCAGATGTTAAGTTATTCGCTTTCAAAGTGACGTCAAAATGAATGGCAGTCAATGGAATGCTAACGGGAGGTGATGGCTTTGTAGCATCAAGCGTAGCGAAGCTTACCCCCTTGACCAATCCCAGCAAACTTTCTGTTGCTGCCGTTAAGCTTGCTGGTCTGGCAGAGAGTCACCGGGGCTTCGGGAACAGATCATGGGGATCAGACCTCCGGTGCTGGGTCTAATATTCTAATATTAGCTGTTGCAGCTAGCTAGCAGCTAGCCACCAGCCCTGTGACCTCGGTCCCCCGGTCCGCTCCCCGGTGCTGACTGACTCTGGTCCGTCTGCAGAGCTGGTGTTACCTGCTCTAGCTGAGCTGGGAATCTGCCGTGCTCGTGTTTTATTCATATTTTCTTTTGTTTGCAGATAGTGGTATGCTGTTATGCACTGATATCAGGCAGGCTTGCTAGTTGCTTTTAGTCGAAGTCTGTGAGATAACAAAACTTCCTTTGAATATAACGTGCATATAAATAGACGGAATAAATAAAGTCCCCTGAAATAAATAAAAGTAAAACATATGTATTTAGGCTATTGAACTATAATGACTAATGCCTATGTTCATATGTATTGCCTCATTTATGTATTTCATATCTATTTCATAGCCATATTTATGTAGCCTATATTTATGTAAAGGGGGCAGAAAAAAGGATGGTCAGTCGCTCAGGAAGTTATAGGCTACAGTTTCCCTCAACTGCAGCCATATTTGAGTTGATTCTAATATTAGAATATTAGACCCAGCACCGGAGGTCTGATCCCCATGATCTGTTCCCGAACCCCCGGTGACTCTCTGCCAGACCAGCAAGCTTAACGGCAGCAACAGAAAGTTTGCTGGGATTGGTAACGGTGGCGTAACAGTAACGTTACAGCCGTGAACTGAAAGTCTATTTCCTCAGCTGGTTTGACTCTCTTCGGGCGAAGTTGTCTCCGGCGGGTAGAGACAGAGAGTCAGAGGGAGGCCGGGAGAGAGGGTAATAAATAAATGTGACATTATGAAATAAAATTCCCCCCAAGCATTATCAAGAGTATAGGTTTCCAAAGTAATTTTACTTACTCTGGGCTGAAAGCACCACAGGTAGGCTACACTGGCGCTGTTGCCTTGGAAATGACAACATCCGGTCTCTGAATATGAAAAAAAAAACAGGCCTTTTTTCATTTCTATTTTTGAGTGATTTTATTTTTGTTATATGAAATAGAAAATGAAAATCACAGCATATTTTAAATTTCTCCCATCCCCTTTTGACCATGAAAAGGAAAAAAGGCCTTGTATTTCAATTTCAAATTTTGTATTTTAAAACGAAACTCAAAAAACCATTCGTTTTTTAATACATGTATATGAAATGAAAATTGAATGAACGAAAAAGTACACAGACCTGATTAACAGCAAGAATTCAGTCATCACAACTTAATGTACAAAGGGGCGACTTTGCTTTAACAATTAACAGGTGAACCAGAAGCATACAGGTGAAACTCGAAAAATTAGAATATTGTGCAAAAGTTGATTTATTTCAGTAATTCAACTTAAAAGGTAAACTAATTATATAGACTTATTACATGCAAAGCGAGATATTTCAAGCCTGTATTTGTTATAATTTTGATGACTATGGCTTACAGTTCCCTCAGAAAATTAGAATATTGTGAAAAGGTCCAATATTGTCGGCTCAAAGTGTCCCACTCTAATCAGCTAATTAATCCAGAACACCTGCGAGGTGTTCCTGAGTCTTTAAATGGTCTCTCAGTCTGGTTCACTAGGATTCACAATCAGGCCAGATGCTCCTCGGATATTACCTGTACAGTAACACACCTAATCTAAGTATTCCAAAAGGTCGAACACACATACAGATGTCTAGATGCAGTAAAATCGCTACGTGATTACCGTTATATCCGAGGATTGAAGTTGCATTTTAAAGGGGCAGTGCAAGTTGCTGCTGTGGTTTAGCTAGCTAAAGCTAACGCAGCCTGAGCTTTCACATTACAATATAAAAGGTGTTGACCGCTGACTTAGCTAGCATGCAAACAGTTCATTTACATGTCTACGAGCATGTTAGCAAACTACATCAAAAGACAAATACCGAGGAATATTGATAGAAAGCAGGGGAAACTAGTACTTCCATACTTTTTAGCGTTGGCTAATTAGCAACCTGCCTGCCATTAGATGTTAGCTTCCGAGCTAGTTAGCAGCTATCCCCAGAAGCTCATGAAAACAAGGCTTTCATCGGAGCGGTCTTACGTTATTTCCGAACCACTCTTTTCGTTTCAAAATCGGAAATCAAATAATCGAAAAAGTACACGGGCCCAACAGTTCATTGTTGTTGCATGAAATGTCGTTTGTGTTTAGCCTACATCAGTTTCTGTCACCTAATATGAAACAAGAGGCTATATCAGCTTTGCTACCGTCTTGGTCCGTTTGAGTGTATGGGGAATGACGTAGGGAAAAAATAAATGACTGACTTGGATGTGGGCGGGGCTTGACATCAAGCCCCGCCTTCCCACAGGCTGAAGCAAGACGCTCTTCAATTTAACCTCTGCTTTCTCATCTTACACATCCCACTCCTCTGTTATGGTGTGGTGGCCATTTCAGTAGATTTACTCACTAACATTGTTGTGGAAACACAATAAGCATAGAAACTAAATACACACTTCCTGCATTACTGCATTACTTCAAATACTACATTACTCCTCTAGTAAACTACTATTCTCCTGAAATAAAACAACAAAATATTGAGACCATTCAGCAAAGGACACTGAGTGATAGTCGCCAATCGCGGTAGATCACAATAGACAGACGGTGGCAAAATAATTCAACTAAATTGTAACAGTGAACAATCAGTGTTCGACCTTTTGGCCTCTCCAAACGCAGAAACGAAGCGCAGTCATACCATAAAACGTTAAGAAAAAAGATCCGTATTTTTGCCGTAATCCAATGACACAAAGGGAAAAAAAGTAATCCACAGCGATCAGTAGGAACACAAAAAGGGTCACGGTGTATCCAACAAGGCCGATACGAGCGTCACATTCACCAGGTGAACGAGGCCTCTCCACTTCGCCGTTTAAACAAAGTGGAATAAACGTATAAAAGTCCAAATCTACACAAAACCCGCAATCAATTATTAAGCTGACATCACATGTATATACATGGCATTTAGGAAACCTTTATTGCAAGGTTGGCACGGCAAGATGTCCAGACTAGTGCAACAGTAATTTTTGTTTTTTGCGTCCTGCTTCTCCCATCGTCAGCTAGGTAATATTTTTTTTACTAAAGCAGTATATGAAATCTGATGTATTACCTACCACCATTTAGTTGTTTTGTGTTATTTAAAATATTTATAAAATAGCTGGTCATGCCAGACGTAAATATCTCATTTTTTAAACAATGCAATTACCCGTTTGAGCCACCAGGGGGACTCCCCCTGCCCCCCAACAAACTCCGCGTATGTGGTCAGATCCATCTGGTAGGGGGCTGAGACTGAGAGCTACATGGAAAAATATGCACCAAACAAGCCACTTTGAAATTTTGCTGTTTTCATGAATACAAAAGTTGGTTTATCCGTTTGTTTTCCTGTAGCTGGAGTAGCAGTCTTCCTTTTGAGGATTTCCTTTTCTTATATCCCTTTGTTGATTTCCACAGCACCCATTGGCCCATCTTTCCATTGTGAGTTCTGTATAACTTGTTCTAAATAAATATCCTTTCAAAATACCAATTACATCTGGTTTATGTTTACGTCCTGATACCCCTAGCACTTCAGGACGTAACACCTGTAAAGTCTATTGGCTCTTTCAAAGTCCAGATTAAAATCAACATTTGATGTTCTTGATCAAAAATTGGAACAGTGTTCTGTTTACTTTTGCTCCGCTGACCTTTTCCTTACTTAAATTGTAAATGTGATTTTGCTGTATACGGTTGTTTTTATGGTATGTTGAATCCTGTCACTGGCACTCACTGCATTATATCACTTGCATATACTTCACTGCAGTGAATTTCAGCGTGGGCGGGTTTTGCCATGTTTTGGCTGTATGTGCGTTTCTGCATGTGTACGTGGACAGAGGTGTGCTGGAGACCTTCTTCAGGATCCCGAAAATGAACTGGAATAGACAACCAAGGCCAGGAAGGCGGCTTGGGAGCAGGTTTTGTCTGAGGGTCACCAAACAGCCACTGTGTTATACTGCGTCCAGCTGGTTGTGATGAAAGAAATTAATTTCCCTAAATTAAAAACCCTCAAGAGTGCTAACATGTTAATTATCGTATCACTTGACTGATGCCAGTTTCCCATTTTGTCTTGTCTTTGTTCATTATTAACTCCACACAGTAGACTGTATTTTGAGTTATGCTAGTGTGTATGAACTAAAGGGTGAAAACACCTTTTATCACCCACAGCTAAATATGTTCTCAAGTAATAAAACCCACACACACACACACACACACACACACAGACACACAGACACACAGACACACACACACACACACACACACACACACACAGACACACACTTAATGTCTTTGATTTTGGCTGAAGAATCACCCACAGCTAAATATGTTCTCAAGTAATAAAACACACACACACACACACACACACACACACACACACACACACACACACACACACACAGACACACAGACACACACACACACACACACACACACACACACACACAGACACACACTTAATGTCTTTGATTTTGGCTGAAGAATCACCCACAGCTAAATATGTTCTCAAGTAATAAAACACACACACACACACACACACACACACACTTAATGTCTTTGATTTTGGCTGAAGAAGAATCACCCACAGCTAAATATGTTGTCAAGTAATAAAACACACACACACACACACACACACACACACACACACACACACACACACACACACTCTTAATGTCTTTGAATGTCTTCTTTTGGCTGAAGAAGACTGAAAGCAAACAGATTTTGTATTGCTCTTGTTTACACACATAGTCAAATTTAACAGCTTTAACAGCAATCCAATGATCTAATCAGCATCTGGGCTGGCTGTCTGTGGGTGGTATTCTACCCAGTAGTTTTACTGTTACAGTTCCTCAGCTGGAAGCCTGATACCACATTGGCCAGTTTGGCAACTTTAGGAGGAGCAGGCATGGTGATGGTACGCTTGAGAAAGCAGTGGCGCCTAGAATACAAAATCAAAAACATCTTTAATCATGCACCATAAATACAGCTATCATCAAATTATAAAGACAATAGTGTCTGATTGATGATTAAGTCACATAACTTCCAGGTATTGCCTAAATTGCTGGTACAATTGTATTTAAAACATAACAACAAACAATATTTGTGTTTAAGCAGGTTTGCATGCATAAATAATACTGTACCTTGGGAACTTGGGATCATTAAAGTTGTCATTAGTATAGCTGTAGAACTGGCAGAAAGGATCCTGAGTACAGGTCCTCTGACATGTGTCTGCATCATCCATTGGCTCAAAGCGAAGGACAGAAGTTGGGAAAGCTATATTTTCATAAACCACCTGAAGCCAGGCTGTTAGCAGAGAGAAACAGAGTTAGACTGCTACTGATGGCTAAACTACTGTACAAAAAAACTTCACTAACAACAAACAAATGTGCTGAATGATTCCAGAATTTGAAATATGAGATTGGATAATAACCAAATCTAAAATTAAAGTTTGTTACTTTTTCATACAAATGTTAGAGGAAAATGGCTGAGGTTTGGTTTATCATTGTTTCTAAAATGATTGAACAATGTTGCCATTCAGTGAAAGTACAGACAAGAAATGACAAGAAAAAGTACAGTCTAAGTCTAATGTTGTTAGACTTGGAGCACAACGTAATTGTAACTGTTCAGCATAAATATCTTCATAATAACAAGAGTAAACAGGCATGCTAAGTCAGCAATGAAAAGTAAAGCAGAGTAAATTCCATGGCAATCCATTCCTAAATGTTGAGACATTTCCCTCAACTCAAAAGTCATGGGATTGTGTTCTGGGAAACCACGAATGTCTGTTGAAAATGCAGTGTCAACACAACCAGTAGATGTTATTATGTAGATGAATATTAGATATTCCACTGAATATGTAAAACTAGAGTAACTGACCGATCCATTGCCATTAATAGAGCCATGATGCTAGCATGGCTAAAAAAGAACAGAGGAAAGATACATTACGTCATTACGTCACATGAGATCTACACAGCCAAAGCAGTTCGATAGTTACGTTATTGTAACTCCAGATTCTATGAGTATAGGCGTAGCCCTCTTAGCCACGCTATTGGGTTTATCCCTTCGCGCATGCGCAGTCGTGAAGATTTTCTTTCCCGCCCTTGCGTACCGCTCGGGCTTCAACTATGTCCGCAAATACTGTATATAAACAGAGCGGACCCGTTGTTCTGCTCCCAACATAAGCTTTTTCTTCAGCTAATGTAGCCGGAGCAGGTGGCCCGAATCTTAGAGGGCTACGCCTATACTCATAGAATCTGGAGTTACAATAACGTAACTATATCAGGATCGGTATTACCGAGGACACCGCGTTATACCCAGCACTCAATGCAGGCGGGGTGAGGAAGCAGGAAAACACACATGCAGTGCGCATAATCCGTGATTATAGCCGTGCATGATAGTGACAAAATATATATACACATATATGTATATAATATATATCGCTATATATATATATATATATACACCGCTCTCCTCCCGGCACCCGGCAGCAGACAGAACACACATACGACTGGGCATCATTCGTCGTTGAGAGAGGATAGAACTGAGTGTGTTATAGGCCTGGGTGATAGCCTCACACAGCCAGTGAGACAGACGCTGTTTTGATAGGGCCGCTCCTTAGGAGTGTTCCCTATAGTGTACAAACAGCTGCTGTGTCCGTCTTATGCCCGCCATGCGTAAAACATATACTGTGATAACGCACGCACCAGGCACAATCGGTGGAAAACGTCCTCCGCATCGTTGTTATGAGGCGGGGGAAAAAACCCTGGAGGGAAAAAACCCTCGACCGAAAAGAATTTGTTAAAATTTCTGGTGTGAAAGAGGGGTTAGGCTGTAGGGTGGCTGCGCTCCCGTCCCCTCTAATGAAGAGACAGGACGGCGAAACTGACAGCGCACGTAAGTCGCTCACCCTCCTGGCTGACGTCAAGGCAAGGAGAAGCACCGTTTTTAGAGAAAGCAGCCTGAGAGGGGCTTGTGCCAAGGGCTCGAAAGGAGGCTTCCCCAGAGCTCGAAGCTCTGACCCCTTTCAAAAAACGCTTTAGGGGGTGCGCAAAAACCGTCCTCTTTCCATAGCCTTCGTGGCAGGATGAAATGGCTGCTGCGTAGGCTTGACTGTGGCCGGAGCCAAGTCGTTATCCACCAATGTTTGGAGATAAGTCAACATGAGAGGCAGGGGACACGATGACTGTTTCCCTCTCCGAGCACCAGCGCTGGAAAGCGGACCAACGCGACGTGTAACACGCTGTTGTGGAGGGCGCTCTCGCGCTCTGAATAGTGCACCACCACGGCAGGAGGCAAGCCTAACCTCTGCAGGCGTTCCCGCTCAGCAGCCAGCCCCACAGTTGCTGGGTTATCACCGGGGGGTGAGATATCGCGCCGTTCAGCTGTGACAGGGCGTTGTTAGAGGGCCCTCCCCTCGACATTAGGTCTGCCGCCCGGTTTAGTATCCCGGGGATGTAAACAGCCTTGAGGAACAGCAGATGACTGCGTGCCCACAGCGGAAGGCTCCTGGCTATTTCCAATAGCCGGGCCAAGCGTACGCTGCCTTGGCGATTTATGAACGCTGCTGCTGTAACATTGTCTGTCTGTACGACAACATGTCTCCGTGCTACCACTGGAGTGAAGTGCTTTAAAACCTTCAGCACCGTGGACAGCTCCAGGCAATTTATGTGTGGGAGAGGGGGAGGTGGCCATACTCCTCCCACCACCTGTGATTCGTACATTCCTGCCGAGCCAGTAAGGGACGCATACGTGTACACTGTCACGTATGACGTCACCTTGCCCAGGGGAACCCCAGCTGACAAGGTCCAAGGGTTTCCACAATATGACAGGTCTGACTGCAGAGAAGGAGGAATGGTCAACATTCGCCACTTGTGGCGTATGGAGTCGACACGCTGGCGGAGGAACCACCTCTGGATTTTTCTCAGGTGGAGAAGCCCCAGGAGAACCACCATATAAACCGCGGACATCATGCCCAGAAGGCGCATGACGGACAGCGCTGACACCTTTGCGCGTGGCGTGGTGCGCGACAGGTGAGAGATCAGCGCATCTTGCCTTGGCGCTGACAGCCTGGCTCTCATGACAATCGAGTTTATGTCCACGCCCAGATAATCGATTGTGTGGGAACCATGAGCTTTTCTGCCAGTTATGGCGAAGCCCAGCATCTGCAGGTGCCGCAGAACTGCCACAGTGTGCAGCGCCAACTTTTCCCGAGAGGGAGCCAGGATGAGCAAATCGTCCAGATAAAACAGGACTCTGACGCCTTTTTTCCGCAACGGCTGAAGTGCCGTCTCCATGCACTTGGAAAATGTGTGGTGGGCCAGTGAGTACCCGAATGGTAGTCGGTTGTACTGAAAATGGGCCCCTTGGAAAAAGAAGCGCAGGAATATCCTGTCTGGGAATGCTTTGGATGTGAAAGTATGCGTCTTTCAGATCCACAGATGTAAACCATTCTTGGTGGCGCAACACGTATGATAGCATGTGGAATGGGTGCTCCATGACGCACCGGTTGAACTGGGACAGGTCGAGGATGGGGCGTAACCCGCCTGACTTTTTGGAGTGAGAAATGCCCCTTTTGACAGTAGCTCCCCTAGCTCTGTCATCATGGCATCTGACTCTGCCTGGGATGACACGGTTGTCTCCAATACGCCCGCGAAGCAAGGCGGGGGGAGGTGAACTGAAGTGTATAGCCCCGTGTTCAGCTTTGACCTCCATCCATGAGTCCATGTGTGTCAGCCTGATCCATGCTGCGCTGTGCTCTGAAAGCGGGCGCGCGCATGTCTGTGTGTTGTTTACAGACATGGCCAGCAAGGAGCGCAAAGCCCATTCCGCCGCTGGGCAAGACGTGAGATTGTGACTCCCAGCCCATGGAGGGCTCTGTCGAAAGGGCCGGTTACCGCCGTGAGAGGCAGGAGCAGTCACCGGGTCATTGTCTTCCTCGTCCCGCTGGCATGGCTGGGGGGAGAGGGATGACTGAGCGGCACCGTTCATAGTGAATAAGCGTTCGCTCCCGCTATCTGCATAGTGAGAGAGCAGTGGAGCTCCGCGTGCAGCGGTGGGCTGGTGTGCGCTTGTGTGGGGACCGACTGTCATGTTGTTAGCGCACTGTTCAGTGGGAACAGGGGCTGCTTGGTTGAGGGGAAACTGCCCTTTAGATGGATGGAAGTGTTTCCAGCTCTCAACTGTATGGGGAGAGACGTTCCCCGCGCCCAGACGCCACTGTTTGTTGGGTGGCTCGGTGGGTGGGTTAGACCAGGTGGGGGCCACCTTCATGGTCCTCCGGCTCTGAGAAGCCTGCCGGTCATGTGGAGCCGACAGTCTCTGTGGAGGGGGGCCGGGCGGAGGAGCGGAGCTCGAAGCCTGGGAAAACGCAGCCGCAGCAGAGGCTGTGGCGCGCTTTCTTTCAAGGCGGTTGTCATGGTGACAGCGCTGCTGTGGAGGAGCCGCTTTCCAAGAGCAGAGCATTCGAAATCATTCCGCTTGGTGCAAATGGGATGTGGCTGTCTGTAGGCGGGGCCCAAATAGTCCATCAGGAGCTATGGGGCCCTACAGAAGCTCGCGTCGCAGATGTTTCGCTGGGCCACAGTCTGCCACACCATGACTCTTGGCAACGCCACCGTGGACGCCGTGGTCAGGGTGAGGACCGCGGTAATAGCTTTGCCAATCTCCGTGGCTAGCTCCGGAGGAAAAGCTCCCGGAGTAATGGCCATGGCGGAGTAATGGCCATGGCGGATAGCTATATTGTTCTGCTCCGCGAGACCCTGGGCCGCACACTGGTGTGACCGGTCAGTGACCTGAGCACATACCTGATCCTGGGGCGAAGAAGGCGTAGGCTTCCGGTGGCCGAAAAAAGTGGCCTTTGGAAGCAGGATGTACGCCAGGCTCTGCTCCGGGGGGGGGGGGGGACCGAAGGGAAGCCCACTTCTGTTTCGCCTTGAACCCGAGTGAACGGGGCGTAGCGAGAGACGGGAGCCTTCAGTTTCCCAGGCTGGGAGAGCGCCTCTTCCACAAACGGACGAAGCTCCTTGAAGCACGGCCAGAGTGGAGCCCGTAAGGAGGGCGGATCCTGAGCGTAAACATCCCTGCTCAAGAGGCCGCGAGCGTGGGCTGGAAGCTCAGCCGGGAGCGCTATGCCTCTCTGATCTGCCGCCTTTTTGATGCTCTCCGGCAGATCCAAAAAGAGTCTTAGCGGTGGAGGGTGGAGCCGCCTGAGGCAGAGAGGAAGACCGCTGGAGCGGTGCCCTTGGCCATTCCAGAGATGGGGAGAGCCACAATGGGAGGGCATCGATCCTCGTTTCGAGGTCCAGTTCTCCCAGGGGGGAGGAGGGACAGCCGGTGACGGAGGCATTATCCGAGAGAATCGAGCCATCAGACTCGTGCTCATCGATAAAGTCTGCGGCGGATCCAGGGTGTTGACGGATTGCCGTCTGTCTGCCCAGCTGCCATCCCCTTCCACGGCACCTGACACTCCAGAAAAGCTTCTGCCCGCCGGTTAAGCTCTTTAGATGGCAGGCGGATGCAGAAGTGGCAGGAGGCGTCGGGGGTGAGAGCCTGACACTCCAGAAAAGCTACCGCCCGCCGGTTAAGCTCTTTAGATGGCAGGCGGATGCAGAACTGGCAAGAGGCGTCAGGGGTGAGAGCCTGACACTCCAGAAAAGCTTCCGCTCGCCGGTTAAGCTCTTTAGATGGCAGGCGGATGCAGAACTGGCAAGAGGTGTAAGCGGCGCCAAGGCAGGTCTCACAGCGGGGATGGAGGTCCGGCGGCAGGATGCAACCGGTCCGGCAGGTGGGGCAGAGGTGAACACTGCTGGAAGTCAAGCTTGTCTTCATACTGCTAGCTTGAAGAGAAAGTGGGAGCAGAACAACGGGTCCGCTCTGTTTATATACAGTATTTGCAGACGTAGTTGAAGCCCGAGCGGTACGCAAGGGCGGGAAAGAAAATCTTCACGACTGCGCATGCGCAAAGGGATAAACCCAGTAGCGTGGCTTAGAGGGCGAAGCCTATACAAAATAGAACAGATGGTCTATGGTGGTATACTGAAAGAGTGTCTTTTCTGACAGTTGTGATATTAGTGATACATACTGTTATCCAGCTGACAGAAACGTGCTGGTAACCCAGATGTGACTCCATCTTTAGCTTTGGTCACAAGGCTATTTTTGTTGTTCTTCATGTAACATTTCAAGTCATTACTGCAAAGAAAAAAAGAAAATGAAAGCTTTCAAAAATTATGTCTGAATAACATGAAGCAGAGAACAGATGTGACTGAAAAGGAGAACCAACTATTTAACGGCATCAGGACAGTTAAAATACTGTCACATGGGCTGCTAGAACAAAGAATATGCTAATATAACTCAGCACTTTCTGTCTTATTGAGCACATGAAAAGGTGTCCAAATATTTGACTACCTGGCAAAAGAGAAGTAGGTGCAGACTGAATGAGCAGAGCACAGAGCCTGACAGTATTCAGCAGAGGCAGCAGGAATATTCTCGATGTCGTTTCCTGGGATGTCAGTGTTTGGAAAAAGCTTGCCCTGACACACTGTAGAAAACAGGTAATAGAATAAGAAAAAACATGCACAACAACCTGCAGGAGGTGTTTGCTATGACTATTTGTGTACCTGACTGTTGACTTATTCGTGTTATTTGGGAGAATCCAGATGTTACACCAGTCTTTTTTTCTACAACAGGTGTCCTTGGTACTGGCCAGCTGAATTTAAGGTGGCACTTGTTCCTAAAACAGAACAAGACATAACATTAGTTAGAGAATTGTTGAAGATGTGAACAAGTGGGAAAGGATAAAATTATCGTTTTTTTTAGATTCAACAGCAATGTTACATTATGTGATCCAGTTTTACCTGATTTCCACTGTTTTGAAGGCCTCATTTATAAAAGTAAAGAACTGACAGGCAGGGTCCTGTGTGCAGGCCCTCTGACACTCCTCATAGTCTGCTGTGAACAAGGCTCGGTAGTCGGCACCGAAGAAATCCACGTTCTGGTACACCTTGGACAGGCAAGGCTCTGGCAGACACAGAGAGAGAGCAAATGAGAGTGTGACCATGCAGCATTCATTTCTTAAATGGTTTTCATAATGGTTTAAAATGGTTGTGAGTTTACCTTGGTCTTGGCTGCAGGGTTTGAGAGAAAATCCAGAGGTGACACCCTGTAGTGGAGCCTGAACAGTGGGTTGTCCATTGGGAGCGGCTTTGATGTAGCAGAAAAAGTTCCTGCAGAGAGGGGTTTGAAAAAAAAAACTGAAGCGGAAATTTGGTCATCACAGTTGCAGAGAAAACAAATAAAATGAATGCTGCAAGCAGCGATGAAGCGCTGGTTGAATCACTTCCTTGTCAGAATCAGAATCAAGGAATTTGACTCCGGTAATCTTTGCTCTCAAAGTACAATACTTAACATATTAAGAATAAAAACAGAGATGACGGTAAGAATATAAAAAATAGTGTACAGTATAACAATACAATAGAATTTACAATTTTACAAAACCTATACAAAAGAGAGGGAAGGAACATCGGTCAATAGACTGAGATTTTGGGATTTAAATAAGAGTACAGTGCAAGGCAGATCAGTGCAATGGTAATATATTAAGAACAATATTGTAACTGTAGGATTGAAATAGACATGAGGTAGATGAGCAGAACAGTGGTGGTTGACTTTGTTCAGTTTGAGCGTGGGGGCTATTTCTGAGTGTTCAACAGAGTGACAGCTTGGGTAAAGAAACTGTCTCTTTGTCGGCTGGTTTTGGCGAACAGGGCCCTGAATCGCCTACCAGAGGTAAGGAGGTTGAACAGTTTGTGACCAGGATGTGAGGGGTCTGCAGAAATTTTTGCTGCCCTTTTCCTGACCCTGGACCGGTACAGGTCCTGGATGGGGGGAAGGTCAGTTCCAATGATCCTCTCTGCAGCCCTAATTGTCCGTTGCAGTTGCACTTCTCCTGAAGTCCACTGTCATCTCCACAGTCTTCTTGGGGTTTAACTCCAGGTGGTTCTGACTGAACCATTGGACCAGCTGTTCCACCTGCTGTCTGTAAGCAGACTCATCACCATCCTGGATCAAACCAATGACAGCGGTGTCATCTGCAAACTTCAGGAGTTTTACAGAGGGAGAAGAGCAGTGGGGAGAGGACACACCCGTGTGGGGCACCAGTGCTGATCGACCGGGTTTTGGATGAGATGCTCCCCAGTCTGACATGCTGCTGCCTGTCAGTCAGGAAGCTGATGCTCCACTGACAGGTGGCAGTAGGCACTGATAACTGGGTGAGCTTCTGATGTAGAAGTTCAGGGATGATGGTGTTGAACGCGGAACTGAAGTCCACAAACAGGATCCTGGCATACGTCCCTGGGGAGTCGAGGTGGTGCAGGATGTATTGCAGTCCCATATTGACAGCATCATCCGCCAAACTGTTTGCCCTATAGGCAAACTGCAGGGAGTCCAGGAGGGGTCCCGTGATGTCCTTCAGGTGGCTCAACACCAGTCTTTCAAAGGATTTCATGACCACAGACGTCAGGGCGAAAGGCCTGTAGTCATTTAATCCTGTGATGGAGGGTTTTTTGGGGACTGGGATGATGGTGGAGCATTTGAAGCAGGAGCTCCAGCTCACACAGCTCCAGGGACCGGTTAAAGATCTGCGTGAAGATTGGCGCCAGCTGTTCAGCACAGACTCGCAGACAAGAGGGGGACACATCATCAGGTCCTGAGCAGGCACACATCCTTCTCACGGATCGTTAGCGCAGGTGGGGGAAGGCGGGGGAGGAAGTGGAATGATATGCCGGTCGGACCTGCTAGCCTGGCTAAGGCAACTAACACACAGTTCGCCACTGCAGAGACTACTATTCACCAACGCCAGATGGATTGCACACAAAATGGATATATATATGCTACAAATACACACAGAACTGCTGCTTGATGATGATTACCGAAGCCTGGCTGAACACACTCACTTATCAGACGGCAGCTAGCAGCTAACAGGGTAGGTGAATTTAAACAATGTCTGAGTTGAAAACGCATCTTGTTGTCATGTAAGGTCCCTGTTCATGTTGCACAGACATTTTAGTTGCGTTTTGTGTCTGTTAAGAGGCACAAAGGCACTCTTTATGATATGCCCCCAAAACTGCCGTTTTAGCTAAGTGGGAGCTCTCGGCCTTAGCTGCAGTAGCTCCATGATGCTAGCACCGATTTGGCTCGTTTCTTTTGCTATCGACAGTACTCACATACTTATAGCGATCAAGATTAACGTAAAAATTGCCCGGAGTTCTCCTTTAATTTCACCAGCGCTCCCGTTCGTTTCCCCTGTCTGCATCTCTGGCAGATTCCACGGAGAACCGCGGCGCCTCCAACCAGGATTTTGGTAAAACTTGCTGGGTTTGTGAAAACTGGAGAAAGAGTTCCTGTAGAGGTTTGCCTGATGTTTAAGAGTTTGTCTCTGGTAAAAGTTATTGGTGAAATAACAGAAAGCGTAATAAACACACAAAAACAAACAAAGTACTAGGGAGCGAAGTACCAAGGCTACTATCCGCAGCGCCATCTTGTGTCTACTATGTGGCATTAGACAACACGCAGAAAACATGCATTATGTTGCTCTATATCAAGTGTAGACCATACAATGTAAATTTCATGTAAATCTGATTATGTTTGTCATATGAGACTGACTTCCTGTTGCCAGCAAGCACTTTGACAGAGAATAACTTTACATCTGAAGCATTTCAAGACTTTTTTTTGTCCATTGTTTATTTCTAAAGAAACATGACTATGTATAAAAGGCTTCATTACCTTGTACCTCACGTTATGGCTCCATAGCAGACGTTTTTATAAAAATAGGCTAACGATTGGGTCACAACCACACGACTTGCTGTCGCATAGTAGAGGAATTACCGTATAGTACAGGAGAAGCTCTCAGGCAGTTTGGACTTCCATTAGCTGTTTAAGTTTAATTACTAATGTTAACTATCATGTTAGTGATCAGTAATTAGCCTGTTATCTCCTTACATATACCTACGCTCTCCGTCTCTGCTAGATTGGGAATGATTGAGATTTCTCTTGGCACAGCTACCAGAAGACTTCCAACTTTCAGACACGTTGCTCACAGCACATCTACGTCGTCTCTCTCAGTTGGAGGCTGCTCAGTAACGCTCAGCCATCACCGGAAAAGTGCTTCTAATATCCTTCACTGGTCTCCGTCCAGAGCAACGGGATCTGTTGGTCCATTATATACTGTCTATGGATTGGACAATGCACAGTCTAGTAACAAAGCACTTCCTGTTATGCAGTGTAACAATGGAAATCTGACGCCCTGCCACGCCCACGCTGTTGTTTGACAAATTCTCAAAAGCTTTAGATTATCTTTGCCAAGGTCAGATTGTACTGAGCAATGTTGAGGTAAATCGGGTCTGAAGGAGGAGTTTGTTAAAGTACAACCCTGGAAATGGTAAAAAAAAAAAACATCCAAAAAATGGCACAGTACCCATAATTACATGATAAGCAGATACAGCAGTTTTTAAAAACACCGATAAGAATGTACGGCTGTGGAAGAGCCAAGATAATAACTTGCATGTTTCTTTTTTCTTTTCTAAATTACATTGCTTTTTGCATTCAGCTAAAAAACGTAAAACAATTTTTGTGACATTAGATTGGAATCAGTTTTTTGGTCCAGCAGGAACTTCATTTTAATTAGATTAAATTAGATAGTAGCAGTGATACAAAGCATATTTAATATTTTTTATTAATATATTTTTGTACATGGTCGGACTTTATTGAGCCTCTGGTGAAATTCACAAACTACGCAGTAGTACATGCTGTACTTTACCGGTTGGAACATCAAAGCTGCTGTAAAACTTTCTCAAAATATGACTTTTTGCCAGATTTGTTTAAACTCTTACTATATCCTGACAGTAGTACATTAATCAGATCATCCATGGTTAAAGTCATGTTCCTCTGCCTCCTCCTAGTGCTCCTAATGGCAAAAAAGGAAAACCACCAATCAGAACCGAGAAGTCTCTGACGCAGTGTCAATGACTGCTCGTGAACTGTGGTGAAACTAGGCAGCAACAATCAAATATTAATCAAGGTTTATTGACTATTTCTCGTCTCAAATGTCTTCAGAAACATATGTTAGGGTACTGTTTGAATGTAAAATCAAGAGTTTGAGTCAGCTGGTGCTTAGTTTTGGCTCAACTTGGTCACAAACTTACAGCTAAACAGTACGCTAAAATATGTTTCTGAAAACATTTGAGACGAGAAATAGGCAATGCAGAAACAGAATCTTGATTCATATTGGATCAGCATTGACTAGTTAGACAGTTTGATTGCAGATCATGAGTGCTATTGTTGTCTTTTCGTTTATTTGTACTGGTTGTTGTTATCTCCTGCTTCTCACTGCAAATCAAGTTTCCCATCTGGAATAATAAAGTGAGTGAACTGAACTAAGCAAGACTTTAACTTGTAACAGAGTATTTCTACACAGTGGTATTGCTGCTTTTACTTAAGTAAAATATCTAAGTATTTTTTCACTACTGGAAGTAAGCATTACTTACTTATTACTGATTTCTAATTACATGGGTACTGCTTGTTGTTTACCTGTCGTCTTTGTTCCAGTCAGCCCGAACAAAGGTAAAGAAGTCACAGGAGGGGTGCTGGGTGCAAAGCTGCTGACAGTGCTCAACATCAGGAGAGAAGAGAGATGTTACGTCGTTTCCCGAGAAATCCAAATTCTCCAGAAGCTGTTGATTACAATCTAAAGAAATGGAAAAAGGACACACACACACACACACACACACACACACACACACACACACACACACACACACACACACATTTACATCTACAATACATTCTACCATATGTAAGTGGTAAAATTACAATGTATACATACTGCATGTATTACCTTGACCAAAAGAGAGACTGCAGATAGACAGCAGACCCACCAAGATCAAATGTGTTCCCATCTTCTTAGTTTTGAAGCCAGTAAAGATCCTTCAAACACAACTGCAATAAAAGAGCTGGTTCTGTAGCTGCACCTTGGTCAAAGGACTGTTTCAGAATGATCAAATCTGTATGTCCATCAATTTATAGGCAGTCCCATATGACCTATGACCTGTAAAGTCTATTGGCTCTTTCAAAGTCCAGATTAAACAGTGTTCTGTTTACTTTTGCTCCGCTGACCTTTTCCTTACTTAAATTGTAAATGTGATTTTGCTGTATACGGTTGTTTTTATGGTATGTTGAATCCTGTCACTGGCACTCACTGCATTATATCACTTGCATATACTTCACTGCAGTGAATTTCAGCGTGGGCGGGTTTTGCCATGTTTTGGCTGTATGTGCGTTTCTGCATGTGTACGTGGACAGAGGTCGTGGTGGAAGAAATGAATTTACTTACTAAAGTAAAATGACCAATGCCAAAATATAAAAATACTCCTTTACACCGTAGATATTTAGTCAGAACAGTGTTTAAAAAATATTGTCTGTCTTTAATGTTACCGTCTTTGCCCACTCTCAAGAGTGCTAACATGTTAATTATCGTATCACTTGACTGATGCCAGTTTCCCATTTTGTCTTGTCTTTGTTCATTATTAACTCCACACAGTAGACTGTATTTTGAGTTATGCTAGTGTGTATGAACTAAAGGGTGAAAACAGTTGAGCTGACAGCAGCATTGCTTCATATGACCTTTTATCACCCACAGCTAAATATGTTCTCAAGTAATAAAACACACACACACGCACACACACACACACACACACACACACACACACACACACACACACACACACACACACACACACACACTTAATGTCTTTGATTTTGGCTGAAGAAGAATCACCTACAGCTAAATCTGTTCTAAAGTAATAAAACACACACACACACACACACACACACACACACACACACACACACACACACACACTGTCTTTGGTGTTGGCTGAAGCAGGCTGAAAGCAAACTGATGTTCCTTATTTTTTATTGCTCTTGTTTACACACAGAAAAAGTCATTTGCAGCTTTAACAGCAATCCAATGATCTAATCAGCATCAGGGCTGGCTGTCTGCATGAGTGTGTGTGTGTGTGTGTGTGTGTGTGTGTGTGTGTGTGTGTGTGTGTGTGTGTGTGTGTGTGTGTGTGTGTGTGTGTGTGTGTGTGAGAGAGTGTGTGTGAGTGTGTGTGTGTGTGTGTGTGTGTGTGTGTGTGTGTGTGTGTGTGTGTGTCTGGGTGGGTGGTATTCTACCCAGTAGTTTTACTGTTACAGTTCCTCAGCTGGAAGCCTGATACCACATTGGCCACTTAGGCAACTTTAGGAGGAGCAGGCATGGTGATGGTACGCTTGAGAAAGCAGTGGCGCCTAGAATACAAAATCAAAAACATCTTTAATCATGCACCATAAATACAGCTATCATCAAATTATAAAGACAATAGTGTCTGATTGATGGACAAGTTACATGATTTCCAGGTATGGCCTAAATGTTGCTGGTACAATTTTATTTAAAACACGAACAATATTCGTGTTTAAGCAGGTTTGCATGCATGCATGCATAAAGAATACACTACCGGTAGATGGGATCATTAAAGTTGTCATTAGTATAGCTGTAGAACTGGCAGAAAGGATCCTGAGTACAGGTCCTCTGACATGTGTCTGCATCATCCATTGGCTCAAAGCGAAGGACAGAAGTTGGGAAAGCTATATTTTCATAAACCACCTGAAGCCAGGCTGTTAGCAGAGAGAAACAGAGTTAGACTGCTACTGATGGCTAAACTACTGTACAAAAAAACTTCACTAACAACAAACAAATGTGCTGAATGATTCCAGAATTTGAAATATGAGATTGGATAATAACCAAATCTAAAATTAAAGTTTGTTACTTTTTCATACAAATGTTAGAGGAAAATGGCTGAGGTTTGGTTTATCATTGTTTCTAAAATGATTGAACAATGTTGCCATTCAGTGAAAGTACAGACAAGAAATGACAAGAAAAAGTACAGTCTAAGTCTAATGTTGTTAGACTTGGAGCACAACGTAATTGTAACTGTTCAGCATAAATATCTTCATAATAACAAGAGTAAACAGGCATGCTAAGTCAGCAATGAAAAGTAAAGCAGAGTAAATTCCATGGCAATCCATTCCTAAATGTTGAGACATTTCCCTCAACTCAAAAGTCATGGGATCACCAAATGTGTTAGGCTGCATCATCTGGGAACCATGAATGTCTGTTGAAAATGCAGAGTCAACACAACCAGTAGATGTTGAGATATTTCACTCAATAAGTAAAAACTAGAGTAACTGACCGATCCATTTCCATTAAAAGAGCCATGATGCTAGCATGGCTAAAAAAGAACAGAGGAAAGATACATTACGTCATTGAATTAGTCGATCTCCACAGCCAAAGCAGTTCAGATGGTCTATGGTGGTCTACTGAAAGAGTGTCTTTTCTGACAGTTGTGATTTTAGTGATACATACTGTTATCCAGCTGACAGAAACGTGCTGGTAACCCAGATGTGACTCCGTCTTTAGCTTTGGTCACCAATTCCTCGTTATTTTTCTTCAGTTTACAATTGAAGTCATTACTGCAAAGAAAGAAAATGAAAGCTTGCAAAAAGTATGTCTGAATAACATGAAGCAGAGAACAGATGTGACTGAAAAGGAGAACCAAAATATTTAACGGCATCAGGACAGTTAAAATACTGTCACATAAGCTGCTGGAACAAAGAATATGCTAATATAACTCAGCACTTTCTAATTACTTATTGTACTGTTTTATTGAGCACATCAGAGAGAAAAAAGGTTTCCAAATATTTGACTACCTGTTAAAAGTGAAGTAGCTGCAGACTGAATGAGCAGAGCACAGAGCCTGACAGTGTTCAGGAGAGGCAGCATTGTAGAGGATGGTCAGTAGACCTGTATAATGTTACGCAGACATTACTTATTGATTGGTTTTAAATATGGTTGCATCTTTTAGGTTGATTACTTGATCCTTTGTGATCACCCTGCGCATGTAAAGCCACCTGTCCTCTCGGGTTGATTTCCAAGACTTCCTGGGATTTGTGCTCTCCTTTCTCAAAAGACAGAAGCTTGTGTTTGTAGCCCTGCAGCTTTTCCTTCAGTGTAGTCATAACTCACCATCAGGGAGGGGATCCAGCCCCCACAGCAGACCCATCGACTTGGCCATGGACTCTGGTAGCACAGACAGAAGCCAAGTCACTGAAATAAAACAGGAGGACTCAACATTGAACTGCACAAGTACATAGTGCAGCAGTTTATGGCACCTCGTTAATCCAATGGTGGGTGAGTAGAGACACACCCACCTTCTAGTGTGTGTTCAAGAGGAAGAATGCACATCCTTTTTTTTCCAATTGTTTTTTTTTTATTGCAGAGTGTGTATACACAGCATTTCAAGTGAAAGTGTATCATGTTCAGCTCACAACATTATATTTATGAAGCAATATTTCCCTGTTTTTGTTGTATTGTGAGAGGTGCAGATGGATACCTACATTATCCTTTTTTTATTAAACCTTTTAAGTTCATACGTACAATATGTTCATAAGTACGATATGTGACCACAGAGTTCAAAGTAAATACCCAGATACTGCTCCCCTCTCTCAGCACAAAGCAATACTTTGAAAAGACATATTTCAGCTATGACCACATCTTTCATTTCTTTGATCTTTTATTACAATTCACAGAATAGCCTCTTTTTACTCTCTCAGACTATAATACACATTTCTACAGAAATTACAAAAATAAAACATCACATGAACCGCACTAAACATGCACACTGTAGTACTACAGTACTTAGTACCTGGCAGCTGACAAGGGCATTTACACATTTTATGCAGAATTCACCGCATGTCCTTCAAAATAGATTCAAATTTAAAAAAAAATGTCTTTATCGCTTTGTCTTTTTACACTTTACAAACAGTTCCTCTGAGATAAATACTTCCTTTTGTCCGTGCTTTGAATCAGTTGTTCATTTCAGTACAGAAACTATCGATGTTGAGTAAGGTGCAAGATGTCCGAGCATTGTAAATAAATATTTTGCCAAAATAAAAACGTTAATTGTAATCAACAGTCATACTCGATATAACTACACCTGTGAATGTGACATTTGTGAGTTAGGTGACTAAAACAAGAAGGAGAGATGGCGAAAAGGTACAGTATCGTCCCTTTTAAATGAAAGGCACATATGATTGAAAACCCTTCACATTCCTACTAAACACGACTACACTCGTCACTTGTCGAACGTGCAGCTGCAGAAGCAAAACACAAAAGTTCTTAGTGAGCCTCTTTGTTTGTGGTTATCTCTTGGGATTCTTTGAAACTGGATAAGAGAAACAAATCAAACTTCCTCTTCAGCCTGTTAATCTTTACAACCGAAATTCACAGCTTAAATAAAAGGACAAATGGTGAAGTCACAGCTGCAGAAACTCAAAAGCAAAAATGATCCCTTTGGACTAATGCAACATTTCCAATATATGTTAAATGTATCCGCTCAGTGTAGAGGCAGCAGCACTGAATTCAAAGTTGAATACATCAGTTCTTTCATCTTTCTTCATTTTCTTTGTGTTGCATTAAAAAAAAAAACACTATCGTGGCTGCAGCTTCATCACTCAGACACATCAGGCAAACTTAGCAGCTGGCGAAAACCTATGAAGGAGGCTGTGACTGGTGAAATGCAACTCTGTAAAGTGTGGCGAAGGCAGACGGCCGACAGAGATGTCGCTCCGATGATTTTCGCTGTGTTTCCACAGCAACGACGACGGGAGGGAGGTTTGGATGATCACATTTCTGCATCCGGAGAATCGGTAAGTCCTAAAGCAAGAGCTTCCTCTGGGGTCAGACCGCTCTTCAGAGTCCGCCTCACTGTGAGGAGAGGAGAGGATTTGTTATCACAGGGTCATCTGCTGTGCTAAAAGTGATGGTGTGTCCCAGTTCCATACTACATACTAACGTTATACAGTATGTAGTATAAACAAAGAGTCATAGTTTACAGTTTTTGCAGTTAGTATACAAGAAATTAACATACTTATTTATACTAACTGTTCTACAATGAACAGTATACTTGCTCTCTTGTGAACTTTGAAACTGTGACTTTAAAATGCTATTGCCAGTTACAGTCTCCCCAAACCCGCCTGTGACTGCTCTGACCGTGCTACGTTCAAGTCTCATCTTATCTCACCTTAATGTCTGATTTAAGCGCTACTCTGTGCTATTATTGTATTTTGGTAAGTTCTCTCTTACTTACTCATTATCAAAATGTTATTCCAGCAATTTAGCATTGCACTTTTATAAAGTTGGGGGTCTTGTTATAGACGGTTTAGAAAGTATGGGCAAAAGTAATGCAGCAGAGGCAGAGCTATCAAGACCTTTAGTTCCAAAAACATCAGTTCCTACAATTCCTAGAATGCTAAAACTAGTAATGTATTTTATATTAGGATTAGTTTTTATAAACTAATCCTTCACTTCTTCATGCCTTTGGGATCTTAATGCAGACTATCTCGAGCCCATCAGCAGCACATTAAAGAAATCAAAGGTTTAAAAGGTAAGTCAGTTTTGAATATACTTTATCTTACAGTGGGAACACACAACATAAGCAAAACCTGCTTGGAATTAGTATGTGGTATGGATTTGGGACAAAAGTTAAGCATTCAGGTCGTACATGACTTGCGGTTGGCCCTGGACCTCCTCCTCTCTCTGGGCTGTGCTCTGGTTCCTGGACCCTGAGTGGCCGACCTCACTATACGCTCCATGATCTCGTCTGCGTCAGCGTCCTCTCCACAGATCTGAGTGTCCTCCACGGGTGGGGCCCATGCTGGCATACTGCGACCTGAAAACATCGAGCAGAATGACAAAGGCATGAACAAAGAAACCCTTTATAGTGCCGTGGCTCTGGTTTTCAGGTTGACGTCTCTGTGTGACCCTGTAAGGAACTTCCTGTCAGCCTCACCTCCCCTTCCAGGACGGGATCTTGTCCGTGTACGAAGCCCTGGCACTCCGCTGGCCTCCTTGTCGCCGCCGCTGAGGCTGGTTCTCAGCACGGCTTTCATGTGTTCGTGCTCTTCGGCGTCCTCAGTGTGGCCCAGACCCTGAGAACGCTCGCCCTCCTGGCTGCCACTAGGGGCGCTGTTGCTAATGCTGGAACCATACCGACCACACTGATGGGGACAGACAGAATGAAATTGAATTGAATTGAATTTGGCAGCTTGTATTTTAAGTATTTTTGGGCTTTGACTCAAACATGCCAAAGCCGAAGCATCAAGGCAACATCCAACCTGTGAAGATTATGATGCCTACTCTACTTTATTGACTGATCCATTCAGATGTTAAAATCAGTGAAAAGGAAAACTTTGAGGTAAAGTAGTCCAGTCAGGGTTAGTGATTTCATGCACGCACACGCGCGCACACACACACACACACACACACACACACACACACACACACACACTCATGCAGACAGAAAGCCCTTATGCTGATACCTCACTCTCCTCTTCCTCATCAGACTACAGGGGAAAGAAAGAGTGAACGTCAAAGAAAATGAAGAATAAAAGCAGCTGTACATTTTGTTAAGGGACTGTTAGTTATTTATTTCAAGGGCCACCGGAGGAGTTTTGGGACCTTTAGTCAAAAAAGTTCTGATCCTCCCTTCACCAGCAACACATTTTGGATAAATTTATATTTATATTGGGTTGCGCTTGGCAAAGATGTACAGATAGTCATAGTTTTTTTTACAGCCATGGCATACATGACTAAACCTCTGCATTCTCATCTTACGCATCACACCCCACTGTTATGGTGTGGTGGCCATTTCAGTAGATTTACTCACTAACATTGTTGTGGAAACACAATAAGCATAGAAACTAAATGCACACGTCCTGCAGTACTGCATTACTTCAAATACTACATTACTCCTCTAGTAAACTAGTATTCACATGAAATAAAACAAAACATTGAGACCATTCAGCAAAGCACACTGGGTAATAACATAACACTGGTTGCTATGGACTCGTCACTAGGCTTCCTCAGTCATTGTATATTTTATCATATAGGTAAAGCCGTCAAAGGTGAACATTATCCATAACTCCATTTCTCAGACGAGCAATTTGGGAGCTTGCAGGCTACCATTCCTTCCTCCTCTGTCGTTTATATACATATATCACTGGGACCAAAATAATATTTGAGTCGGGTATGGCTGCAGCCTGGAGACCTCCCGTCTCATGCCCTGCAAGCTTGCAGTCCGCAAGCTTTGACTTTTCAAAATAAAAGCTTGCGTCTGGTCCATTATGTTTTCGTTACTGTGTTTTGGATGTTTTTGAACTAAACAGTACGGCAATCATGCTAATGAATACAATTCATTAACAATTATTTTTTCATCAGATGTCTTACTTACAACACGATGGAGCAAGCAGGGATTGAGAGGGATTTATTCAGTTTAAGAAATCCCACGGTCTCTAAAGCTACAGTTCAAATTGTCTGGCTGACTAAACAGGGTGGGACCCATCCGGAAGATGGGAGAGCTACATAGATAAATATGCACCAAACAAATCACTTTGAAATGTTGCTGTTTTCATGAACACAAAAGTTGGGTGACCCTCCCCCCTAGACTAAAAAAAATTCGGATGACCCTCCCCTCAACAAAGAATAGAAAGACATGACCCTCCACTATTTTCCTCCGGTGGTTCATTCCATAAATACCGAACGGTCCCTAAGAGAGTTACAAATAAATAGAGTTTAAGTGTTCCTTTGTGTAAGGGATTCTGTGTGTGTGTGTGTGTGTGTGTGTGTGTGAGATGCTCACAGGAGCGTTGACGTCTATGATCATCTTTCCCCTGGTTTTGTTGCGTTCGCGGTGGTCGGCTCGTTTCTGTTTCTGCTGCAGCACGCGGTCTCGAGTGGTTCGGTACTCCAGCGCAAACTCGCTGAGGATTTTACTGAACCTGTGGACGCTGACCTCTCTCACACTGTAGGCCGGATGGCCGAGGAACAACAGGAAGGAATGGAACCTGGGAGAAGGTAGGGGGAGGAGGGGAGAGGAGGAATGGGAACATTTCATTTTCCTAAAATTCCTTTTCTCCAGCTGTAATGCCATTTTATAATTGTTAAAGGTCGGTGTAATTTCGGCTGTTTAAGATTTATTCCAAAATGTTTACTACACACTAGGAATTTGACACTTGTATTACTATTCTACTTATGAGCAAATGTAATTTTACAAGTTAAAATAGTTTTTAGATATTATATTTCCAGTACTCATTAGCAATAATTTCATTATACAAATCACATAATAGTTGCTAGTTAAATAAATAAGCATCTTATTCTGATCATATCACTACTTAATGATAACTAGCAGCTAAAAAAGAATGACTAGTAGTATGTCATAGTCCAGTCAGTCTATATATATATTGAGACATCAACATTTTTGGTTTCACTAGACATTTGGTGAAATGCAACTGGAGTAAAGAAAAGGAGAATATGTCAGTAGCAGATGTTCTAGCAGTAAAAAAACGTTCTGTGACATGGACTAGGAGAGATGGCTGTGAGGGGAACCACCTGTTGATGATCCTGCGGTGAACAATCTTGAGAATGATAATCCTCTCAGCGCAGTCTTTGAGGAAGTCAGACATTTTCTGCTTCAGCTGGGGCTTCATCTCATGCTTGGCGATCACCTTCAGGTGGTCCCATGAGGCTTTGCAGCGCCGCTCCATCTGACACAGGTTCTCCTGCAGCTGGTCGAAATCCACCTGACAGAAGAGGGGTCGATACACATAAGGCACTTTAATCATAAACAAAATGTAGCAAGTCCTTTTTTGTAACTGTATTGTTTCCCTCTACACTAGCTAAACTGTGAAACACCATACAGGAATTAAGTGGGCTCATCTAATCTTCTATCGTCAACATAATGTAAATATAAATTATTTATTAATTTCAAGTTAACAACTTCAAATTGACTTTTCATTTCCGGACAATTTCAGAACTTATAAAAGTGAGTTATTTCGCTTTGAAATGATGATTTCAAGGAAAATACTACTGAGTGTTCACTAAGAAGCAGGATAAGCATATTGGCAGATGTCCCAGCATGCATTGTTTGAGGGCTAAATCACTCCAGAGACCTTTTTATTTTATTTTTTTTGTAGCTTGAAACAAACATACGTCATTGTGTGGGTGGGGGGTTCTGTGTGTCGTTTTCATATAACAATGTGTGGTATCATTTCTTAATTCAATTTCTTGAATTATTTGTTCCTGTTGTGCCCTAGACATATACCACATATCAATATCCTGTGGGTTTGTATTTGTACTTGGAAATTTTATTTATTGTATTTATGCTCTATTTTGTTATGGGCATTAAGGCGGGTATGAGCACTGTAATTTCATGTTCAGTTGGTTGTTTCCTCTAATACTAATGAAAACAATGCTAATCATGAGGAAGGTTAGTATCCTCTTCAGTCCCTAACTCTGTAAACGTTTCATTTAAAAGAGGTCACTGGGTACAGCCTGACAAGTTATCTGTTAGCTCTAAGTTTATGGCAAATGAGTAATGAATTCTTCAAACTGACAAAATGGAAATTGGAAAGTAAATTGGACTGTAACGTATCAGTTTGACTAGACAGTTGTTGATTGAATATCTATCGAGTTGGGTTCAGTTACTGTGACTTGCATTTTTAAAAGGCATACTATGCAACTTTTCCCTCTTCGGTCCCCCTACAGGTTATCTCATTGGAACTACAAAAGTTACATAGTATGCCTTTAAGGCAGCACGGGAAGTTATGTTTAATTAGAACCAGCTTGAAAAGCGTTCCCAATTTAGGAATGCAAAATAGTACATATACACGCTTTTTATGAGTGAGTGCGGAGCGTACTTTTGCAGATCGCGTGATGGCTCCGATCTCGGAGTAGAGGTCAGTGCTCTGAGGGAAGTTGTCCACCACGGCAGAGCAGGCGTGATGCAGTAGAGACTGCTTATGAACCGTGTCCTTCACCTCTGGAACCTTCTCCAAATAAGTCAGCTCGAAGCCTTTAGCCTGGACACACAACCAAAGAAATAGCGATTTAGCAAAGAATACGTCTGGAGTACTAGTATGAGGTACATGTGTTCTCACCAAATTAGAGTAGCTATTGTATTTGGTGTCATTTTTAATCTACAAATTAAAGGCTTGGATAACCCACACAACAGTAAAAATGCTGATTATCTCTCTACAATTACCACAAACTACTGCTACAAACAAAAAGAAGCTTGTCATTATGACCCGGTGTGATGAACCGGTAATGGTCATGACTCACGTTGGTGCCATTGAGGAAGTTTCCTATAGAGAGCAGTGTGGAGAGGATGTAGCGCAGAGTTTTGTTCTTCTCCAGCTGTTCCATACCCTCCTTCAGATCCTGCAGCGGCTCTGCAACTTCCTGAGAGGAGGAAAACACACACATCATTAGTTGAGTCAATTAAGATTCCCCAAAAACATGTGCTTCTTTAGTCTGCAGTTATAAAAAGTGGTGAAAAGGTGCACCTCGTCCCCCACCGCAAATCATCTGCACTTGTTTGAGGTCATGAGAGGTTGTTTAAAGGCCGCCGTCTCGGTCAGCCTTCGCTAACAAACATGCTTTTGATTACATGAAGCGTTTGTTTTTGTGCAGCAGGTTTCTCTCGTGTGCGCGTTTGTGTGCCTGCACGGTATGTTGCCCTCCATTAAGCCTCCCACTACCACACCGTCCCACAAAGTCGAGTCAGGAATGTCGCTCTGCCAAACGTGCGGTCACGTAGGAATCCTGCCTTTCATGGAGATGAAAGACGACTGCGTCCTGCGGAAGGCCGTAAAATTTACAGGACAGAAACGGAGGGGCGGCTTGTTTTTCATTCTCTGGGTTTTGACTTTGAACTTCTCCTCCTGGATGCATTCTTCGCCCGGGTAAAACAAGGTGTGCCAGAGGACGACGAGGTGCCGCTAATAAGCGTGCATATTTTGTTATGATGTAACTATGTTGATGATTTGCGGATGTTGTTTGTACCAAAAAAAGGATGTTGATACTTACTGACATGGGCATAAGAAACACACACGCACACACACACACACACACACACACACACACACACACACACACACACACACACACACACACACACACACACACACACACACACACACACACACACACACACACACACACACACACACACACACACACACACACACACACCTGCTTTGCACATTTACTCAAACCTTTACAGTGCAGAGTTCATTTGGCTTTGTACAGTATGTCTGTTTCTGCTTTCATTCACTTGCTCAGTATGGTTTTAAATGTGTGTTTGGTTTGGCCTTCCCTCGTCTACATTTTTCTCTACATGTTTTTACAAACCTTCTGGGTTGCCTCGTAGTCCATCTTGAAGGCCCAGAGTTGGAGTCGGGCAGAGAGCTCGCTGATGGAGGACAGAGTGAGGAGGAACTGCTCTGCTGAGCCCAGCGGGACATCAGGGTTGGCCAGCTGGGCCTCCTGGATCTTCTGCTTCTCCTCCTCTGTAGGGATCATCGTCAGGATTTTCTAAGGGCAGGGACAGAGTGGGATAAGCAGTATATGGGTGACAGGTGTCATTTAGAAGATGAAGGATTTGGGGAGTTTAAAACATGTACATTACATCATTACAAATGTAATGTTATGCTGGTTCATGATGTTTCCTCACCTCATGCTTTAATTGCCTTTTACATTAAATCTGTGTGTGTGTGTGTGTGTGTGTGTGTGTGTGTGTGTGTGTGTGTGTGTGTGTCTGTGGGGTGGTGGAGGTGACATTGTCTCTGTTTTTATGATATGAAGCACTTTCAGTTACATGACCTTTGAATGAAAAGTGCTATACAAATACAGTTTGTTTGATTGATTGATTGATTGATTGATTGACGTTCTTCCCGTTCACTATTGTCTGTATCACTCACCTCTATGCCCTCCTTGTTAAGCGCGTACTCATCAAAGTTAAGGATGGCCGTCTTGATAGTGCGAGGAGGAGGCAGCACCGTCAGACCGATGTTGATGGCGTTACTCCTCTTGGAATCCAAAACGATGATCTCCTGACGCTTGCCGTCTGCTGCTGTTTTCTAGGACACGAAAATACAGAGAGGGTCTGTGTGGTCTGCTTTATGGGCCTGTAAGGATTAAAGGGATCATCCCTCTGGCTACATTGACTGCAGCTGTGGGAACTATATGTGAGTAGGAGCAGGAAATACCATAATAGTTAACACTATAGGATGTGTGTTTATGTGGGGTTTTGCCTAAGTCTGCAGTCACATTGTCACTGTATGTGAACATATGACCTCAGCAGCACTTGAGGCCATTATAAGCTATTAATGGAAGGAAGTCGTAATGTGCCAGCACATAAAAGGGTAACAGAGTAGGTGCTAAAACCTGGTTACTGCCACTAAGAAGTTATATACTCACCATACGGAGACTTACACAACAGTGCAACTCTGGCACTATTGAGTTGTTACATCATGATATGTGAGACTAACATATTTAAAGCATACTTTTAGTGATCAAAATATTTATATTTAACTATAAAATCCATATTTATATTTAAGTCTTTAATAGAAATACCTTAACATACTTGTTGTTGATGGGATGGAAAGTGGTCTGTGAAATATAAAATAGAGCTAAAGGCAAAATATTAAAGATTTCATTTTTAACCCTTGCGTTAATGGGATGATGTTTCTGTTGGGCAGATTAATCAGACAGGGTAATACTGGTAAGAGCCCAAAAGGAGCAAACTTTAAAAAGACCTTAGAAAACTGGCAAAGACTGGTGGTAACTAAGAAATACACATAACCAAAGTATACCAACCAAGTAGATGAAATTGGTTTGAACCCTACAATATCTAATCTTTAATATCTAAAACACATACTTAAGATTCTGATGAGTAAGGTATGATAACCATAGAACCTAAAGAAGGGAACAAAGGAGAGTCTGCTAAAGCAATATCAGTTTGCTCTGACCTTTGATTGCTTTAACATTCCTCATTAACTGAATTAGGGGGCTCGAAAGAATCAGGGACTCGAAGTTCAAAGTGTGAGAGGCCTGATTTCAGCTCCCCATCTTAGAGGACCATACTTTTCTTATTTAGAGGCTTTGTGAGAATTATGTAAGATTCAAACATGCCATGTTTGATCAGGATCAGAACACTAGTGACCTCGCTTAACCCTTAACACATCAACTTTCAAACTCACCGGCTGTGTGGCTGGCAAAAGCAAAGTTTTTGTGATAAAGCACTAGCCAAATTGCACAGTTTATGTGCATTCACATGTCATGACAAATTCAAAAAGGACATGACTCCTGCCAAACTTCTGTAGTTGAGTAGCTGGTAAGACTTTAAATGCATTACATCCCTAATGAGGTGACCAGGAAACATGGCTGTCTCTCCCCTAATCAGTAACAAAATGTCAGATTTTTAATCTGGTATGGTGGCACCACCTTTAGGCACTGCTGACAAATTAAAAATGTAATATAACTTTTGTCAAACGCCAATTACTGTTCAGTCCATCATGTGGGATGTTAGATGAATGAATAAATAAATGAATAATAATAATTCATAATTAATAATAGTTGGGTTAGTCAATGCATACAGGTACATTCAGTATCATACAATGATACATCTCGCTGAAGCTGGTTCAGGCATTGGTTGTTTACCTTTGTAACTGGTATTTCCTTTGATTTCGACTCAAACAGGTGTTCCAGTTTGGCTGTGTCCATTTTCACTGGTTCCAGTTTGGACCATAACGAGTCTCCACTCCGCTTATAATCCCTGTACTGAGAGTCTGTGGGACGCACCTAATCACAAACAGCAGAAATTGACTGAATTAGGTGGAGAGCTGTGTTGGACTCCCATTTCCTGCAATATAAGCACTCTTGCTCTGCAGGAACTTCTGCCCAACCAGCAATACAGGCCAAATACTTGCCAAAACTGCAAAATATGACTTGATATGACCTCAACACACAGAGACAGTGATACATGTAGCCTGTCTGCTTATCAATCAGCCCATCACTGTTGATATAGAAAGGTTAGTTATTTAACTTAAGAACATTTAAATTATGGCATATCAAATCTTTGAAGAAATCAGTAATTATCATCTTCTGGATAAATGACGTGTAACACTGGATAAAAAGTGGGATAGTTCTACCCGTCTGATGGAAATGGTAATTGTATCTTGACTCACTTCGCTCCAGAAGAGCCTGATTGTCTTCTTCTTCTTGTTGAAGAGAGGAGGCTCCGGTGGAGGAGGCACTGGAATTGAGGCACTAAAGGAAGGGGGAGGAGGAGGCCTCATAATTCCAATCAAGGGAGGGGGTGGGGGGCAGCTGCCTAGCATGGGTGGTGGCGGAGGGAAGCGGAGGATGCAGGGTGGAGGCGGCGGCGGGGGCGGGAGGTCACTGCATTCTCCCATCAAAACAGCATCCAGAATGTCTTTGTCATCTTCCTCCGTCAGGTCGGTGAAGTTAATGTCCCCGATGCGCAGCTCCCGAGGGCTGGCCAGGAGCTGGTCCCAGATCGTGTCCGATTCCTTTTTGGGTGGGGTAGGAGGGGGCTCGTTGGCTGGGACATCCAGGTGAGGGGGGGTCGAAACGAGGTCTTTGATCAAGTTACCAAACCGCTCGGCGAACGGTCGGATGGTCCCGTGGTGCTCGGATTTCTCAGCCTCCTGCTCATTGCCCAGTTGCACGCCAGCATCCTTCTGGCTTTCTTTGTCCTCCCCCTCTCCTTTCTCTTTCTCCTTCTCCACGTCCTCTTCTTCCTCCTCCTCATCACTGGGTTTCTTGTCCTGGGAGTACAGCATGTCCAGCATGAAGAGCTTGCTGTTGAGGAGTTTGCTGCACTGCTCATTTACATCTGCCTCCTTAAGGCCTGAGAAGGAAAGTTGATGGGGTTAAGAGGTATAAGAGAGATATAAGAGAGAGTGCACATTAAAAGAGCTCTTAGTATTAAGGTTTTTTGGGGATCTGAAGGGAGTTTTTTTAAATCCAAAAACATAACATTGACCATGTAATCAGGGATATCTTGGCTTAGGCTTGAGAGATCGAATTTTAAACACAAAGCCTGCAACATAAACTGGAGGTGCGGAGTTTGAAAGAAGTGGGCATTTAGGAGATGGGAGGGGTCTACTGAAAGAGGCTATTGAGTTGTGTTATGGTAACTGGTGTTTTTGAAGCTTGACCTTTATGAATTGTCATGTATTTTTTTCCTCTGTCTCCGTATTTTCACAAAACCTTACCCTTTTTCTTTTATGGCCCAGCATACAGTGCCCCAACTCTAAAACCTGATTGACACTTCTCTGGGCTGCATCTGGGCACGAGCACAAGGGTCACTCCGAGATATTTGTGTTGCTATTTCTTTTATACTTAAGTAAGCAGTATGTTTAAGTTAGTTTTTCATTTCGTTTTGAGCACGCCTCCCAAAAGGAGATGAATTTACCAAAACCTTGCTTGACACACCATGTTGAGATTTGGGAGGTGTGCCCGTTGAGTCCTGTGCGAGAACAATAGACTGCTGGTCTTGACTTAAAGTTAGGTTTACATTCACTTTTTCTCTCCAAAATGCAGTGTTACATCCATGTCTGCTACTGCAAACTGGCAGCAGAATGACACAGACTCATAAAGACATTGCTCGATAGCATTACTAGTGGTTAAATATTTCACGGTGTAACTTAAAACATGACTTTACTGGTGTTAAAGTTTTGAATAAGGGTTATGTTTTATATATTGCCAAAAACATCCATCTTAACAGGTAATTTAGTGACACATTAGTTGAGAATATCTTAATTTTGAATACTAATTCAGTATATGTCAGAAGCAACATACCGACTTAAAACTTGGAAATGTAACTTGAATGTTTTTTCACAATGCAGTACCAAACTACCCACCATTCTGATGGCTCCCCTTCTCCTCTCTCTCCAGAGTGCTGCTGGCAGAGGAGATGCTGGAGGCCGAGCAGTTGTCCTTCTCATTCACTTCCTCATTCTGTCGTTCTTTGTCGCTCAGGATGCCGCTGTCCTCCTCCGCCTCCTCTTTCTCCTTCTTCGGTTCCTGCTCACACGCCTCGTCTTCCTCCTCCTCGTCTGCTGCTGCTTCCTCCTGTACTTCCTCCTCTTTTTGTTCTTCCTCCTCTTCAGCAGTGGCCTCTTTTTCCTCCGTTTCTAGACTGGCACTGGAGTCATCAGCCTCTCCTGTCACCAAACGCATCAGTGTTACTTTATTCTCTAGGATGCCCATTTACTATCTACAATGAAATACAGTTTGGAATGTGACATGGCTGTCTTTGATTTCTGCACATGGGACACCCCCGTATCAACACACATTCACACGTACTAATAAGACAAACAAAAACACACACCCATACACTAATGTAAACAGCACGGCAGGTACAGAAAGCCAGGTTGTTGCAGGACCAGGATATGAACAGGAAATGAAGAATTAAGTTCCTGTTTATGTCACACACACAAACACGCAATTCTACAGTACAGTCCAGGCAGTGATGCAGGCGGGGTTAGAATAACAGGACATGGTGAGGCCTCATATACTCGCCTAAGTGAGCTACAGTACCTCCGCTTGTGGCTGTGCATGCACTCAGCCCCAAAACAAGGCTTTTTTCTTACACAAGATGTTTTAACATTACACTTTCAAACAGGTCTTTTAAAAACCCATTTGACCCTTTCACCCATATCCTTTCTCTCTGTGTTTTTTTTTCCTTCTACCCCCCTGTTGGTGTCCCCTCCTCTCCCTCAGTATATTTTCCCCAATTCATCTCCCCTCTCCTTCTTTTGCTCACGCCAGCATGCTAATGTGAACGGCAGGCTGCAACCTGAAACAATTTAGGGTTAAGAATGATTGCTTTGGGGCGCACTGTTGGGACTTGAACTGACAACCTTTTGGTTTTAATTATAAGTCCCCAAAGTATTAACCAGTCAAAGTCATACACATACTTTAGAAAGATTTAACACACACAACCTTAAAGTTTGAATCCTTTAAAGACAAACTCCAATTCTTTCAGCAATAACTAGTGAATGTATTCAGTACACGTGTATATGTATGTATATATATATATATATATATATATATATATATATATATATATATATACACATAAAAGGAAACAATGCATGTATGCAATCCAGGGTTTTTTGCAATTTTATCTCATTGACATTAGCCCTGATAGAAATCGTTCATCCAAATACTTTTACAAAACAATCTATGGTAATTTTCTGCATTCATTTGACAGCAGGTCAGTTTTAAATATTACATGAAATAATGGAACAAGACCGCGAGAGGCTGCTCTTCAGCAAGGTAAGCAAATCTGTTTCCTGTGCCCTGCAGTGTCTACTGCTGTTTACTAAGATTACGTACAGCGTGCACAGCATGAAATCAGATTGTGGTTTCAATTATAATTGGCTGACTTCCTTTTTAAACAGGAGTTTGTTTGGTATCACTGTAAACAGATACACCAGTTACACCTCTACTGTTGTATTTTTGCAAAGTAGTTACTCACAGAGTGTTTGTTTTACTGTTACCATGGTAACCACAAATGTTGCAAAATCAACCCTGACTGAAAGGATTCTGACTTTAAATTGTGTTAAATTCAATCTTTCTACCACCATTATTAATTATAATAATGTGGTACAAATAGTGGTAGTAGTGCTAACAGTATTAACAGGAGAAACTGCTGTAATCCTAGTAGTAGAAACCATAGTAATACTGAATGCACAAAACATAATAGGTGGCATTTGGCTACAGTATTGTAATTAAATCATCTACACAAACAGGAGATGTTAAATTTTACAAGACTATGTTTAGTTGACTCAATGTCAGTTTTGCGCCTCGTCGTCTAAGCATTTTTGACTTGTTAATAACTCACATCCCCACAGAGACACCATGTTATTAGTGAATACTGTGCGTAGTGTGTCGACATATGACAGCTACTCCATCATACGGTATTCTCAGTTGTCCTACCAGTCTCAGAGGGTGTGTAGGCAGTGGCGGGGGTCCCGGCTTCGGGGTCAGCCTCTGCGTCCTCCTGGGAGGCGAAGGAGGACGGGGTGCTGCTGCGCGATGATGAGAGCCAGGCCTCCGCGGGTTCAAAGTTCAGGTTGAGGTCAGGGCGAGTCCTCGACACCCGGACGTGCTCCCTCTCGTACTCCTCCGCCGCCAGACGCTCCACGTTCTTGTACCTGAGAGAGGGGGAGAGAGGATCAGAGGAGGCAAGAAGCAAAAATACAGTCAGAGACAATGCACCTTCTGTCTTTCTCAGCAGTGCTGCTCTCAGTTTTGGGCTTTGCCAAATTGCCCTATACTAAGCCACGCTGACGATTTACTTGAATTCATCAGAAACCTGTTTCCTTTAAAAACACTCATGCCACCTCTTCACTCTATAAGCCCACTTCACTCATCTACCTCGCCCCATTTCTCGCCGACAAAGCATTCACAAACGCATTCATCACTCGTTCCCTGCAGTCAAGAGTTCCACCATCCTGCTGTCCTCTCCTCTCCTGTCTAGCTAAATGCTCAGTTATAGCCAGCAGTCCAAATATGCAACCAGAGGGAGTTTGGAAAAGAAGAGACTGTGTTAGGGAGGAGGGTGGAGAGGAAAGGAGAGCGACAGGAGAGAAGAATGGGAGCGATGGGGAGAAGGTAATGTTAGTTTGGCTGCTGAAAGGCCAAACATCAGACGTGAATCAGAGTAAACCTGTTCAAGATGTGCCTCGATCAGCTCTCCTCCCTTGTATTTTTCCCTTCTCTTCCTGTCCTCTCTCTTTCACCACATACCAAAACTTTACCACTCAACTTGCCAGCCAGAACCGAGATTTAAGGCTTTAAGGCATTAAGTCTCTCTCTCTCTCTCTCTCTCTCTCCCCCCCTCTCTCTCCCCCCCCCCCCCCCCCTCCCCACACCACCATACCATGAATGTGTGGAGCTTCTGTTCCGAGTTCATTAGCATCAGACCACTTCAGACTTGTGTGTGTGTGCATGTGATTAAGAATAATAAAGAGGGAGTGAGTCAGCTGCGTGTTGTGTGCTTCAACTTGGACAAAAAACCTTCAATATACTGTATGTCTAAAAACACTTAGAAAACAAAAAGGAGTTCAGTGATTGGCACATGTCCGCTATACCCGCTAACATGGAGGGGGCGGGATTTATGACCTATACTGGGGGCAATCGGGATGTTTTGGCTTCACTTAAACAGTCTATGCATCAACCCCTGATTTAGACCAAGAGTCTACAGCCATGCTAGCGGCTCTGTAAGGCTATATGTACGGTAAAGGTGCTGTGAGCTAAATGCTACTAGCTACAACATCAGCATGCCAACATGTGTGGCAGGTGTGATGTTTACCATGCTCACCATCTTAGTTCGGTGTGTTAGCATGATAACATTTGCTAATTAGCACTTTACAACTAGCAACTAAGCAATTAGCAACACATAGTACGAATGAGGCTGATGGGAATAATAGATTTGCAAGTATTTGATCATAAGCCAAAGTTCCAGGGAGAAAAAAAAATTAAATTCAGTGGCTTTAACAAACCAAAAATATTTGCGACATGCTTCAGGAATCCAGTTTTAGTCCAACTCTTGTATGTACGCCATTAATGATGTTTTTTGGACTCAGTTGTCTGTCATTTAGGCCATCATATTTCATGCAAGTCCTTTCTGTCCAGGTGTTACAGTGCTGTAGCTTGTCAGACAGATGCGTACCTCAGGGAGGTGAGCTGGGGGAAAAAAACTTATGTTTTCCTGATAACCGTGAAATACACCATAAATACATCAACCTCTCCAGTGGATACATCTCCCACATGCTCACTCAGCAGCTCTTCTCCTTTTCTGTCTTACATATCTGTCCACCTCTGTCTGTATTGTGCTTGATTTCTCCACAAGTTGTTGAATCAAACTCAAGTCTCTTTTGCTCTATCGCCCTTTATTTCTTTTCGCTCTGAAACTTTGTATTATTGTATCAACGGTGCTTTAAAAAGAGGCTGAAAGAGGTCTGAGCCTACAGGAAAAGTTACAGCACTTGGCACAATACATAAAGCTATTGTTTTCAGGTTAAAAAGGTTGAACTGAACCACTATGTATATATATGGCTGCATCGAGTATGATCAGTTCAGAATCTGATCATGACCTCACATACCCTCTTGAGTAAATCTCTCATTTCCTGCGATTCCCATTCGTACACAAAGAGATAGATTTATTAGCCTCATGAAAATTCTGTGTGTGCCTTTAAACGTACATGTGCTTGAGTAAAACGTGTGTCTGTGTATGTGCATGTGCATTGAGTGTGAAAAAAGCTTGACCAATCCTGGAATCTCACAGCATGCAGCCAAAACAATTAAGCCGTTGGCAGAGCGCGGCAGTTAAAACACGGCTCCTTAAGAAAAGAGAAAACAGGCAGACGGACCAAAGAGAACTGGTCTGTCCCCCACTCTCCAACCTTTTTAACCTGAAAACAATTACCGAGCTTCTCAAACCAAAGGCTGAAACATATTCCCTGCGGGTTCAGCTGTTCTGTGAGTGTGTGTTGTTTTGATTTAGTGCACACCCTTACCTCTCCTCCCGCGCAAGCCTGGCCTCTTCCATTTTATCCACATAGTCGCGGCTGTGAGAGACACACAAACAGAACATTTTAAAAACAAATAATCCTACACCAGTGTGGGCCTCTGTAGACCTGCCAGTGTGAATATGAAACATAATTCCATATTTTCTTCTTATCTTTTTGTATGGTAAAATCATCCTTACTGCACACTTAATCGTTTTCTAAATATATCAAATTCTGATATTTTCATTTCTATTTTTGCACTAGCAATTTACATGTCTCGTTTTTTAATTTGTACAAATACCAAAGTGTAAAAATGACAAGTTGTGGTGGATGCTTATTGGCGGGACTGTTTCTTGGCGGAGTGCAGTGACTTCCGGGATTCATTTTTATGTAATCTATATTCTAATCTCAAACTGCGTACTGTAGGGGCAGCTATGCCTCACCTGTGCTTGTTCCTCTCCTCTCTCTCTATCCTCAGCAGTCTCTCCTCTCTCTCCACACGGCGGCGCTCTCGCTCGGCCGCCAGAGATTCCTGGTGCTGTCGGTAAGAGGAGGACAGAAGACCTCCCAAAGCAGGCCTGAAGGAAAGAGAGAGAGACAGAGAGAAAAAGTTTGATTACACCACTGCACAGTCAGTGTGATGCTGTGATTCCCAAGCAACATTTGGGGTTTGTAAATTGCTCTACATCAGCACAGTGTGATAATAAACCATGTACAAAGGATTTTGACGATGTTCCTTAATAAATGCATCATTGTGTTTTCATCTGCTAGTTTTTCCTGATCTATTTTAATCTGCTGCACCATTGTGATGCAATGTGATGGTAAACAGCTAAATATGTTCGTGAACATAACTCATAACACATTCTCCTTGCATAAACAAAACTTCTATATGTGTAAGTATGTATGTAAGCAAAAAGCCATAAACTTTGTTTTAATGACAGTATTCTCCATGGAGGTAATAGGAGCAGCTTCGTAACTGGGGAACCAGGGAGCTGAGATCACATTCACTTCAGTATGTCATCACCATTAATGCACCACATGGCTGCATACAGACCATACTTGTTACACGTGTGAGTGTTGGCTTTTTTGCTCCTGCGGTGCAAAAACACATGAATATGTACTTGTATGTGAACATGTTTACAGTACACAAGTGTGTATTTTAAGAATGTTTTTGTGTACGTGTGCAGGCACATTGGTGCAGTCCTCTTACCTGGAGCTGGTGGGCGTACTCGGGGTGCTGTGAGAGGAGTTGGACATGAGACCTCCATTCCTGGGTGAGAGAAAGGGGTGAGAAAATGGGTGACAGTAAGTGACCTCTCCAGTCACCCAGTTACACGACACAACATCAACCAGTGCCAAAGCTGGTGGCGAGGTACAAATGTGACACCTTATTACGTAACAAGTATGCTATTGGAGCAACACCAGAGTGACCCTAATTCATCACAGCTATGGTGTTTATTCCCTTATGTTTCTGGAAAATCCAGGCCGGGTGTCTTTCCTCACTTAACTCATCTGAAAAGACACTTATTATCAATATATTAACCTTGACGAGTCATTTAGCCAGTGTTAGCAGGCAACAATTTTCTTTTTTAAGCTATTGGTATGTACGTTTTTGGTATAACACACAAAATAACAGAGGTAAAATATTGTAAATATGGTGGATTCTATTTTTCATCATTAGTCATTTAGGTCAACATTGGATCATTCAGAGATCCTCACTGAACTTCTGGAGAGAGTTTGCTGCACTGAAAGTAAAGGGGCTGAATCATTTTGCACGCCCAATTTTTCAGTTTTTTATCTGTTAAAACAGTTTGAAATATCCAATAAATTTCGTTCCACTTCATGATTGTGTCCCACTTGTTGATTCTTCACAAAAAAATAGACAGTTTTATATCTTTATGTTTGAAGCCTGAAATGTGGCAAAAGGTCGAAACGTTCAAGGGGGCTGAATACTTTCGCAAGGCACTGTAAATAGGTATGGTATACTTCATATGGAATACAGTCCTATCCAACAAGAAATAAATCTTACACAGCAATACAGTGAATGGAGAAAGTAGAGCTGAGAAAATGCAACGTTTCACTAAAATAATCATACTAAGAAGCAAGGAGAGACTAGACAGAGATACAAGTGCTGCTGTTCTTGAAAAGAAGGGAAAAGCTGTGGCTCTGGGAAACATAGTGCAGACAAGTGCAGACTATCCACGCATCGACAGATTTAAGAACAAGAGACGTGAAGGAACAAATAGGTGATAATAAGAGTTGACAGGCTGAAGGTGAAAAGCCGTGCAGTCAAAGAAGTGAAAAGAAAAGGTGAAAAGGGGGAGGTGATGAATATCAAAAGTGGTGCAAGGAGATCCAGGCTGGTGCGAGGATAAAAGCCCGAAACAGAAGTGGAAAATGAAAAAGGAAAAGTGGAACGTTGAAGAGCTGCAAGGAAAGCTTTCTGTGCTTCTTGAACTCATGGGAGATTGAGTTGTGTTGTCCGTCTGACCTGGGAGATGTCGTTTTGGGTGACTCCTCACTGGGTTTGGGCGGAGCCGGGGGCGACGGCTCCTCATCGAGGTCATAGGAGAAGAGGTGGAAGGGTGAGTGGGGCATGTAGGGCAGGTGTTCGGGGGAGAGACGGGAGCTGCCGCGTGATGGCGGGCTGACCTCCTTGGTAGCCGGGACAGTGACGATGGACCTCTTCCTTGCCAGCAGCGTGGCCAGAAGAGAGGGTGGGGCTGGGGGGCTGAGAGGGGAGGAGACGGGAGGAGAGAAGGTGGAGGTAGAGGGGGAGTGGAGGGTGGGTGGTGGAGGTGGTTCAGGTCGATTCCTCTGCTCCGACTCTTTTATATTCTCCTTTCTGGAAGTGATGGTGATGGACTGGACGGTTGTTCGGCGAACTATAGATGGAAGATGTCTGGCCGGGCTAGGAACAGAGGAATGGATTGAGAGGAATAAAAGGATGAAACGGCACAGATGAAAGAGAAGTTGTACAATATGCACCTCACTGGAGGCGTAACCAAGTACATAGGCCACAAGGAGATCAAACCAACCAGATATACAACTGAGAACAGTGACAAAAGAGACATGCAATAGCTTTGTGGCTTTATATATAGACACCTTAGCTATTAGAAGACCATAGGACCAGGGACGTCGTTAGGCCTATTTTAGGAGGGCTGAAGCTACCCCAAAATGTTCCTAAGCCCCCACAAATAATAATAAGAAAAATAATAATTAGATTTTATTTATTTTTTTACAGTGCACTCTGTTTCACTCACTACGTGGAATCAATCTTCCTTCACCATTCATCTGTTGGTGTCGTCATGCACTGCAGTCTGTTTTATTTTTATTTCACGAACTGTCAACTGGTCGAAATGGCTGGATTTTAGAGAGAGGCTTATGAGCGGCTGCATGGTAACGGTATGTGGACGAGCGAGGTAGAGAGTTACTGAAGAGAGAGAGCACCAGGCAGCATTAAAACAAGCAGTAAATCAGAGAAATAAAATGTTTTCGCCGATTTATTACTCGAAATGCAACTGTAGCAAGTATCTCACTATCATTAACGTTATCCAAATTCATAATTAGAAACAAATAATAAATCCAGCTACAAAAAAGCCGGAAAGTCGAAAGTTAGACAGCAGTACAAAGAGTCAATGGCTATGAAGATGATAACCGTCTTGTCTCTTCTCATTGGTTTGAACTGGCAGCTTTCAGAACGCTGCTGACCGCTGGGTTGCAAGTAGCTGCAGGATTTATCTTGTCTCGTTGCTAATCTTTGGTCTGGACTTGCTACCGCACACACAGTGAGTGATACAGAGTGAAATTGTAATTTGTTGTTAATTACTTTTACTTGCTTTACTTAAGCTACATTTACTTAAGGTAAAGATAAAGGAATATTTTAATTGGCTGTAGAAACCAATAGTCTAGCTAGTGTAAACTAGTGAAATACAAGAAATAGCTCGCCTAGTAAGGTATCCGAAGCTCTCTATTCTTTACCATTAATATAGCCTGCTTTCTCTATAGTATTAAAAATAATATCAGTCCCTAAATATCATAGTGTCACTGTTAATGCTATTGTACTAGTATATCCTTCAATTCATTGAACACATGGATACTGGAAGATATTTTAACAGAGAAAGAGAGAGAGAGAGAGAGAGAGAGAGAGAGAGAGAGAGAGAGAGAGAGAGCCACCAAGGCATTTCATGATATTTATTATATATGCTGTAATAAATTAAACAAGTATGTAGATGTTGCCTACATACATACATACATAGCCTACATACATACATACTAGAACTTTTATTCATCTGGCCATCAGGTTATTAAAGTCAGACATACTTTAAATACTGGTCAACCATATTGCAACGAGCTAGTTCAGCGTGTCATGCCTGACTGGAGGAGTGTGTTTTTCTTTAGGAGTGGGAAGGGCAGACAGCATGTTGCCTGTTTGGTCATTTGGGCTGCCTTGTTGAGTGCAGCGGCACTGAGAACATTATATTTCACATAATTTAAGCTCTTTTTTAAAAAATGAAATAGGATTAGTCCAACAAATCATTCGGTTTGTAATGCGCACCTAACCAAAAGCCTCGTACCGAACAGTTCAATACGAATATGTGTATCGTTACACCCCTAGTAATGAAATAGTCTTATGTTGACCTGCAACTTATCTAATAAAGAGAGGGATTAGGTATGGTATTACCTTACCACACATTTACACAGGCAGATAGATAGAAAGGCCTAAGTAAATCTCCCCATGCAGCTTTGATGTATCTAAAAGCTAACAGAGTTTGTAAGTAAGATTTTGCAAGGGAAAGTTTTGCATAGCCTCGGGGCTAAGCCCCCCCTGTCTTTCAATCCTAGTGACGTCCCTGCATAGGACATTACTTCATTTCTATGTTACCACTATGTCCTAAAATACCTGAGGGTGGTCAGTTTAGACACTGTATCAGCCCCCTTCTGCTCATCTGAATCTGACTCAGTCACTGGAGTCTCCTCTTCCTCCTCTATCCCATCCTCACATTCCTCCTCTCTGTAGAGGTGGGGGGGAGGGGATGGTGGAATATTTAAGAGTAGGAGTGAAGGAGACAAGATGCAATACATATATGATAAGCATGCAAATGGCAATCACCACTGAAGAAAATAAAGAGATTGAACAGAGGAAAAGGATGAAGATGATGAGATTGATGTGGAAATAATGTTTACAGCTGCACTATCAAACCAAGCAAACATTAAAGACGCTCAAAGACAACAAACAAGGACATGACAGTCATAAAACTGAGATAAAGTGATAGAAAAACAAATGGATTAGGACGAGAAAACACAACACTGAAAGTGGGGAAAAGGGGGATGAATGTTTACCATTACACACACACTCCATGCCTCCAGTTAGGAAGTTTTACATGCACAAATAGACCAGAAATGATTTCAAGGAAGAGGGAAAGGAATGCTAAGAGGAGAATAAGCCGTGGCTGAAGAACTGACTTGAGATCAGTGTCACCAAACAGTTTTGTCTAGTGAAACCAGATGAGCCTTGTTGCAGTCGAATCAGCGTGTGCTGCCAGGTGGCGTTCCACAAGACTTGAGCCGTGTGTGTTTGTTTGTGTGTGTGTGTGTGTGTGTGTGTGTGTGTGTGTGTGTGTGTGTGTGTGTGTGTGTGTGTGTGTGTTCTCGTTTAACTATATTCGTGTGGTCCAAAAACCGGGAATACAGTATACTTGTGGGGTCCGACCAGCTTTGTGGGGCCCAAAATGCTGGAGTCCACAAGGTTAAAGGTCTGTTTGAGGGTTAAGACTTGGTTTTAGGATTAGGGTTAGAATTAGGTTATGGTTAGGGTGAGGGTAAGGGTTAAGGTTAGGCATTTAGTTGTGATGGTTAAGGTTAGGGTAAGGGGCTAGGGAATGCATTATATCAATGACGGGTCCCCACAAAGATAGTGAGACGCACTATGTATGTGTGTGAGTGTGTGTGTGTGTGTGTGTGTGTGTGTGTGTGCGTGCGTGCGTGCGTGCGTGTGTGTGTGAGATAGACGAATGGGATGGCCAATACAATGTTGCGTTTGTTTTTCTGTGTGCATGCATAATATGAAGCAGTCTCTGACAAAAATAACTTTCACCCATCACTTAATTCAATAAACCCATCTAGCAGTGAAATTGTATATGACAACCAACTGAATATTACTTTCTAGTCCCTCCCATTCTGATAACGTTTTAACTCCTACGGTGGCCGTATTATTCCAAGAAGTACGACTTTGTCCGTGAGCGTTCCTTCCAGTGTAATAATAGTTTTACATTTTCGTCATTTTGGTACGATTTCATTGCTAACATCAGCTATCAGGTTCCCAAACGAATGCAAGCTAACGTAAGTAAAGTATCAGCGTGATCCTCCATCTTCAACAGGCTTTCAAATCTGCCGGCAGATCGAGTAATCTCCCCCTGGCATTCGTCACGGTGCCACTGAGAGTTAAAGCACAAAAGGCGGAGGTATGTCCCTCTTTGGCTAATGTATTTTAAAGATAGAGGCACATCATGGCGGAATACATACGAGCGACTCGCTCGTATGTATTCTGAATAGCAGAATGGCAGATTCTGCGCTTACGAGAATACTTTGATTAGTTGGTGGAAGTAATCACACATGAATGAGCACATATTTGTGAAAGAACTAAGGGTTTGTTGCTAAGAATCAACTAAAAAAATTACACAATGGAGCTTTAAGATACAAATGTGTCCTAGTATGCACACTCTTCCATACAACCGCCATTTTAATACTAGCGGAGGCATGGGACATAATCTGCTTCGTTCATGTTACACCCTGACAGGATAAAGAGATGAAGGGAGGAGGACATAGAGAGGAAATATTTACCTGTGGTAAACAGCTACAGTACCGCCGGCACAAAATTCCCCTTTTTGTGCATACACACACAGCAATGAAATAATGTGTAAGCTTGTATTAGAATTACAAACCCTGAAGGCTCGTGCAGCTGCTGAGAACTTTTTTTATTTCTTTTAGTGGAGCACAAGTCTGCACCAGTGCAGATTAAAAACTCCACTGAGAGTGCTTTATGTGACATGAGACACACTGGGAGCTGTTAACAGCATGGAGGTGAGGAGCAGCGGTAGGAAAGCATGGGCAGAGGGCCACAGAGATCAGCAGGTCAGCTGAGACCGTTTGAACTTACATGGATGGGAGGAAACCTGACAGTGCTCTGGAGCAGAAAGTGTTGGTACAAGACGGTCAGAACTTCTCCATTAGGCTCAGTTAAGACATGTGCGTGTCAAAAGTGATGACTAAATATTTGGCACCAATCATTCTTTATACCTGCTAACAAAACCAACCCCTTTATGACACTTTCTTTGAATCAATGAAAACTTGTTAACTCTGACACTCCATTTTCCTCCTCTCTCACCTGTCACTCATGTCCCCAGGTCTCTGTCCATTGAAAGGCTGGAAGCCGTCTCTCTGTGGGGACGCGGGGCTGCAGGGGGAGGCGTGACCGGATCGCCCAAGAGAGGCTCTGCGGCTCCGCCTTCTCTCCAGGCCACGCTTTTTATCCACGCCCCCAAGGCTGACGCGTCGGCGGTTCTGGCGTCCCGTTGGTGGAGGCTGGCTGTCATCGTCACCGTCTTCATGCCGCAGGGTCATCTGGGGGAAAAGTTGATTGGGTGTGAAGTGGGAGCGGTGACAGGTGCTTTACACAGGGAAATTTTGTATAAAGCAAATGTACTATAAATACTGTATGGAGTCATATTCACTGGATGTGAACACTGTGTGTCACTAACTAGCTGAAATCTGATCTTTATTAAAAGGCAAGTATCAGCTTGCAATATTTTCCTTGCGATCTTATGACTGTTTGTGTCTCGAACCTCATAGATGTTGAGCTGCTCAACCAAGTCCAGATCGGTGCCTTTCCGCCCCAGATGTCTTTGGGACACTGTCTCTATGTCCTGTTCCTCCAGACTATCCAGCATATCGTAGAATGAGTCCTGATCAGGCAGTGCTGCAAGTGTCTGCAAAAAGAAAAGATGGAACTGAGGTTTAAACATTTTGGTAGTGAAAGTCATTTGTAGCATATTTAGTTATCTATTTTGGTTGGGGGGGGGGGGGGATTCCTGAGACACCACTATTAAAACCTGTTAACAAATGTTATGGGAAACCTTGTTATGGGATATGTTGTGCATAACTCAAGAATTCAAAAACAAAATACTCAATTAAAAAATTAAATGAATGAATGAGGACAGAAAAGGCTTAACGTTTTTTTAAGTACCAGTGGTCATACTAGAGTTATATTTTCTTGTATCCAGTTCTTAGAAAGTGAATGATATAAAGCACATAAACAGTCAGTATACAGACACTACAGACATGCAGACCTTATTGATGAGGGTCATGGCGTAGACCAGCAGCTCTGTGTCCACTCCATCCTTCTCATGCAAGATCTCCATAGTATTGGACCACGGCTTACATCCTGGAAATCAGTCCATGACGAATAAAAACATGAATTACTTTGGCACTCTCTACCCAACCACCCCTCCATAAATGTCAACCTGGGCCAGAAACCAGTAACAGTAAATAGCACAGGCTAACAGAATAATGAATTACAAGTTCCTCAGCAGCTGGTGGCATGTTGACTTGTTTATACCTCTCTTGGTGTCCACAGAGGTGATAGCTTCTATCAGCAGCGGGCTGTTGGACTCAGAGTACTCCACAAACACCAACAACAGCTTCAGAGTTGTTTTCACCACCAGACGGAACTAGAACATGTCATCATGTTGGAAATCTGTTATTTTCCCCTGTACTCGAATCATTATATATCTTTAAATCATCCTTATATTATTACAGTATTTCTGGAATTCACATGATATACTAGATTTAGCAGAATTAGCATTAAGGAAATTCATATACACCTTCTTTAGTTATTTGTGTACTGTATGTGTATATCTGTAAATAATATGTCTACGAGTTCCTCTACATTACAGTTATGTATGTTATTGTTTAAATGGCTCAATGTAGAGGATTTAATTATAGGTAAAGATAGGAGAACATTTTTTGTATATTGACGCTACCTAGCAGAGTTTCAGGAGCGGGGCCACACCTCAAACACGCCTCTTCCAGTATTCCTATAAATACCCACCTAACCCTCTCCTCTCATTCGCTCTCGCATTCTGCACCCCTCCCTCCCACCCTCTTTCTGTTCCTCTCCTTTCTCCTCTTCTTCAAAGCCTCCCCAAACGCAGTCAAAATCAAGTCAACTAATTATATGTCCATATAGAAAATAAATCAAATTAAATATTTTCTCTTTTGTTGAAATGTACTAAAGAAACAGAAACAATACAATGATGGCATTTAAGCACTGGTATTCTCAGTGCAAAGCAGAAGTGTTCCTTTACCAATTGTGAAAATACCACAAAGCTACAAAAGACACCAGCCTCAGTTCAGGACACAGAATACAATCAGTAGCAGATGTGTTTCTTTGTCTGTTTCTGGGCATAAAAGCTCAAATGAATGCTCACCAAACAATGAATGGCTAGCTCGGAACTGGTGTGTGTGTGTGTGTGTGTGTGTGTGTGTGTGTGTGTGTGTGTGTGTGTGTGTGTTCTTTTTTAACTATATTTGTGGGGTCCAAAAACCGAGAATACAGTATACTTGTGAGGTCCGGACAGCTTTGTAGGGCTGGACCCCACAAATTTAAAGGTCTGTTTGAGGGTTAAGACTTGGTTTTAGGATTAGGGTTAGAATTAGGTTATGGTTAGGGTGAGGGTAAGGGTTAAGGTTAGGCATTTAGTTGTGATGGTTAAGGTTAGGGTAAGGGGCTAGGGAATGCATTATGTCAATGACGGGTCCCCACAAAGATAGTGCCACCATGCTGTGTGTGTGTGTGTGTGTGTGTGTGTGTGTGTGTGTTGAGGTTGTTTTTTGTACAGTATGTACAGTATTCTCAGCTATACCTTCGAGCCAACAAGAGTGTACAGCCACTGGATTGTCTCAGCGTGCCCAATGACCCCGTTCATCCCGTCTACATAAAGCATGATCTGCCCCAGAGCTAAGAAAGGGGAGGAGAACGAAACAAAAAGTTAGAGACACAGGATATAGGAAATGATTCAACACTTGCTGTAAACAAACCAAGCACACCAAATGGCAACTGTTTGCAGCACACAGGCCCATCAGTAGCTAGCTATATATAACATAACAGGGAAGGGGAGTTTCCTTTCCTATGCTTTTGGGTCATAATGACAAACAAAAACACAAAGAGCAGAACATTAAAATGATTTGGAAACCAAATAGTTTTCAAGCCCATTGCCGAAAAGGCATGTTGTCATTAGTTTTATATGTAAAGTAGTTGACATGTGTGTCTTTAAAAAATTGTGCATTCAATAAAAAAGTGTGAGGGTAAAGCAGTACCAGCACACCACCCTTTCCCGTTAGAGGGAAAGCACTTCTTTTTGTGTCCCAGTCCCTCCCTGCTGTTGCTGTATGTCAAAGCACAGGACGGATTTTATTACATCCAAACTCTCAAAGTGAAAGTGAAAAAGACATGCAGAATATAAGTTCTTGTAACAAGTGAACAGAGCTCGCATACGTTGTGATCAAGACAAGAGAGCAACTTGTATCCTCTTCAACCATGTATTTAGACTCCAATTTTAAAATTGAAGTTATATCTTCACTTCTTGAAAAAATCATTAAACCATATGACAAGAAAAGATGTAGGAAAAGAGCAGATATTTTGTCTGTTTAGGACTTTCATTTCAGCACCATCATCGTGAAACGACAGGCTTATGTGAAGGAACTTTTAATCAACGAGGAAGATTTTTTTGACCCCGAGTATGACTACGACTTCACTGACCTCTCTGATTCGTCTCAGTGTATGAGAGGTGATGAACTTTATGAGCAGCCAAAAGGCCGGTACCGCATGGCCTTAAAAGTCAAAGGTAAATATCCAGATGGAAACACCTGGCTGGGCACAGGCGGTCACTCTGTACCTGGAGAATGGCCTGTTTCCTACCATGGAACAAACTTAGATGGAGCCAAAGGCATCATCAGGGGTCACTACACAGCAGGAGACAGAGCCATGTATGGGAGAGGAATCTACTCAACACCAGACGTACACGTTGCTGACAGAAAGGAGTTTGCCAAGACCTTCACATCGAAGACGACCGGGAAAAGTTACAAAGTGATCCTGCAAAATCGAATCAACCCTGAAAAGAGAGTGATTTGCCAACGATCTGATTACTGGCTCATTCCTGTTGATGAAGAAGCGTCTCCCTGGGAGGAGAAACAGATAGTGGAGAGTTCGATTCGACCTTACGGCATTCTGATTAAGGAACTAAATGGCGATGATGGCAGTGACCAGGATGCTGGTTCACTTGGTGGTATTGTTCATTCATTCATTATTTTCCGCAGTAAACTCACTGTTTAGTTAGAGCCAGAGAAAGTGTCTTAGGGTCTGTTGCTCAAGGGCCTTTAAAGAGTGTTATTCTAAGCTCATAGTCACTTTGTCTGTTATCATACTGTCTTCACAATGTACAACTTACATTGATATTCAATCCATTGTATAAACCAATTAACACAGCTGTGTTGGGATGGAAGATCAACAACACGGGCACATTATATTTGGAGTTTGTTCCTAACATAAAAGCTTTAGTAAGTAATACAAAAATGTAAAGATCTGAAAACGTTTTCTCAATCAGCTTCTTACTGTGACTGGTCTACGGATCCTACATGCACAAACCATTTCCTGTTAAAACTACAATCATTGTGTTACTTCACACCAGAGTTCTGTATATTTGTGCTGTGTCTGTGCTCTTCTTACTACTTGAAGTTAGTGAATTCTTGAGTGTTAATCTCCTCATAAATAATAAGAGATGCTTTGTTTCCCAACATATCATTTATTCTTTTCTAACTGTTATAGAGAATCACTGATTTAAAAGTTTGTATGTGCTTGGAGAACTACCAGCCATGATTAGAAAATATTTCTAAGATCCCATGTTTAAGAAACTTCAAGAAAATCAATATGATGATTCATTGTTTTTGAATCAAATTGTTGTTTAATTGTTCATTTTACTATGAATAAATAAATAATTGTAAATGATTGTCCTTCAGTGTTTTATTGGTGCCGGGGGGTTAGGGGATTTCCTACAGAGACTCTTACAGGTTTTATAACTGGCTGTTTAACTGTCAGCTGACACAGACCACAAAGGGACAAAAGATTCAAATCAAGCAGAAAATTGAATTGATATGGAAAATTTAAAAAAAATGTTCATTTAATATGAACATTAGTTGAGATATGGTTTCCCTCTCAATGGAGTTTTAATTGCTATACTGTATTTCATATTATAGTATATATAGTTTTATGTTTCATGCATTACCATTGGACTTTAAATTATTCACTTTGTTCTATTTTGGTGTATGGTAAACACATATACATTGCAGTATGCCACTCTAAAAAGGTCAGTGAAGTAAAGAGCAAACATTCTGTCACATTTCTTTTTTGCGACCTTTGCTAATGTTCATCAGCTGTTGCAGTCAGGTGTTGATTATTACAGAGCAGTATTGTATGTTTCTTTTCTTTTTCATCATTTAGCTTAACATTGTTCTGAATATATTTTAATATTAAAGTCAGTATTCATACTTGCAATACTGTATCTGATTTTGGTCGTCAGTGAGGGAGAGAAACTATACCTCTTAATATGTAGTTCTGGTAGTTCTGGTCAGCTTCTGCTCCCACCTTGATGAGACACGTCAGACCTTCAGCCATCACAAACTCATGGACCAGATCTTTGTCATCCTGAAGTGAAACACACAAGATAGATAAAACTCATACAATAAGCACTGGCTGTACACATACAGAACCACACAAAATCCCTCTTTAAAACTCATTATTGTATTAGTGTATTCAGGTTGCATTCTCTGTAGTGGCCACATAGTGTCAGTAATGTGTAGGATTAGGACTAAAGTTGACAATGAACAAACTTTCAATCCCCCACTACTTCAGGCCAGCTGATATACACACTCCATATGTCAACAGCCATGTGTTTTACAATGTGTTACTTTTGATAGATAATCTTCAATAGCATAAACAAAGCTGAAAGGATGATAAAAGTTCTTTAAGGTAGTTGTCTGACCAAAGGCTCTGAAACCTTCCAGGCAGTGCTGCCTGGAAGGCACTAGGATTAGGCAATGGTTAGGGTTAAGGTTAGGTGCCTTGAAGTCGACGGTCGCAATGCTGCCTTGAAGTCAACGTTGGGGGCTTAAAACACTACTGAGCCTCTGAAAGACAGATGCTGCATTAGGTGCTGTCAAAGTTCTGACATCTCATTTGTGCTCATTCACAGTTTTTTTTTTAAATAAGCATGGACCCTAGAACAAAGTCATGTCAAGGTTGTGTTTTTTTGTAGAAACCAAACTGCACAGATCTTTTGGTGAAAAGGAAAGGGCCATTTTAGTGTGTGTAAATTGTAATAATGATATTAAATGCTGCAGTAAAGTTCTCATATTGATGTATTGTTGGTGTTATTATGTGTGTGTGTGTGTGTGTGTGTGTGTGTGTGTGTGTGTGGCCTCCTCACATCTTAAAATAAAGATTCACACAAAAACACCCACACAGGAAGAGAAATGCCACGTTGATGGAGATCCCTGTCATCATGGAGGCACACGGTGGCCACAATAACCAACTGTATTCTGCAACAACAAACTGACAGTAATTGCATGTGAAATATGTGCTACCTGAAAGATTTGCTTTAGAGAGAACAGTGCCCTTCTCAAGTCACGTCCATTGGAGTTGTACAGTCTTTCTGGAGACAGAGAGAGATGCAAAGAAGTGGTTATTTGTCTATAATTCAACAAACAGCGATAAGACTTTGCTCATACAAAATGTGAAAATAGTAAAACATTGTGTAAGCGTTTTTTTTTTTAAACAATCTGTATTGTTCATTACCCTGTGCACCTTTCATCTCTTACCAATCCTTATGTGTTTCATGACTAGATCAATAAAACTTGGAAGTAAAATGAGTCTCAGCTGTGCAAAGGTTGCACAATAGTTTGATATGCAGAGGAACGCCAGGGAGTCCATGGACCCAATCCCACCGCTCGGCTCCGATCACCTGCGGCAGGCACTATACACACTTTCCCGCTTGTTCACTCATAGAGCAACACGTGCGTGGTCTCTCTCTCTCTCTCTCTCTCTCTCTCTCTCTAACACACACACACACACACACACACACACACACACACACACACACACACACACACACACACACACACACACACACACACACACACACACACACACACACGTTTCAGTGGTGATTAGAGCTGTATTGGAACGTTAATGAGCCGCTGGCCGGGGTTCAATGGTGAAGTATTCAGGTCACGACACGGAAAGCACTCAGAACCAACGACTACAAGCTCTAATACCACCACACAGATATTTAGCCTTATTATTTCTATCCTTGAACACAACTAGATCATTAACATACTTCTATGATATAACAGAGCCTTAAAATGGTTACTATGACTGTGAACTATACTATCGGAATACTTTTCACATAGTCATGGTTATATTTTAATGTTGATATTTGAAATTAGCTTTTTGTTAAAAAATGTATTGCTTAAAAACCACAAGTTGTATGTCAATGTCTGTATATCTATGTATCCATATGTGTGTACAGACTACAGAGGTTGACAAAATTCAACAATACTACTATTATGAAACCTATGAAGTTTTGGTAAGAATGTGTAAGAAAGTTGTTGATTCAACTCTTACGGTAATTTTTAAAGCTGTACTTATTTGTAAGCTTATTATACTAACTTATTATACTTTTGTCTTCCCTTGTATGTACACAATACATTTTATTTGCATACTATACACTACATAGTACTTGTATTTGTACATTCCACTATAATTAAGTGCTCTGCATTAAGCTCAAAGTCTGTTTGGTTGAGTGTTCATAATCTCCGTTTGTGCATATAAAAGTTGTGCATTCAGCTGTGTGTCAGCAGGGGGTTTGTGAGTCTGCGTGTATAAAGCCAAAGAGTTTGCGTGATGACAAATCCTGCAGTCTATCAGGAGGGGGTTTAAAGCATACAGAGGTAAGGGCCTGCTGTCTGTAGCTCAGTGGTATCTGTCGTTAAGCTAGACAAGGCTAACCGGTAACACTTTATAATAACCATCATTAATAGATGGTAAATTGAAGGCTAATTAATCTTTAGTTAATTATCATTTTACTGTCAGCAAACAGTCATTCTACTGTTAAACAATTCAATTATAATTAATACTGTTTACTAATTATTAGTAGGGCTGTTAATTAAGTTTATTTTTAGGTATCTGGTAATGATTACAAAACAATTTTGTAAACCTTTAAGAAACAATTTTTAAACATCTATACACCTTACATAGATAGATATAGACCAGATATTCCTAACACTTTAAGGGTTACTAGTTGGTTTGTAAACCATCTATAAACAGTATCTGGATGGTTATTCTAAAGTTGCAACATGACTATAATACCTTGTTAAATAGTTAAAAAATACTTTGTTAACCATCTATACAATATACAATATTTAGATAGTTAATACTTTGTCAGTGGATACTAGTTGTTTTTTTATTAAATATTTAACAAGGTATCATAGTCATCTGTTGCAACTTTATAATAACCATCCAGATAATGTTTATCTGGATGGTCCCTCCATCTGCAGTAGAGGATGGATACCCGAACCGAGCCCGTCAGGACCGGGTTCGGACAAATATTTAGAAATGATGTTCGGGTCGGGCTCGGTCACATCAGCGCGATAAGGCATTGCACATTTTTTATTTAAAAAAGCTTATTATGTAGGTGTATGTAGGGGTATATGTCCTGCACTGACTTGAGTGTGAGGTAAACTGTGCTAAATCGTGTCTCCCCCCTCTGTAGCACTGTCTTCGATAATTTCGCAACCAGGCCAGATTGTTTCAGATATCTCACGAGTCCTTTATAACGTCAGTTATAACGTCCCACGTATTAAAAAATTGTCGGGTTAAAATCGGGCTCGGGCTCATAATTCCAGTTAATGTGTCGGGCTGGGCTGGGACACAACGTGCACAGGCTCGGGTAGGGTCGGGCTTGATTTTTTGTGCCCGATCTAAGCTTTACTCCCAAGCATGTGCGATTATCAACATAGTGACACGGAATGTGTTCCCAGTAGTAGCCCAACGGTACGTTAGTCCGTTGATTTGGTTTATCATCATGAGTGACCCAATCGATTACAGACTGTTATATTAGACACTCTGCAACTTGCCTTATGTTGGATTTATTTGATACATCCGATTTTATATGTTGCTAAAATTGCACTTTTTTTCTGTAAGATTAAAGGGAAAAGAGCTTGGATGTTAAACAAGAGCTTAGTCATTATTTTACCTACTACTGTTAAGAACAGCAAATACAGGCTACTCTTTTTGCACTTGCTCGGTTTACTTAAAGTTTTTATTTTTGTATTCCTCCTGAAAGTGACTTTATTTTGTCGTTGGATTGATAGCCTACATCTGGCTTCAGGCTGCACTACAAATTCATTTTACTTGAACAATGCAGTGTTAAACAATTTTAATAAATAGAGATTTGAACCTTATTAAAATTTGTTTTGTGTAAATTGTTAATAATTGAGCAATGGGAAAATACTTGAAAAATGAATCGTTAGATTAATCAAAAAAATTCATCGCTAGATTAGTTGACTAATAGAAAAAATAATCTCTAGCTTAATCGTTTAAAAAATAATCATTTGGGACAGCCCTAGTACTGTAAGAGCGAAAGAGAGGAAAGAACATAAGCATGAAAGAGTTGGACTAAGACAAGGGTGTGGAAGGACAAGACAGGACAGGAAAGGAAGACTAACCACTGAGTACAGACCAGGGTCTGATTTGAGGAAATAAAGCCAATATTCAAGGCAGAGGAGACAAATGAGAGAGCCGAAGACGTGCAATTCCCCTTCTAAAGATACACAAACTACATATGTCTCTGCCACGTCTTTTGAGTAGAATGTACATTTTTAACCTTTTCTGACCTAGTGCAGCTGATTGGAAAGATGGTGGGTTTAGAGTAAGGGCTTGTTGAAGGGGACAAACCACAGGTTTCCAGTGTTCAATTCACTCTTCCCCTTAAAATACTAAAAACACAGAACCAAAGAAGTCCATTTCTATAATCGATCAGCTCCACCGATGTCTAGCCACACTCATATACGTGACCTTTCATTTGGTTTACTGTTATTTTTCTTAAACGGAGTAGAACACACATAGGGGACGGTCGCAATGATCACAACAGAATCCAAACGGCGCCTCAGCTAGAACTCTTTTCAAATAGCCATTTTGGTCCAACTTCCTTGTTCTTTTTTCTCTAGGTTTCCCTGGAAATCAGGTGGCCACTGGATGATGTAGGGAACACTCCGTCAGATAATTCAGTCTGTCACGTCTAATGTTCATGTTCATGATCAGGCCGTGAGTGGGGCTGTCAGGATGACCTTTACCAAAATGTCTGCTGTCCATCAGGAGCAAGTCAGCAGCAGTGATAAGCCTGAAACTTGGCTTCATTCATTCTGGTGTACCGCTGGTGATGCAGTCTGAAGGTGGGCAATAGAATTAGCTGGAGTTTACAGGGATAAATACAAGCAATGTGAATATACACACACTGAATGAAATGTTCAGACTACTTACTCTTATTCGCTTACTCGTTATATCATGAGGATGGAAACCTCTCCAAACCATTTTCTCTGCTACAGTTTTTAAATAACGGACTAATTACTTGGCTTCATTTCTTCTTACTTTCATTCAAAATGTAAGTATTATAGTTGCACAGAACCCATTAAAGGGGCGCTATGCAGTTTTGGCCATTTCCTCGCCGTTTTCTCGCTTTTTGCTCGCAGGTTTCTCTATAGAGCTCCCTATAGTTTCAGAATAGATATTTGGCACCTCCTATGTTTACTTGTGTCTGACTGCTCGCTCGGTCAGTCTGCCGTTTCCCCTTTCTGTTCCTCCGACAATGCTTTCCTAGCTGTCTGCTTCTTTTTTGCCGGCTCAGCCATGATGATAGTGTGAAAAACTCCATTGCTACCTTGTTAGCCGGTTCCTGAATGGGCGTATGTGTGCAGGGCCGTGAAGCAGTTTGTTACATCGGCTCGCCGGCCCAAAGTTGCAAGGGTTGTTTTTCCGCTCACAGGCGCTAGGGGGGAGCAAGACAACCACCATTCAACTCGAAAAAAGTAATATAACCATTCCAATGACTCCAACAGAGGTTCCTCATCACCACACTTTTTAATGCTAGAACTAACCATCTCTGTAAGTCATTTAATACAGTGAATTCTAAAATATTGTGTAAGACAAGTGATAACATCGGCCAGTTGGTTGAGGTCATTTTATTTCTTTTCAAAGAACCCCCCCCACACACACACACACAGTATTTCTTTAATCAAATGTCATTATCTTGATACTATCACACAGAATTCTTCACACTGGGTTTTTTTTTCAGACATAACCATTCAGTAGTACATTTGTTAAACAAATTAAGATGTTTTTTGCAGTGTGCAACCAGTCATGCCAACATGTTGTCATGGCGATACCCTGTAATCAACTCACGGTTGCTAACAAAGTCTTGTCAACATAATTACCCTTCTGCTCCAGAGTAAACAGAATTTGACACGCTAAATAATCAATGGGACATTTCCCCATTGGCACAAAGGGCTCCAGCTGTCTTAACACTGCGTGTCTGGAGTGAGTGCATTCAAGCTGGAAATAATTCAAACAAATGACTCACCTTCAACCTCTCGGCTAAACAGCTTGGCCTAACAACACTGCTTCAGTGCCTGCATTTCTCTAGAGAGAGACTGAAATAACAGCAAAAACACAAACTAGGAAGATGACACATCTTAATAAGATGCCCTCCACTGGTCTAAGAGACAGGAGTCCGAGTAGATGTGGGAATGTGATGAGGAAGGAGAGGAAAAAAGTTAAATAATGTTTTTTGAAGGGAGGATGTGCCTGTCCACGTGTCTTTTGCTGGCCATTCTCCTTTTTTCCTGGCCATAGATTTTATTGTTGTCACAAGAAAAGCTGAAACACTCTGGGATGTGTCATTGTGGTGTGTGTGTGTGTGTGTGTGTGTGTGTGTGTGTGTGTGGCACGTTTCGTTTATAGGTTCGCTTGGAGTTTTACGGTTTTGTTTTGGAGGACTCGCAGTCCACACTGTTTCACCATGACCTCAAATGCACTGCAATATGTCAGCCATAACGAGTCATTTAGTCCCATATTCCGTCTGACATTTTTTTTAATTATCTTAAAGCAGGGGGGGAAAATCCACCAGCAGAATCACTTATGTCCACTTATTTCTGATGTAGTTACTTCTGTTTATCATTTAATCCAATATGACTAAAACAAAAGCATTGGTTCCATATGCCTTTAATGATAAACTAAACCGTACTGCACACCAAGTGTCTACACTCCATAACTAAAGCCTCTTCCAGTAAGCCAGGCTCTTTATAATACTAGCTTTATTAAATGAGTGACACGGACACTGGAATCCAGTTACTGTTGGAGCTTGGTTACACTCTCATAGGGTTTATCACATCCTAAACACCACAACTGAGGACCCAACAGATATGAAAAGATGTCAGTGTATATTATGCATTATCCAATTCTGTTTATCACTCTTTTTATGTTTAAAATCCCTCCAAAAATCTAATTCTAAGGCTCAATAATGGGTTAAAAGCCCTGTTAAAACAAATGTATAGAGTGCAAGGACTAGATTAACTACCATATTTGTTTCAGAATATAGCAGAAAAACACAATGGAAGAACCTGTATGTGCATTAGCATGCATGTGCATGTGTGTGAGTGAGTGAGTGTCCTCTGCAGTGAAACAGGGATTCCCTCAGTGCAGAGTCTGTCTGTTAAGTCGTTCAGGAGTGGTCAGAACCCTCCTTCCCTTTTTGCCATAATGAGATTAGTGTGGTGACCCTTCAGCTTTGACTAATCCCTCAACATTTACTGCACCAGCTACACATTTCCAAACAGAAAAACACACAGGCCAGCTCAGGCTACACTAGGCTTAATCCACAATAATCATCCTCGAAAAACCACACTCTTTGTTGTAGTGTAACGCATCAAATGCAAAAGCCCAGAGTCCCCAATAGATTGAAGTCTAATTGTGCTTAGTTGGCCTCAGCAAAGGGCAGCAACAGTCTACTACTACTACTCTAGTTAATCCTCAGATTTAACAATAGGCAGCCAGCTCAGCAGATGTTTCTTAAAGGTCAACCTGGTTACAGAAACAGTGGTGTGAAGGTGAGATTTTGCAGGCTGACAAGAAAAAATAAACCAAAAAAAATCATAAGAATCTGTTTGGCATTCAGCATATACACTTCTATAAAGGACATTGAGTTATTCATAAGAATGATCATTCTCTATTGGTGAATCTTCTGTCTCCTAACTCACTGATGTGGTTTTTTGGCCCACAACTTACTGATTTGGTTCACCCTCACCACTCTCATTGTGTTGATTTCAGCCAAATGAAAAAAGGCTCTAAAAAACCCATTGTATGCTACCTGCTCAGCACCAGTAAACAAACAATGTTAGCAACTAGTTAGTTTTGCTTTGCCAGACCCTCCTCCAAAGTGTGCATGGTTTATTGGCATTTCTTTAAACCAATCAAAATCGTTTTGGGCGGTGCTAAGCACCGGAGAAAAGCCGCGGTGCCGCTGCAAAATAGGCTTGGAAGGAACTTGTTTTGGTGGAACATGTGTATGTTTAAAAGTTGTTTTAGTCGTGCAACAGAAAAGTCAGATTTGACAGATAGTCTAGCTAGCTGTCTGGATTTACCCTGCAGAGATCGGGAAAAGGTTAACAATAGTCCTCAGAAATCCACCAAAGTTTAAAATGCTAACACAAAGAAAGCCCAAGGCAACGGATAATGAAGTGAAATCCGGCGGATTTTCCGGCGGCAATGGAGCAATCCCGGTAGTGGAAAGTCAAGGATATAGACTAGCAACTAGTTAATAGATATAGTGGACAATTTGGCAGCTAAAGCCAGATACTGTATTTCCCTCGGAATGATATGTTTGTCAATGATGCGTTTATAGCTTATTTCCACAGCTCTCAAGTGCTCGAAAAAATGTGTTATTGCAGGTTTAAATAAAAATGCAACTGACTAAATTAAAATGTATGAATGAATTCATCATAGAAAGGAAAAATAAAGTTGTAGTAGTGAGCCATTGCAAAAGAATCCTAAGATGCAGTTCCTCTCATGCCCACTAGATGCTAGCTCCAAATACAAAGTGAAAAGTTGGGGTATCAGCAATTTGACGTTACAGAAGCTATATTCATGTTGTTCTAAAGCACACGTGTCAAACACAAGGCCCGCGGGCCAAATCCAGGCCCTTGCTGATTTTGATCCGGCCCCTATATACATTTAGGTTCACAATACATTTTGGCCCATCTAATTTTTGTCACTTTTCACAACGTTTTTTTCGACATCTTTGATGCTTTTTCCAAACGTTTTTGGCATTTTCTTCAACATTTTTGTCGACCAAACTATAAGTGAGAAGACTATATGAGACATGCAATAATACAGTCAAAGATATTTGACTTTTCTCATGACATAAAAAAACCCTGTTCTAAAGCATAAGAGATCCAATAGAACTGTTTGCTTTATTATCCCTTTTCTAATCCTTTTTCCAGCCATAGCTTAAATGTTGAGCATCATTCATGTAAGATTGTTTAAAATGGATTAAATAAACAAATAAATGTAATAAAGAAATGCTAAAGAGTGACAGTACAAAATAAATAAATGCTGGCAAAGAGGCAAACCCCAACACAATCACCAACATACAGATAGAAAAGTGCAACCTATCCAACCACAGTATACTGTATATGGTAACCTGATCAGAGGGAATTATTTCACTGCAACACATCTTTTTTGGGTCACAGCATATTTACACATAAGCATGCACATGGATAATATTTTTCAGGATGATACGACTGTCTATGGGTCAGGCGAGAGAGGGGCGGGTCACAGCTGGTGGTCCTGCATTTAAGCCCAGTTATAACCGCTGACTTGTGTTTCTGGAGGATTTCATTGCACCCCTCTAAAAAAGCCTCCGCACGGCTGTCTGGGCCAATCAGTCAGTTGGCTTTCACACTAGGTCTTCAGTGGGATCTAAAATAAAGAAGTGAGAGGAGCATGAGGTGTAATGGCACGCTGGAGAGCTGCATTTAATCCCTGGAAGTCTTTCCCTCTATGTGCTGGTATATCATGCTAAATATAGGGGAGTTGGGTATCTAACATACTGTAACAAGCCTAGATACTGGGTTCAATCTTTGTTCAGGTCATGCAGTGTACAGCATGTGTGCTGTCCTGTAGCTCTGTATTCAGTATTCAAGGAAAAAATTAACAACTGGATGATACAATTCCAATTATTTCAAATGCAGTTCCACCTGTGTCAGGAACAACTAATAAATGTTTGTTTCAAACAAGGAACTTCACACCTCTGGCAGATTCGTTTTCACTTGTTTTAGGACAACTCATGCAATGCAATTAAATGACGTCTTAATATTACGCTTTTTGTATTTCTCAGTAATGGTTTGCACTTTGTATCAGTACCCATGTCCAAACTGCAGTTGGTTGGTATTTTCTTCTTGTGTGCACATATGTGTGAAGTGGCATGTCCATTAATCTGTAGTTAAAAGAATAAATACTCCATCAATCTGTCATAATCGCATATACTGTAGTTTGGACAATAATGCATGATTTCAGTCTCATATCAAGTTAAGTGAAAAGCAAAGGCTGGCAGGCAGCAAAGGCAAGACTGCTCAGTGTAACTCAGTTATTTTGTGACTGTCTATTTTTGGTCTGTTGGTCTTGGCCTACAGTACGAGTACTGAAGGCTGCTGATGGTACAGATGACGATAGAGGCCCCATGAGCTCAGAGTGTGTGTATGTGTCAGAGAGAGAGAGAGAGAGAGAGAGAGAGAGAGAGAGAGAGAGAGAGAGAGAGAGAGAGAGAGAGAGAGAGAGAGAGAGAGAGAGAGAGAGATTGTGAGACATCCAAGGTTTCGTACAGTTTATGACTAGGCTCAGAAATGACACACATACCCACACAAGCATGAGCCCACGTGCTCAGGCAGATACAGTACAACAACAGAGGCCTAAATGCAAATGTATGGAAACACTTGGAAGTACACGAAAACAAACTTTTATATGATTACCATAAATCCAACGCTGTGGAATTAAATGGCTGCTATATTTTATAGTTAAGACACTGATATACAGTACGTACAGCAAACCTATATATAGACACACGCAGTTAAACATCTCCAGACTGTTACCTTGAACCCTGATGAAGGACATCAGCTGTGAAAGAAGCTGAGACGCAGGTGTCTTCAATACACACAAACACAGCATGTCCCGAGTCAACATAATCCAAGACCAGAACGTGCCCTGTGCCCCTCATATGCCCCTGGCACCTCTGAATTAGTCCACAAACGCACACCTACAGGAATAGTTAGCCACAACACAAACACAAATATAGCCAGCTTTTCTTACAGGCCCCGTGTTACCGTTGATGACAGGCAGCTACAGTACTGCTCTATATTCACACACAGACTACGTTACTTACTACACTGTATCCAAAAGAACAGTCAGTGACGACTCATTATATACTCACAGTAATATTTTAAGATATTGTACAATATGACACTGTACAAGTTAAAAAAATGGCTTGCAGTTTTTTCCTATTAGTTTGTTTTCTTCAATTTTACGCAATGTACCTGTTGGAAAACGGGCCAAAAGCTTCATATAGCTAATGAAAGCCTTAATAAAAATCATAAACAAATAAGACTATGGTGGAGATGATTGCCGCGTCTCTGTCACAGTATTATTGTACTGTAATTCATGCAGTTTTTACTAGCATCCTTATATTAAGCATATTTGCTCTCTTGCCACACTACTCACTAATTTGGAGCTACAGTAAGAAGCTGGTTAGCTTAGCATAAAGACTGTAAACAGAGGGAACGGGCTAGTCTGGCTCCGTCTAAAGGTAACTAAAAGCACCTACTAGCACCTCTAAAGCTCACTATATATCACATTATATTCCCTGAAGTCTCCGCTACCACCACCAGACATTGTCTCCATGAAATAACTGCTCGCTATTAGAAATATGAGTTAAATAGTGAGGAAAATGTCAAACTATTTGTCAGGGTTTTGGTATTTTGTTCTGTTTTATTGTGGTAGTCTTGTTTTTTTGTTATGTTCCGTTTCCTGTTTTATTTTGTAGTCTGTCTGGTCTTCCTTGTCTTGTCTAGCTTCTTCCTGTCTTTGTTTGTTTCCCGCCTTTTTTGATTGCTCTGCCCCACCCTGATTTGGTTCACCTGTTTTATCACCTGTCTTATGTTAGTGCTCGTTACCTGGTGTATTTAGTTTCCCTCTGTTTCCCTCGTCTCTTGTCGGATTCTTGTTCCTCTGTTAGAGTGTACTTCGGTTAGTGTGTTTCTCTGTTCTTGTAGTTCGTGTCGTGTGCTGCCTGTGGTGTTTTTTCCTTATTTGAATAAATCTGGTTTGAACTGCATTTGGGTCCAAACCTTCACTTCATCCTGACACTTTAATTGCAAAAGAAAAAAGCTGCCAAACTTTGGAATGATCAAAAGCTTTGTATATAGATTTGATTTAACACTTTTAAATTCCTTTCATTCAATGCTTGCCCAACATTTGCATGCAACTGACATTATGTGAAGGAGTTGCTTTGTAATTGCATTTTATCTGTGATAATGCATTGTTATAAAGGGTGACCTGATTCTCTGCAGCGTGCAGCCAGACACAAAAGCTAAATGTGGGAAATATTGTTGTGTTCAATCTCACAAACAATTGTGCATGTGTGAAACAAGCATCCAGTGTTTTCTCTCATTTTTTGACATTCTGTCTCCCTCTCTCACTTCTCATGCTTGCTGCTGATGTCATTGTTAACTGATTGGATTTACTGGGCATGTGCAATGACAGAGTTTTGTGTAGCTACAGTAATCCTCAATCTAGGAAGTACAATGAGCACTAATGCTTATGTATTACAATGTAATAATGATGATAATTATGATCATTTAAAAGGTAGTTTAAGTGTCTAAACTGCTCTTTTATTGGCTTTGAAAATGTACTTTGGCAATGTTTTTGATGGTCAGTCGTCCGAATAAATTAGCTGGATTGAAAATACAGAAAAAGGGAGCCTGACGAAGAAGACAGAGGAAGACAGACATAAAAGAGAGAAAAGACAGACAGTGAGAAAGGCAAACACAGTAGAAACAGATGGAGAAACCAGAGTAAGACTAACAGCAGCCACGGCGAGAGTAAACATTGAAGACATTGGAAGATGCATGTGCTGCTTGCTGAGTGGATTAGCGGAGTGAAATTGTGCTCTGACTCATAGCACACTGGCCTGTTATTATACTCCTCATTTGCTTTTGTGTGTGTGTGTGTGTGTGTGTGTGTGTGTATACGTTTATTTCTGTGTGATCCTAATATAGAAGGCACGATGAGATATGACAAAAGTCACTGTATGAGGGAGTTCTAGTACTGTTACAGACAGAGAAGATAAAAGGCCCCTTAACTCAGTGTGTGTGTGTGTGTGTGTGTGTGTGTGTGTGTGTGTGTGTGTGTGTGTGTGCGTAACTAGAAAGTGGGCTGCAAAATTGTTTCCTAAGCCTAACTTCTTTCCTAACCTCTGCATGAATTTGGAAATTAACCTGCAGACAAACTAAACTGAGATACTGTATAAAACTACAAAAAGCATTTACTCAGGTTGGACTTATACTAGAGCATGATTTGCACTGGTTATGGCTTACAATTTTCATTTCTTTAAAAAAAAAAAATAGTACTGGGGTTAGGAGCAAAGTTAACTCCTCATCAGTCCAGCCAAGTTATTCTCTAAATTAAACTGCCAAAGCAATATTCCCCTAACCTTTCCGGTCTGGAACCCCAAAATAGAAGCACATTATATAGATGAACCACAGTGTGTGTTAAACTTAATAGAAAACAGCAGAATTGTACCACCATGGCAACGTTTTCTCTCTTTCTTCACTCTCCTCACCTGTAAGTTGGCGGTCCACAGAGCTACGAAATAACTTGTGGAGCTGCTGGCCAACTGCTGCTGCTGTCTGGCAGGTGCATTTCCTCCTTGCTTTGTTTTTCCCTTGTGTTTCCTTCCCTAAGTGTTTTAACATTTCCCTGGAAATCATCCCTCTCCAGTCTCTCTCCACACATCCCCTAAACCCATCATCTCTAAAACCCCACGGCTGGATAAGATGCCAAGCCCACAGATTCTCCAGTGTGTGTTCTGGATGTTTAGCTTGTGGTAATTGTAATGTGTTATTGCATTATGTAATAGTTTCAAAATGATTAAAACAGACCAGCCAGAGGGTTGTGCAGGCACACTCAGTTGCATATATGAACAAGCCCAGACACAACACACAGACGCACACACAGCCAAACACACACACACACAGCAATGTGTTGTGCCAGTGCACAACAGTTGGGCTGCTTATGTTTGTCAGCATAACCAGAGCCCAGGGAAAACCCCGCCACATCCACAGAGAGCACAACACTGTAACACACAGGATCCACCACACCACAGCAACTGATCACGGTGACAATAGACACACAGCTGCAACACACAACTGGATTACACAGCAAAAACTATAGAATCCATAAATAATCACATTGTAGTTTTACTCCAAAAATATATAATTGCTAAGCTTGACAGCTGAGGGTAAGCAGTGAAATATGCACAGTTGTTATTTCTATCTGCATACGGCATACTGCAACAGAGAACACTGAACTTTGTTTAGACCAGGGTCCTCTTCTCTGACCTGATCTACTACTAAACTGTAAGAAAGCAAGAGGGAACGTTATTTACAGTTAGAGACAAATTGAAGAGTGCTACTACAGTAGGAATGGAGAACAGCTACAGGATAGATGCGTGTTACGGGCTTTTCTACAGCAGCTACTGCCGTTAAGTTATTCCACCACTTCCACTGCTCTACACCTCCATCCCTAATGTCTCATCAGCCCATCTCTCCATCTCCCACAGCAGTAACTAAGGCATGACTCAAGTGGGCGCAACGCTCTCAGTCGCTCCTCCGGGTCTCAGCTGCTGGTGAGGGTAGAGGGGAAACTATTTGAGTGGGTTTTTTCCCCCCCCCATTCTTTCTTTCTTTCTGTGAAACACCGATGAAAAGAGAGCGGGGCGTCCTGTATTCTGAATGCATAACTGCCGATTTCAGTTAATGATGAGATAGTGAAAACAAAATACAGACACATAAACACATATTTGCATGGAAGATATCATGGCTGTGCACAGATAAAACAGATTAAGTGATCCATTTTGACTCACATGTGCACACAGAGATATCATAAGGCACAATTTCTTGAGCCAAAACCACAGGTGTCTATGAGCACAAAGAGTCACGAACAGTAGCCTATGTGAAGCTGAACAGAGTAAATATAGATTTAGAGATCAGAGCGGGCAGGCCAGGAAAAGAAAGAGGTTGCAGGGGGTTAAATAACAGAAGTGGTGAGGGTGTTTGAATGAAACTTAGTTAGGAGACATGGAGGATAATTGGAGACAAATGGACAATGTAGAGAAAAGTAGATTAATAGAGGATGAAAGGGAAATGATTCCAGATAGAAAAGTAGTCAGAGCATGCTGGCTAAGGTTAGCACAGATATTAGAGGGCAGCGTGTCAGGAAAACCATATAATGTGTCTAGAGTTTTACAACTGCGCAGCCACAGATGTACTACTGCCCCCTCCCAGCTTACCCGGCCATCACCAAGTATTATCTCCCTGTCACACCATGCCATTACAAGGCCTTATCTCCCACAGCGGGGGGACACCAACACATTAAATCACTGTTAGAACCAGCTGTAGCCATCTCTTTCTGCAGCATCTCACAGCCAGACTGCTGTCACTACCACTGCACCCCCTGTGACTGAAGCAATACTGAATAGTGACTATTGTTTTTTCACTAGAGACCACCGTGTCAGTAAGCTTATATTTAAAGAGATATGGATTTGTGTAACTCTCACTGATACCATCAAATCCTCAAAATATTACTTTACAGTGTATACATAGTTACTATAAACATTTGTTTTTGTATAGTGGTCTATTATTACTTTTGCGTCCAATCGAAGCAGAATAAAAACATACAACTGGAACTTAGACAAGAAGAAGACAAGGGCAACACAATCTTAGACTCTTTCGTCAAGTTGCTAATTTGTTATGTAACAGCACAAACAGAGAAAATCAAAGAAAGTCAGCCTTCACTCTACCTCAACCTCTGGCCCCCGCCTCTCTTTTACAATGGGGGGTGATTAGAGACGGATAATTGGGTCACAGAAATCCAGCAGTAGAAAAGCCACGTTTAAAAAAAAAAAAAAGGGCTAAATTCCAGAGGGAAGTGCCAAGGGATTGAACAGGCTCCAAAACACATGCAAGGTCTTTTGTTCTGCACTACGGCTCTTTTGTTTCACCTGCTGTACAACTCATCACGGGGAGCTTTACCTGTCAGATAGCATACCCTCTCTATATTTGATCACTTAAACTGTATTTAATTACTGCATAGCCTTTCACTTCAGGAGTGGCTAGCCACATGGGAAACAAAAGCTTTGGGATTCTGTAATGTGCAGTTTAACAGTGTACAAATGAGAAAATTACAGATTACCAGTGCAGCTTTATGTGGTTTTATCATTAATCCTAAATGTTTTGCTAACTTTGGACTTACATTTATTAATGTGTCTATATATGAATGTCTTGTATTTCGTTTTTATGCTATGTTTAGAGTAATAGATTATGAAGATCATAAAAAAACAAACTGGCATATAACACTTAGAATGGCTATAATCAATGTTTCAAATTAACAATAGTTTGTATGACTACTTATATGCGTAAGTTCACCAGGTGGCTAGAAATATGACTCCACATAAATGCTAATGTTGCATTGTATTTGTTTAAAAAAGGCCACAGTTTGCTAACATTTTTTGTGACCCCACTAACCTCTTATTATCTAGGGTCACATTTTCACAAGTACAGGTAATGGCAAGGTATTTCAAGAACTAATGACGGCATATCTGTGAAATACGTTGTGTATATTATCTGGAGCTACATCAATCAGCCAGGCTGATATATTGAAAATATTAATTCTGAGGTGCTTTAGAAACTGTGACTCCAATACATGGAGAGCACTGACAAGTGTATTTCTTAAATGTCCTGCAATGTACAAAGCTGTAATCATTCTTTATCAAACAAATGTAAGGGATCCTTATACTAATGTCTGTATATATTAGTATGTTGGAAAAAATTATAAATCCAAGAGATTGTCATCGGATTTTATTTAAACTCTAAATATTGGTATTCAGAAATCTAGTATCTGTCAGGTTATTTATTGTATTGTTATGGTCCCCAGATGATGAATCACGTTTAAGTTGACCCATTGACTTTTCCTCTGGAGACACTGAAAGGAAAAATGTTCAACTACACAAAAAATATTCAACTGCATTATTGCACATGTATGCTCCCAAGAGGATGATCCCTTTGTTTGCCTGCTCTTTTACAATAGTAAGAAAGATGCATACATAACCACATAATAGCACTTACCAAACTCACATTCCTAATAGATAACTGGTTTGACGCTCTCATATTGTGGGATGTAATGAGCACTGATGCTGCTAGCAGGGTTGTAGACTTCTAGTCTCGTACTACCTATCAACATTATTCCTTCCAATTATCCTCTATCTTCCACAATCAACCCTCATTCGCCCCTCTCGCTTCCTGTAACGCTCACATTGAGTGAGTAGAGGTTCAGCACTGTGCTGCCTTCTTCGCATGTTTCTGTGCTGTCAACACTTTCTAAAGATAACAACCTTCACTTCACCCCCACCCCTGAACCACCTCTCTCCACCCGTCAGCCACGCCCTACAACAACTCTGCTGCGACGGAGACTGCTAAAATTAACCCTAAAACAAGGGCTTCTGATTGGCACTCTGATGGGACTGCAGACCACAGGATCAACTAAGAGAAGGGGAAAGAATATATGGAAACTGGGCACACAAGTAGATATTGAGAGGCAAAAGAACAAAAGAAAGAGATGTTAAAGTCGATGGGCAAAATGATGAGGCTTAGGCTAAACCTTGTTCACTCAGGACACCTGCCCTGCATAAAAAAAACCTGATACATTCCTGTTAAATTGACCCCAATCAGTGCCCCCAAATGCACTGAGTACTGAGCAGAGCTGGATTATTAAAGTGCCACGAAGGCCTCTCCAATGCAGACACATTGCCTTCAGAGTAGTGCTTACACCAGCAGACAAAGTCACTGCTACGCTGGCCATGCCAATGGGTTCTCCTTTTCATATACAACAGAAAAACTCATTAACTCACACACATTATCAAACCCTCACTCACACATACGCAAATCACAGAACATCCTTAATCCCCAAATGGCAAGCCTGAATGTAATTTGATCTTTCCGTTAGCAGCGATGCCAAGAAATGCCAAGGAGAGCTGTGTTTCTCATAGCTATACTGATTTTTTCAACCTTGTGGCACTAAAAGAAGATCAGTGAACGACTGAAGAAGTCCGCAGACCCTAAGATCTCCAACATTTGACCTTAATACATTCAAATCCAGATCCTTGTTAATCAAACCTGGAAGCTGATAAAGACAGCAAGATTACTGTAGGAAAATCTGTAGGAAGATTACTGTAGGAAAATGTGTAAAGAATTGAACCTTTCCCACATTTCAAAACACAAACCAAATAATGATCATGCATGTGGCATGGTCATGACATGCAATCCTACTATACTGACCAACTAATTGTAAGTCACAGATACTTGATTCCACAAGCAATTTGTATTCTTGATTGTGACGGACTTTTCATTTAGTGGATGGTATGCTAACCACTAGCCCACTACTCAGGCGATTTGAAAGTAAAGGATCCGGAAGGATTAGAGAGCGTTAAAAACTGGCAGATAAGTAGATAGCTGAACAGACTCATTGAAGCAACGCTGAGGAGTAGAAAATGGTCAGTACATCTCTAAAGTGAATGGGTCGCTCTGACTCGCTGACGCTATAGGATTTTATGTTTGTAAGCAGAATTACACAGTGCCGCTCTGCATTATGAACTCCAATCAGGATCTGGTTGCTGCTTTGCATCTGTGCCACGCTGAATGGGCAAAATTCAAGTTGCACTTATACCCTTCAAAAGGAAATGCATCTTACATGGTGATAAGGCAGCTAAGTTATTTTTCTAATTATGCTAAGACAAGCAAATATAGCCCAGCTATGCTTGTTTTTGTGCATCCATCCATCCATCTATCCATATGCAGCAGGTGGCTGCAGACTCAAGTCAGGTTATCTCATCCCATTAACAGCAGAGCTTGTCTGTGGGACTAAAGAGAGCCCTCATTCTAAAGAAGACAGGAACCATATGTCCACAGTAATCTACTAAAGGAGAGTAATATGGAGCAAGTTCTGGGATTCATCGCCCTAAGATTGGGTAAATGCAAACTTCTATTTACAGCATGTTGCAAAATTAAAAGTGACTTGTATGATAATACAATATATAGTTTAGAATCAACTGTTATTTTCTTATTAACTCTATTCTTCTCCATTTTATTACTGCACTGTGAAAATGTAAGTTATGTCAAATCCTAAATTAAGAAACTGATGGTATTTTTTTTCTATGTGCACGTTTTCTCTCCATAACACCATAAGTCCCACACCTAGTGACCTTTCACCTCGCCACATTCTCAACCAATCCGGGACACTGATTCTAGGATCCAGAATTAGCACTGCTATCACTGGCATGGAGAATGTTGACCATGCAGACAAGTCATGGAGGAAAGGAGCGAGCGCAGACAAAGTGTGGGGTGATATAAAGAGTGTGAGTTGCAGACAGAAAAAGGAATACATCACTTGTTATATGAATGGGCTGTTGGCCAACTTACGTTTAAGTAAAGAGAAAACAGACACTAAAATCATGTGTTTTCTGTACATTATTTTTTCCAAATCATTAAAATAGACCTACTGTACATTATATGATAAGCTAGTAGGCAAGAAATGCAATGTCAGAGTGAGAAAATGAAATCTTGTAGCAGCTGTAAGGCTAAATTACTAATAATTTTAAATGTAGCCAGTTCTGGCAACTGTGCTAGATAAAGGTAAAATGTACAATTTTCTGTATATTACAGTATTAAGAGTCAACAGAATCTGTGTGAGGCTGTACGTAGGCACAGTGATGCTTTGAAATAATGATGTTCACTATCTTAGTTTAGCATGTTCACATACTAACATTTGCTAATTAGCACTAAACACAAAATAAAAGCTAAGACTGATGGTAATGTCATTACTTTTGCAGGTATTTGGTCAAAACCAAACTATTGGACAAACTGAAATTTTGACCTGTTGATGGTAGTACAAAATGAAAAGGTCAAGTATCTATAATTCCAAACTTTAAAAAGAGGATGTGTTTGGCTCTGTGTTGTTTGACAGTGTGTCTCAACATCTCCAATCATTCCCTCCCTTTCTTCCTACAGTTTCTTTCTTCCTACTCTTATCATAACATATTGTCCCTTGCGTACTGCTATCTTTTTCTTCAAGCACCCTATAACTTTCAAAGTTACTCACACCTCCCTCTGTCTCTTCCTCCCTCCTCCTCACCATTACAAACTGGGAGGAGTTAAGAACATCCCACTGTGAAAACTTCACCAGCCCCAGAAGGGGAAAAAACTGAGCTTACACTTACAGCCACATACACATAAAAAGCTTCCATTCGCTTTTCTCTCTCTAAACCATGGAGAAGCTTACTGACATGATCACAATACCACGTTGAACTTGGTGAAATTTCACATATCGTAGCAGTCAAACCTGCCTCTGAGTGGGAGGTCTCAGGTCTCAGCCCAGCATGAACCATGTGTAAACCCCTTGACAGCCATCTAAGCGTGTAGTACAATGTGTTCTTAGGCTTGCTGATGTGTCTGACGGATCATGTGTGTGTCCAGGGAGAAATTTATGTTAAGCACTCACCGATGCAAGCGTGTACTCGGACAGTCAGCTGGGTCCGCAGAATAATACTGTGCTTCTTCCCTCTGGACCTGACAACAAAAGAAGAAAAAAAATATCTTTATGAAAGCAACTAAGAATGTTGTCTAGTTTCTGCACAAAAAAGTGACTTAAAGCCAAACCTAATTAACTTCTGGAATCAAGTGTAATTTTCTTGGCATTAGTGGAGTGATCTGTCTTGTTCACAAGTTATTCACACTTAATTCTAGAGAGGAATTTACTGCAACAAGTGAAACGGCATTGGAAAAGGAAGTGTAATTATCACATTCAGTTGGCTACTGCTTTAAGGCAAATTTAAATTAGATCATAAGACAAAATATGAGGCAATGACATGTTATGATTGACATTTTTTACAATGCAGAGGCAGTTGGCATGATGGGAAAAGTGCAAACAAACAGTGACCTGCATTGGATCTGTACCCCTATCATGATACACATCTGAGCCTTGAGGACAGACAGCGAAAAGTGCAGGAGCAGACACAACACACACACACCTCCACATACCACCGTGCCATCTGAGCACACATTCATACACAGCATATTTCCAATGGGAAAACAAAATGATCCCACGGTATTTTGAGAGCAACTTAAACTCTCTCTCGTAGCCTTAGTTGTTCTAATCACTGACTTCTATCACTAACATGCTGATAGCATCAGAATCAGATGAACATGCTGATAGCATCCAGTTCAAGCAGGGAAAGCACTTCTCTGCTAACACACACACACACACCGCTGCAATACACCCATTATGCATAACGTGCAGCAAGGATAAGACCCACCCAAACAAGAGACCAGCTGGCCTCCTATCCTTTTGTTAAGCTGCGTTATCAGCTTTGCTCAGAAATAGAGCAAAATGTTAACACAATCTGCTTAGATGCTGATAGAACTGTTTTTCTTGCAAATTCATTTTTCTTGCCATACCGGTCTGATAATGTTTTGTGTGATAATAATCTAGCATTGCCAGACCTACCTCCACTGCACTGCAAAGGATTGTCTGGCTAGTCGACACAGCATTCCGGGATGGGAAAAAAACAGGCTCAGTGCTAAGTCCCGGACACAATAACGGTGCCTCTACAAAATAGCCTTGGGAAGGAACTTGTTTTGGTGGAACGTGTGTACATTATAAGGTTGTTTTAGTCGTGCAACAGAAAACTCAGATTGGACAGATAGTCTAGCTAGCTGTTTGGATTTACCCTGCAGAGATCTGAGGAGCAGTTAACCATAGTCCTCACAAATCCACCGGAGTTTTAAATTCCAACACAAAGAAAGCGGAAGGTGACGGACATCCGACCGAAAAAGAGGGACATCTGGAGAAATTTCCGGCGGCACCTGAACAATCCCGGAAGTGGTATGTCGTCGATATAGACTAGTGTGATAATGACAGAGACTTGGGGAGAGTGAGGGTTCCGGTCAGTCAGAGAACAGTGTGAGGAATGTGAAAGAAAATTAAATTATATAATTTAACTGTGAGGATGAGAAGGGCTGTTTAGGATTAAAAATGGTAGTGAAAGAGAGATAGGATTCATTACATTTTGATTTTTCAAATCACTATTTCAATATAGTATTTTAAATGATACAAAACACCTTGAATGGCTTGGAGGGACTATGGTTACTTTGCATCATAATCTACAGCAGTTTGCTCCCAATGTTTCTTTTCACTTTCCTTTAGTGAAAGCATTCTCTTGAGCTGTCCTCGTCGCCAGAGGACCTTGTTTGTGGTGAGCAGTGTCCTGCCGCAGCTGGAATCACAACACATTTTTGATGGCAGGGAACATAAATTCTGGGTGAAAATCACTTTACACCAATCTACTCGTTATAACACATTCTTCAGTGAAAGGCAATTTTCAGTTTTACAGTTCAGGCTTGTCAGTGAAAAGAAGAAAAATAAGCCTTAATTATATACTATTAAAATATACCATGATACTGTGATACAGACAAGCAGATTTGAATGGCCATGCATATTAAGGCAACATAGTTATGACTATTGTGAGACTGGAGAAGCTGCAGCTTCAGTGGGAAAAGACAGTACATGTGAATTTGTGAGAAACACATTACCATCACAACTGATGAATAGACACAGCTATTCAATCCCAAAATTCACAACCACTATGCCTTTAAAATTTTACAACAGCTGTCATTAACTGCCTGACTTTAAAGCACAGGTAAATGTGTGGTGTAAGGCTGAGATATTGAGTATGACAAGTTTACTAATTTTTGACACTATATAAATAGTATTCTTTTGACAGAGGGAAGACAGAACAGACTTAGTCTGAAGCATCCATCATCAACCTTTGTGATGTATAGCCAAGAAAGGGTCAAACCCAACCCAATGTGTGATTAATTTCCTACTGTCAGTGCAGTATGACCTTGGTTGGATGACAGACAGGCTTGTCCAATCCAACCAGTTCCCCAAGATCTAAACCACTTCAGAAACACACACACACCTTTATACACCTGTCAATCAACTGCAACATGGCTTACCAGGCACATAAGACGCAAACACATGCTTTGACAAAACAAATGAATGTATACATGGAAACCACACAAACAGACACAGATAACAACCCGGCTCTGTCGTCTGCTATCACTTATTATGATGCTGCCCCCAGCCTCAAAACAGACACACACACACACACACACAACACACACACACACACTTACTTACTGTACATATGCAGCCAGTTAACAGCTGCCATCTCAGTGTATTTCTCAGAGCTCTACATCACAATGCTTTCTCACTTATGTAGGAGCTAACATATGAGAACGAAATGCATCTAAAGTGAATCAGACTTCACAATAATGGCATTAAAGACACAGTATCTAACGTTAGTTTTGATACTGGGACATTTACTTGGACACTTTAAGGCACTTTGTACGACTATTTTTTTATCCGCGATCCCTGTAAATAAATACTTCTTTATTGCAACACGGTTAACAAGTTTCAATAATTTCGAGAGGGTGTCAGAAACGTTTTTCCTTGTACGTCTAGAGATACGCTCTCATTTAAATTTGTGCAACTGTCTGCACGGCTCCATCCAGCTGTGTCCCCCGGGCGTAACAGCGACGTGAACTTAAGTGTTTATTTAGCTACACAAACGCGAGGTTGATGATAATCATAAAAAGGCACGGACTACATAATTTTGGTCCTCCCACTTCTCCCGGCGCCCTTGTAACGTTACTAGGAATTTACTCACCACTGTCAGTACCCGATGTGAGTCGAGCGCAGATGGGAGTTGCGCATGCGTAGCTCTGTTTTGCTGTTAGCCACAGAATAATGAGATAGGTACATTACATAGCAATAATTTATTATTAAGCGTAAGGCATCACATTTTCACAGCATGATCCCTAATGTCAGTTCTAGATTAGAGGCTGAAGTAGCCTACAAGAACCTGCTAACGAGAGACTTCTGTAATGTCAATACAACAAAAATGGACCTACATAACGGAGTTCGTTCACTGCTGGCTACAAGTTAGCAATCAAACATAACAAAGGCTGTCACTGGAATGGCGTTTTGAGCTAACGTTAGCAATCAAACAATCAGATCGCTAAAACGCATAGAAATAAGATATAGTAAAAGAAATGGACCAACAGATCCCGTTGCTCTGGACGGAGACCAGTGAAGGATATTAGAAGCAATTTTCCGGTGGACTGAGCTTGAAGACGTAGATGTGACGTGAGCAACCTGTCTGAAAGTTGTAATGCCGCGTTCTATTTACCTCGGAACTCGGAAGCCGCAACTGGGAATGACGTCATACCCGAGTTGAATGCGTTCTATTTAAAAGTCGGATTTTCATTGTTTTCATTAGCTCTAGCCCGGTTAGCTATTGTTAGCAACCAGTTGATAACAACGCATTACGCCGTTTTTTGTGCATGCAAACAACGTAACAACATCTCCACAGATAGAAGTTGGACATGCCTGTGTGAACGACTGATTTAGTGAGACACAAATAAGACAGAAGTGCTTATAACTTTATGTTACTGCAACTTTCACAACTGTTGATACAGGGGGCAGCCATGTTGGATTTTGAACTTGCGCTACTGCAAGGTTGTACAAGTTCCGAGCTCGTAAATACAAGGTCAAGGGGCGGGTTTACGACTTTGACCTCGTAAAAAACGAGTTCCGTGGTAAATAGTACGCGGCATTAGTCTTCTGGTAGCTGTGCCAAGAGAAATCTCAATCGTTCCAAATCTTGCAGAGACGGAGAGCGTAGGTATATGTAAGGAGATAACATAGGCACAGGTTAATTATTGCTAACTAAAATGCTAGTTAACATTAGTAATTAAACTTAAACAGCTAATGGAAGTCGAAACTGCCTGCGAGCTTCTCCTGTACTGTACGGTAATTTCTCTACTATGAGACAGTAAGTCCCGTGGTTATGACCCAATCGTTTTTACAAAAACGTCTGCTACGGAGCCATAAGGTGAGATACAAGGTAATTGAGCCTTTATACATTGTCGTGTTCCTTTAGAAATAAACAATGTACAAATAAAGTCTTTAAACGCTTCAGATGTAAAGTTATTTGCTGTCAAAGTGACGCCAAAATGAATGGCAGTCAATGGAATACTAACGGCAGGTGAGTGCTTGTTACCATCAAAATGGCATCATAGGAGGTACACGTTACCCCCTTGCTAAAACGTTTGCCGGATGTGGAACCCTTGGCGTTATGCCGTAAACTGTTCTGAGCATGCGCATCTCACATCTGCATTCGACTCACATCGGGTAGTGACAACCACTGATAATGTTATTGTAACGTTAACGTTACACCAGTTGAATGTAGACTACGTTTGCCTGTTTCTTACACAGCTTCACTAACACACCTGCTCAGCTAGCTAGCTAATTAAGCAACAGGCTCATTGTTAAACCACTGTATTAAGCATACACAACAGTTAGCTAGTTTGCAAACATGTAAGGTTATGCTAGGTTTTAACGTTATGCTAATAACGTCTATGCATGGATGTCTATGCATGGATATATAATAAGAACGTAAGTTAGCTATGTTAAACCTAGTTTGGCAATTGTAATTGCTAATTTAACGTTAACATTGCATACAGAAAAAAGACGCTGTTGAAGATAACTAATTAACGTTAGCTAGAATTTGTGCGGCTAGCAATAGTACTAAAGAAGATAACTAACTTTATGTAACCCTAACATCATTTTAAACAAAACAAATATGTAGGCTACTACATTATTTGGTCATTTATTTTCAGTAACTTACGTTATAACTCCTCAGTCAAGACTTGTTGCAATTCTTATATACATTTTGAGTTTTTTTTAGAATTGTTACAAAGAGCTAATTAGCCTAGCTACAGATTTGATCATTATAACGTTATATCTGGCAACAGCAAAACTGAGGTGCTATTTTACACAGAAAAGGCCAAATATTTGGCTATTGTTTAGGCCATAATCTACTAGCTAAATTGAGCAAAAGGCAAGGTGTGTCAGGATCTAACGTTATGTGGCTTACCACATCTGCTATACAATTTTCTGGGCAAAATGCAGAGCCATAACAGCAGATTTTCATTTTCCATTTCTCTTGTTAACTCAAAGTGAGACACCACGGCAAGAGATGAAAAAGTTAAAATGCTGTTGCTTCTAGAGCGAGTAAACTGAAACATTTTGTCACAAAGAAAATCTGAATATCAATTATTGTAGGATAATATATATACAGTGAGGAAAATAAGTATTTGAACACCCTGCTATTTTGCAGGTTCTCCCACTTGGAAATCATGGAGGGGTCTGAAATTGTCATCGTAGGTGCATGTCCACTGTGAGAGACATAATCTAAAAACAAAAATCCAGAAAACACAATGTATGATTTTTTAACTATTTATTTGTATGATACAGCTGCAAATAAGTATTTGAACACCTGTCTATCAGCTAGAATTCTGACCCTCAAAGACCTGTTAGTCTGCCTTTAAAATGTCCACCTCCACTCCATTTATTATCCTAAATTAGATGCACCTCTTTGAGGTCGTTAGCTGCATAAAGACCCCTGTCCACCCCATACAATTGGTAAGAATCCAACTACTAACATGGCCAAGACCAAAGAGCTGTCCAAAGACACTAGAGTCAAAATTGTACACCTCCACAAGGCTGGAAAGGGCTACGGGGAAATTGCCAAGCAGCTTGGTGAAAAAAGGTCCACTGTTGGAGCAATTATTAGAAAATGGAAGAAGCTAAACATGACTGTCAATCTCCCTCGGACTGGGGCTCCATGCAAGATCTCACCTCGTGGGGTCTCAATGATCCTAAGAAAGGTGAGAAATCAGCCCAGGACTACACGGGAGGAGCTGGTCAATGACCTGAAAAGAGCTGGGACCACCGTTTCCAAGGTTACTGTTGGTAATACACTAAGACGTCATGGTTCAAAATCATGCATGGCACGGAAGGTTCCCCTGCTTAAACCAGCACATGTCAAGGCCCGTCTTAAGTTTGCCAATCACCATTTGGATGATCCAGAGGAGTCATGGGAGAAAGTCATGTGGTCAGATGAGACCAAAATAGAACTTTTTGGTCATAATTCCACTAACTGTTTGGAGGAAGAAGAATGATGAGTACCATCCCAAGACCACCATCCCTACTGTGAAGCATGGGGGTGGTAGCATCATGCTTTGGGGGTGTTTTTCTGCACATGGGACAGGGCGACTGCACTGTATTAAGGAGAGGATGACCGGGGCCATGTATTGCGAGATTTTGGGGAACAACCTCCTTCCCTCAGTTAGAGCATTGAAGATGGGTCGAGGCTGGGTCTTCCAACATGACAATGACCCGAAGCACACAGCCAGGATAACCAAGGAGTGGCTCTGTAAGAAGCATATCAAGGTTCTGGCGTGGCCTAGCCAGTCTCCAGACCTAAACCCAATAGAGAATCTTTGGAGGGAGCTCAAACTCTGTGTTTCTCAGCGACAGCCCAGAAACCTGACTGATCTAGAGAAGATCTGTGTGGAGGAGTGGGCCAAACTCCCTCCTGCAGTGTGTGCAAACCTGGTGAAAAACTACAGGAAACGTTTGACCTCTGTAATTGCAAACAAAGGCTACTGTACCAAATATTAACATTGATTTTCTCAGGTTATTATTGTAGGATAATATATATATATATATATATATATATATATATATATATATATATATATATATATATATATATATATATATATATATATATATATATATATATATATATATATATATATATATATCCTACAATATATACAGTGGGGCAAAAAAGTATTTAGTCAGCCACCAATTGTGCAAGTTCTCCCACTTAAAAAGATGAGAGGCCTGAAATTTTCATCATAGGTACACTTCAACTATGAGAGACAAAATGAGAGAAAAAAAAATCCAGAAAATCACATTGTATGATTTTGAATGAATTTATTGGTAAATTATGGTGGAAAATAAGTATTTGGTCAATACAAAAGTTCATCTCAGTGCTTTGTTATAGACCCTTTGTTGGCAATGACAGAGGTCAAACGTTTTCTGTAAGTCTTCACAAGGTTTTCACACACTGTTGCTGGTATTTTGGCCCATTCCTCCATGCAGTTCTCCTCTAGAGCAGTGATGTTTTGGGGCTGTCGCTGGGCAACACAGACTTTCAACTCCCTCCAAAGATTTTCTAAGGGGTTGAGATCTGGAGACTGGCTAGGCCACTCCAGGACCTTGAAATGCTTCTTACGAAGCCACTCCTTCGTTGCCCGGGCGGTGTGTTTGGGATCATTGTCATGCTGAAAGACCCAGCCACGTTTCATCTTCAATGCCCTTGCTGATGGAAGGAGGTTTTCACTCAAAATCTCACGATACATGGCCCCATTCATTCTTTCCTTTACACAGATCAGTCGTCCTGGTCCCTTTGCAGAAAAACAGCCCCAAAGCATGATGGTTCCACCCCCATGCTTCACAGTAGGTATGGTGTTCTTTGGATGCAACTCAGCATTCTTTCTCCTCCAAACACGACGAGTTGAGTTTTTTACCAAGAAGTTCTATTTTGGTTTCATCTGACATTCTCCCAATCCTCTTCTGGATCATCCAAATGCTCTCTAGCAAACCTCAGACGGGCCTAGACATGTACTGGCTTAAGCAGGGGGACACGTCTGGCACTGCAGGATTTGAGTCCCTGGCAGCGTAGTGTGTTACTGATGGTAGCCTTTGTTACTTTGGTCCCAGCTCTCTGCAGGTCATTCACTAGGTCTCCCCGTGTAGTTCTGGGATTTTTGCTCACCGTTCTTGTGATCATTTTGACCCCACGGGGTGAGATCTTGCGTGGAGCCCCAGATCGAGGGAGATTATCAGTGGTCTTGTATGTCTTCCATTTTATTATAATTGCTCCCACAGTTGATTTCTTCACACCAAGCTGCTTACCTATTGAAGATTCAGTCTTCCCAGCCTGGTGCAGGTCTACCATTTTGTTTATGGTGTCCTTTGACAGCTCTTTGGTCTTGGCCATAGTGGAGTTTGGAGTGTGACTGTTTGAGGTTGTGGACAGGTGTCTTTTATACTGATAACAAGTTCAAACAGGTGCCATTAATACAGGTAACGAGTGGAGGACAGAGGAGCCTCTTAAAGAAGAAGTTACAGGTCTGTGAGAGCCAGAAATATTGCTTGTTTGTAGGTGACCAAATACTTATTTTACCGAGGAATTTACCAATAAATTCATTAAAAATCCTACAATGTGATTTTCTGGATTTTTTGTCTCATTTTGTCTCTCATAGTTGAAGTGTACCTATGATGAAAACTACAGGCCTCTCTCATCTTTTTAAGTGGGAGAACATGCGCAATTGGTGGCTGACTAAATACTTTTGCCCCACTGTATATATTGTATTTATATAAAATAAAAATAAAAACAGTGAGAGAGCTGTAGCTGTGGAAGGGAGGGCACATCTGTCCCGCTTTCCAGAACACTTCATACTTTCCATGAACTTGTGCTTCCAAGAAATTCATATCCAGCAGCTAGAGATTCTTCCGATTTTACAAGAATGGAGAAACTTTTGAAAAGATTTGTTTATGTGTGTCAGTTTGACATGTTTCACAGGGTATAAATGTGAATCAGTCTCACCCTGTGTCATCTTGCTGAAAGCCCTCCAGCTCGTCCTTTTGCTCAGCCAGAGAGGACTCCAGATCCAGATAGGTGCCATTGTGGGAGAGCTGCAGTGTGCAGTCATCAAGCTATGGAAAATAATGAAAAAATATTTTTAACACAAAAGTCTTAATGAATGAAATAGACCTGAACTAAGATACTGGAGTTAAACGGAGTATACCCTAAGGGACAACTTAAAATTGAAATTAGGAATGGAAAATATGATTGAGCGCTTGGTACATACATAAACCACCCACAGGAATGACATTGGTCTCCGGGCCCACTATTTTTTAAATACTCACTCTGTACAGTATGTCTCTCACACCCTTTTTTGAAACAATTTGAGCACGTAACATAAAGTCAGTTTACAGAGCAAGGATTTCAACATGAGTGTGTACAGTGAACCATGAAAAGGGGGAGAGCCATATGCAGTGTGGCTCTGCTTTCAGCATTACAAAGCTGTTAAGGGAATTAACTAGTTGAGACGTAGCAATAAAGGCTGCAGAACATGAAACCAAAACCAGAGGGAAACAGAAAAAAAAGAAAACTTTTAGTGCATTAAAATACCAGCTGTGAGAAACATTGTTTAAATTGTGTACAATTTGAAGCTACAGCACATTTAAGTCTCTGTATGTTAGTGGAGAGAGCAATCACAGTCATCCCCACATACTTAATTTACACATGTACATTTACGCACATGGCAGATTGTGTTTTTTTTTCACCTCAAGAACAGAGCAATCTTGCGCCTCTGTCATCTGTGATGGCATGAGCTAAGGTAGCACTGCAGAGCGGCCTAAGTCAGAATTGACCTACTATGCTGGGTAATGAGAAACCCTGCTGAGTTTGAGACCAGGTGCACAGTAATAGGTCTGCACACCACTGGCATTGATGTTTATGGGTACAGTCACAAGTTGAAAGCAGGTGCAAGCAGCCATCCCAGCAACAACTCATAAAAAGTAACATACATCATGGCGTTATTGTTACAATAAGCCATGAGCTTTGCAACTAATTGTTAAAGCTGCTGATGTATGAATAGGTGAATGAGATCAGAGTCATGAGTTGAATTAGCATTTAGCACCTCCATAGCATCGTTAGGCCTAACCGAGCCTCTGGTATGCTGCCAAACGCCCCCTGGCTGTTTGGGGCGGGCTGCATGACGACACTCCCTGATCAGCAGAGACCGCAAATCACAAGATCTGCTGCTGCTCTCTTTCTGTCCCTCCTTCTTGCTGGGAAACAGAGAGACGGACTGTCGGATGGACTCACAGCATAAATATAACCTTGCTATATTTACTCTGAACTGAGGCAGCATGCACACAGGAGCTCAAGGGTGGGTGTATCCAGGGGCTGGGAGTTAAGGGGGGGTTACTGTCAAGGCCAAAGTGTTGCAAAGGAGAAGCTGACTGTCATCCATATGGCAATGAACTTTGCAGTACTACACTAAGCAACTCCAAGCTTAGAAGAAGGAATTATGTGCCATAAGCAAATGAGGTGAGTCTGGGTTCTGCTCCAGTTTCCCCTCACCCCCCTCACAACAACATTAATCCATCTGTGCCAAACAGCTAATCCGCAAAGCAAAACACACTGTTCTTAGACATATCCCTGGTTGAAATTCAGTCAGTAAAGCCAAATAAAATGCTGTCAGCATAACCATATTTTACAAGGTAGACCACTGTAATATAGACAAGATAGGGAAAATGTAAGGAAGCGTCTTGCAAGATGAGAATGACAAAAAGATAGTAAGTGGACCTTGAGTGGACGTTTACCTTTACTAAGCTAAATTCTAATCTTACAATGGCAGGATGCTCAGTGACAACATGCTGATGTTTAGTATGTGTAATGTTTACCAAGTTCACATCTTACTTTTAATTAGCACTAAACATAAAGTACAGCTGGGGCTGATGGATGGATACAAAATGTAAGGGATCATCAAAGCTGGTACATTAGCCTACATCCTAAGAAGGACATGAATGTGCATGCCAAATGTCAATCCAAAATGTTTTGCCAATCCATCTAATAGTTGAGTTAGTCTGGGCCAAAGTAGTGGACTATCATACCAATTCTGCCTTCCCCAGAGCCTGCTTGGTTTCTAGCATGGCTAAAAATATGAACCAAGAAGAAAACATGAGCATTCTATTGCAAAATCTTTGTAGTCGGGGGGGGGGGTTAATCATGCCCTGTCCCACTGCCCCAATTTTTATGTAGCAGTAAGACAAAAGCATGGCTTGTGCCTACTCCGCTAACATTATTCAGCTTCTCTTTTCTTTCCAATATTCCAGTTTTACTTATTTACAGTATGTCTGGTCTTTGTTTATTTCTCTGAAAATCCCCCCATTCTGTCTAACACACATCCCAAGACAGAGCCCCACCTCCAGCTGCTTTCTTTTGCTGCTCCACTTTATCTACACACATTACTCAATCACACAAATACTGCTTGGAGAGCAAGAAGAAGTGAGCCCTGGACCACTCTGTAACACAATACGTTAACAGCTCCCCCTCCAAAGGGTGTCTTTTTCCTAAAACACTTCGCTTGGGTAATGTTAGTAATAACATAACAAAACACATCATGCTGGACGGAGCCGGCAGAGAGGTGGCTCCAGAAGGAACCACAGGCTCCTCACACTCAAGGCTCCGGGACGGGCCAGGGAAACACTTAGTGGCTGGCTAGTATATACTTTACACTCATTTAATCAAAAGAACAAAAACGTGGGGGTAGGGGAGTAATTACTTCCACATTAAAACAACACCAAGCCTGCTGGCGATTACGGTGGGTCTTCACTTAACAATACCCTTACGTAACTTAAATGATGAGTTTTTAAGAACTTTTGTGTCAATATCAGAGCCACAGAGGATTAGGCTTTTTGAAGAGCGTGGAGGAGGGTGTGTTCTACACGGCTATTAAATCTCCCAATGGTGCTTTAATGGGAAGCCTTTGGTAATGAAATACAAGTTGAGCTGTGAAGTCTAGGCTTTGTTGTTTTGAGAGGAATGGGAGTTTTTCCCCTGCAAAACTGTGGCTGGTGCACTGATGCTGAGGCTTCTGCATTGAGCTGGACATCTATGCATCATTTTGAAGGGGTTGCTTGTCTTCGTGCTTTACTCATAATCTTTACACTTTAACATTCAAATGTTCAACTTTGAAAAGTGATAATACACTCTGAGAATCAAAAGCAACTTCTTTGTTTAGCAGTTTGGATAGAATGACACATCCCATGTAAACGAACCATGATGCACTGATTTAGCCTGGCAATTTAGCCTGTGTGTGTGTGTGTGTGTGTGTGTGTGTGTGTGTGTGTGTGTGTGTGTGTGTGTGTGTGTGTGTGTGTGTGTGTGTGTGTGTGTGACTCTACAAACTGGTGCATGGTCAGAGAGGTGGAAGAGGAGTTGGAGGAAGAGGTCAGGAAAACCACAGCACCCAAAGTGAGGAGAACAAAGTGTCGCAGAGATCCAGGCCCCTGGCCGCAGGAATTCTGGGACAAGTGACCTATACTTTACATGCAGCCCAGCAGCCAGCCATACAGAGTTCTACCATCACAACATAATAATACAGTAGGCTTTTCTCAGAGGAGAGCACAAGTGGTTAAGACAAAAAGAGAGAAAGGCTGCTTTAACAAAGAAAGAAATGGCTCAGGAAATTGTCAAACGCTTGCTAGCTTTGGCATTTTCTAATAATATAACATTCAACACCAATTTTTAGATCTGGACAGTCTGACGGGCAAATTTGCAACAGTTCCGTTTCATCCCTATAATCCAAGCAGAATATCCAGTTGCCATTGTGCAAAGTCTTCCTACTGATGTGAACAAAATTGCAAACAGACGCAGGCTGTGCCATCTGTCTGTGTATAGGTTGTAATCATGAGCTTTTCTGTGCTGTGGGACATTTTTAATTTGTTTTGTGGCTTTTAAAGATGGGGCAGCAAAAGATCTATTTGGTCTGGAAAACCACTCTGCTGTTGAACGCTGGTTTGCTGTCAGTGTTGTGTGCCAGCAGTGGAACTCTCTTCTCTCGGTGTCTCACTTTTATTTTCAATTCAATCAACTATTTTTTTGTGTGTGAGAGACTCACCCTTGTCACTAAGGAATGTGTTGCCTTTTTTTTTTTAATTGCTTTAAACACTGAAATTCACTAAGAATGAACATCTCTATCATACACCCACGGTGATCTGACTCGCCACTAAAATTTGATCATCTGTGATTCAGGCTTTTCGCTGGGAACCAGAGCTTTCACTGACTGCCACATGTATCTGGTTGCACTGCCTTTGCACACCTGTCACTGTGACAGAGTGCAAAACATATTCAGAAATAAGAACTGATTATTTAATTTGAGACAGGGATGTATTCTTATCTCTAGCCTCCTCAAACAGAGAGGTCAAAGAGTTAGAATCAGCTTCAAGGTCTCTTAGAGCTGGTGGAGATCCAGCATATTTCTCAATGCCTCTTCGACAGAGCGTATGTATGCCCGCATTGGATTTATTCCAAATATTTAGTCCAAAACAAATTAAATCCATGTGTAATGTTGCCATGGGGTTTGAAGGAAACATTTGCAACCTTGTTTTAGTCCTCAAGCTGGAGAACCAATCAGTTGTGCTTGCATGTGTTCTCAAAATAGCCTCTGAATGGTGGGTATGGAAGTTTATTTGTAGTAGGCTTGAAGTGTAAATCAGCAGCCAAAACAACCTGATGTAGCCCTGATTTAAACCTATGTATTCACAAGAACATGCATTTGAATCTAAACAATAAAACTATCTACAAGGCTTAAGTTTTTATTAAGATTTGTGGTTCTTATGGTTCTTTTCTTTTTTTAAAATCTTATATTGCTTTATTATGTGATATATCCTTGTAAAACTCCTATATTCGTAATATAGGCTATCACACATGATGCTACATAAGTTAAGTCTAGTATGAGTTGTTTACCAAGCTGCTAATCCTACCTTGTGTGGAGCTCTGAGGAGCCGGTGGACGCCTGCTAACTGGTTGATGAGTGGGACATCCTCCCTGAAGGTGTACAGCGGGGGTCTAGTCGGTTCTGGGAAATTCGTGCTGTTGAACGGATCGGTGTCATCTAAAAACTGAACCCTGCAGACAAGCGTGGCCATGGTGCATCCATGCAAGTATCTCCTCTGAGGGGACAGCCCGGTTTAATGAGAGCTGTAGCGGCTATGGCTCGGGTCGCTGGGCTCTCCTCGCCTGCTGGTAACGACAACAAACCCGGGTCGCCAAGTGCGCTCCGGTGCTCAGCCTGTCCTCCCGCAGGACAGGGGGGGGGGGGGGGGAGGAGAGGAGGGGTGCTGGAAGCCGAAAAGGTGGCACTAAGGAACCGGTCAAGTATCTTGTCGCGCTTCCTTGCTGTGGCTGTGCTCGCCCTCAGCTTTGTTGGTTTGTTATTCTCGGAGAGGCAGGTGGCCAGTGATAAAGCGGAGGCAGCAGGCGGACTCCAGCTTGCTGCCGGAGAGTGAAGGATCAGCGCAGCTTGGGACAGCCGCTCTGCTGTCGGTCTGTCTGTCTGAGTCCCACTAAACCCCCCTCTGCCTCATCGCTCCCTCCTCCCCCTCCCTTCAGATCATTGTCTCCGACTTAGCAGAGGCTTCCTATAAAAATGAACTGCACCAGATAGATAGATAGATAGATAGATAGATAGATAAGCCTACTTTATCCATCTCCTAGGGCAAATTTGTATTTAAATGTATTTGTAATGAATTAATAAAATATGAACATAGACTATACAGTATCGGCTAAATGTAAAATAACTTCCGTAAGAACATTAGAGAAAAGGCACAATCGTTAGCCTAATATATCTAGAGTAATACATATAATTAACATATTCATAAGGCTGCATAAGCAGTAAAGTGCTCATATTATGCTTTTTGGCTTTTTCCTTTATAGTGTTATATATCTTTTTGTGCACATTATAGGTTTACAAAGTGAAAAATCCCAAAGTCCACCCCAAAGGGACTTACCATCTCCAACAGAAAACACTGTTCACAAACTGCTCCAAACAGCTCTGTTGTAGTCCAGCCTTTACTTCAGAGACAAACCTGGTCACTTTGGAACACACGTTATAATGCTCACCTAGCTGCTAGCATGGCACACACTCATACTCTGCTTCTGACTGGCTAGTAGTCCTTACCTAGGTACTGTCAGGGCCCTCATACTCTGCTTCTGACTGGCTAGTAGTCCTTACCTAGGTACTGTCAGGGCCCTCATACTCTGCTTCTGACTGGCTAGTAGTCCTTACCTAGGTACTGTCAGGGCCCTCATACTCTGCTTCTGACTGGCTAGTAGTCCTTACCTAGGTACTGTCAGGGCACGCCCTCATACTCTGCTTCTGACTGGCTAGTAGTCCTTACCTAGGTACTGTCAGGGCCCTCATACTCTGCTACTGACTGGCTAGTAGTCCTTACCTAGGTACTGTCAGGACACATCATCATACTCTGCTTCTGACTGGCTAGTAGTCCTTACCTAGGTACTGTCAGGGCACGCCCTCATACTCTGCTTCTGACTGGCTAGTAGTCCTTACCTAGGTACTGTCAGGGCACACACTCATACTCTGCTTCTGACTGGTTAGTAGTCCTTACCTAGGTACTGTCAGGGCACGCCCTCATACTCTGCTTCTGACTGGCTAGCAGTCCTTACCTAGGTACTGTCAGGGCACGCCCTCATACTCTGCTTCTGACTGGCTAGTAGTCCTTACCTAGGTACTGTCAGGGCACGCCCTCATACTCTGCTTCTGACTGGCTAGTAGTCCTTACCTAGGTACTGTCAGGGCACTCATACTCTGCTTCTGACTGGCTAGTAGTCCTTACCTAGGTACTGTCAGGGCACACCCTCATACTCTGCTTCTGACTGGCTAGTAGTCCTTACCTAGCTACTGCTCATGAGCGACTCACTCTATAGCTAAAACAGAGAGCTCAACACACAGGGTGAAAAGAGGAGCTGCAGCAATGTGCAACAAAAAACAAAAAGTGTTTGTTTGAAAATTAGACCACAAAAACCTATTCTGGTCCCTTCCTCTAAATAGAATTATAAACCTGAAAATGAGCATAATATGAAAACTTAGGAAAGTTTTAGCCTTTGTTGAATGTTATTGCACTATTAAATAAATAACCTTCTGAAACCATGTGGTCAAAGATAATCTAAAAAGCACAAGGTGGGTGTAACCGACACACTACAAGTCCAGATCAAAGTAATACTATGATGAATATTTCCTGTTAAGAGTTTTGCTGCAAGTTAAAGTGCAGTCTTGACCAATGCTGACCTCATGTGGCTAGAACACTTAAATACAGCTGATTCCAAAAATTCTACAAACTCCGACCAACTAATGTACTTTTTCTACAGTAGGCCCTATATTAAACCAATTGTCAAATACTGCAGCTGTACTACAAGTTCCTACAGTATAGGAATACTGGAATAATAAACTGACTGTCACAGACACCATCAATTTCTAAACGCACTGGTTTAGTTATAGATGTAAACATAAGAAGGGTGAGAGCTCTTTATGTTTTATTTTACTCCGAGGTGTTACCAGTACCAGACTGTAGGCCTTAGTCTGGCAGAGTGGTTCACCCACTAATCGCAGGGTTGGGGGTTCGATCTCCAGCTCCCCCGGTCCTTCAGCACGACACTGAACCCCGACTGCTTCCCATGGTCGGGCCAGTGTCTTGCATGGCCGTAGCTTGCTGCCATTGGCGTGGACGTGACTGAGAATGAAAGGCAAATTGTAAAGTTCTTTGTAAACAGTCAATTAACAATTACTACATTACTAGGCCCTTTGTCTGTGCACCTGGAAACATGTGTAGCTCAGAGATCTTCAACAGGGCGTCTGGGACCCTTAGGGGGGGGTCCTCATAGTTACTGCAGGGGGCCTTAACTTATTTTTTTCAAAAGTCGGTCTGAAAATATACATAAACATGAATCCAACATATTATAAACAGATAAATCAACCTATTTGTGATTTGTTTTTAGACAACACTGATGATGGGCTTATCGTCCTGTAGGTAAGGTGACCACTAAGGTAGCCATCCACAGATAGTTAAACTTAAGGATTAACTGTGCTACATGTATATTTAACACTAAAACACGATGTATATAAACCTATCAATAATTATTTTAAATCGCTTAGTATTGTATTAAATTCTATGTGTAAAGGCTTTAAGCTGCCCAACACGTTAATTAAAGCCCAATTTCAAATGCATCAAAAGGGGGTCCCTGTACCGTCTCTCAGTTTAGGCGTCCTTGGCCTAAAAAACGTTGAAGAACCCTGGTGTAAAGTCAGCAAAATGTATTTCTATGTAAGGGAACTATCAGTGGAGATCCCCTCGTTGTTACCACTGGAGGGCAGAAAGCCACTTCTTTTAACACCGATTGAAAAGGAGGTTTGAGAGGGATGTGTAGGTGGCTGCCTTGAGACCAGTGGAGGTGTCGGTGAGAACAGTTCAGTCACTTACAATTCCACAATTTCTTTTATTCCAAGTAATATCAAGGTAACAGGTATGGGTGTGTGGTTTCTGAGGGGGAAAGGTATATGGGATATAATTAGATTCACAATGCCACAATACAAGGCCACAATTAATTTGGATGACAATCAAACAATACACAAGTTATCTGCTGTTATTAATAAACTAACAAGGAATATAAATAATCAAATGCACATTTCCTACACAGGTAACTCAAATGAGTAATGTAAACCAATTTCAACTGTTCAATATAACAGCACCTTTAAACATCAGACAAAAGGAATGCAAGATTAGCGCTCACCTTATAATTAGCAACATTTCATCAAAGTAAAAATGTATGAAACTTTTTTTAACTCAATAACACACACAAGGCAGGAGACACAGCATTTCCAGTAGCAAGGATTCCTCCATGTGGTTTGAACAAAGGGAAGGGGCTGTGTGCACAGGTGCTGTCTAATGAAGTCTGTGGCTGATTGAGGCTAATTAGTTGAAGGTGCGGTGAACTACCTGGGGAACTGAGTGGCAAAAAAAAGGGGGTGTGGCAACTGCAGGACAGAGCTGAAAACTTCCAAAGACTGATAAAGGGAAAACACATCAGCCTTATATTATTAGAAATAATGTGCATCTTAAGTTAATGACTGGTTGTAAAGATAAGAACAAAGTACAAAAGGTTATTCAAACACCCTGACAACCACTCACTGTGCTCTCTTAACTGTAGCTATGTCACATTCTCCAGCCTTCAATAATCTAAATATAGGCTGTAAATTCCTATCCATAAATCATCAACTCAAATGAGTTTATCAATATGAATCAGCTGAGTCATACCTGTGACATGGCAGAGTTAGTATATTCAATACTTGCCATCAAAATTCAAACCAAACTTCCCTGTTATACCACAGATCCCGGGTGTTAATGGTTCAATGAATGATAACAACACATTTGTTAATTATCATAATTATTTACTGATGGTTACCAAAGAACTGACATGACAAGACATTTAAGGGAAGGTGAGAACACAGTATTGTGATAACACAGTAGTTCTGAAACTGCTATAAAAGACAATATTTCATGTTACTCGGCCACTAATTTCCCAGGGAAATGATTTACTATTTGGTTTTGCACCAAGAGAGCTCCAGGGAGAACTACTACTTGTCGATTTACCCAGGTACACAGTCCCCATAGAGCGCTCACATTTAGCCTCATAAGAGAATGCCAACGATCCAAGAGCTACTGCTTGTAATTTCTCGCAGAAGAAAAGCATGAATATCAGCAAAAAAAATGCAGTGTAATGCATGCCTTTACCCTTGCACACCCAATGGACACCTAAATGAGTATTTATGAAGTTTTAGTTTTTCCTAAAAAATAATGTGAGAGTAGGGCTGGGTGATATGGAGAAAATCAAATCAAATTTTTGACCAAATACCTCGATAGCGATACCGCAACGATATTGTAGTGTTGACTATTGGTGTTTTCACAAAATATTTACACAATGAGATTTTTGATAAATAATCATCAGTAATGTGGATATAATGACTGAGTGGGTAAAGGCAAATAATAGAACAGTTACAACAGTCTGGTAAGTTCAGAAAATGACATCACTTTACTGTAATGCAGCCTTTAAAACCAGGAAAAGATGCCATATTACGATATTACCATATCCAAAATCTAAGACGATATCTAGTCTCATATCACGATATCGTTATAATATCGATATATTGCCCAGCTCTCTGTGAGAGCAAATTATTCTAGCCAACTCCTGTTCTCTTGTCTGTAATCTCACATTTTCAGTAGGTTCTTAAAACTTCTCAATGGGTTGCTTATTAACAGTTCCTAATGCACATTTACCCTCAGGTTGGATATAAATCCACTACATTGGTTCTTCCAAACCCTGGACTTGCTTGAAGATTGAATCCCCTCTCATGAGGACCTGGAGAGGATGGAGGAGGAGGAGGCAGGAGACAGGCCCAAATGGGACAACAAAGCCCAGTATCTGCTCACCTGTGTGGGCTTCTGTGTGGGACTTGGCAACGTCTGGAGGTTCCCTTACCTGTCGAAGCTCAGGAGGAGGTAGGCTGTGTGAAATTAATGAAAAAAAGCATTATAATGCAAGTTTCTTTAAATAAGATTTATATATTGAAATATAATCTTATTCAGAATTAAATTAAATGCTTTGATTCTGAACATTTAGGCTGTTGAATACACACATTATAATGGTTTGTATGTCTTAAGTGTTAATTGGTCAGCCCTAAAATATAAATAACATGCAAGAAGTTTTGTTAGCATCACTTGTGTTCATAACTCATTACAACTTCTTGAGTTAGATGTATGTAGTTTTTGTTAAAGACACAGGACCCTGGTGTGAGTTGAATGATATAAAAACGAAAGAAATACGTCTTGAGCAAACATACTCATTATGATCCTTATATCTGCACTTAAAGTGATTCAGGTTAACTATTAACTCGTAGAGGTGAATGAAAACTGTATAAAGCTAGAATGTCCATTTTACAGCAAAGAACCACTGATGTGTTGAACCACTGTACATGGTCATTTATGAGCTTGGAAGTTTGAAAATACTCATGTGAGTGGAGAGAAGAAACAATGAATATTGGAGAACTGGCTTTGAGGCTTTGAACCCTTGGCTGTGAGGGGGGGTTATTACATATAAACATAAACATGATCATGGCTGAGGTGTTGTCTTAGAGGTGCTCACATATCACCATCACTTATCAGACAAACCAGCATAGCTCAAGTTAGTAAACACTAACTTACCAGCCAGAGCACCACATATCAAGTCAAGTAGAACTTTATTTGTCCCCAGATGGGTAATTGGCTTCGCAGCAGTGACACCTACACAAGATCAATACAAATACAACATTAAATAGCAAAAATGACAAAGAAACTTAATTTAAAAAAGTCATATTTACCAAGCGTTGTTGGTGGTCAAGCTGATATTACCTTATGCTATTTGAGTTTAACAGTGAGATGGCTGAGGCTAGGAAGGAGTGTTTATATCTGTTGGTTTTGACTAGTAGGTATTTGAAGCGGGAACCAGAAGGCAGGGTCTGAAACTCTAGGAGGAGAGGGTGAGTGCTGTCAGACAGAATGGATTCTGCTTCCTTTAAAAACTGTTAAAAGAAACCAGTATACGAAACCAGTATAGCAACGTTACATATGGGAATAACATTGTAATATGTTACTATAAGTACATCAAATAAATCATCTGCAACATTTCCGAAACATTTTCATAAAACTAAATCTGTTTTGAACATCCTAATATCAACTAATTAAAACAAGACAAAGAATCCACAGCCATGCTCCCAACTCTGTGAGACTACTTGGGGACAGCTGTACTTTGAACTGTATGCTAACGTCAGCATGCTAACATGCTCACAATGACAATGCTTAACATGGTGATGCTTAGTAGGTATAATGTTTACCATGGTAACTACGTAGTATGTTAGAATACTAAACATTTGCTAATTAGCACTCAACACAAAGTAAAGATGAGGCTGATGGGAATGTTAAAATCTTGACCTGATGATGGTGGAAGATAAAAAAAAACAGGTATGGGATTACTAAAGTGAATGTAATTCGTCCTGTGGAGAACATATCTTTTTATCTTGAACTCGCTGTAAACCCTCAAGGAAATGCTGAGATAAGCGGAAAACCTTTCAGAGGTGGAAATCCATTTCCCCAGCTATCTCTGTGACACTGAAGTCAAGCCAGGAGAGTCTACATATTATTCTTGAGTGGTTGACATTTAACTTATATTACCACTTAGACCCTCAGAGACACAAGTAACAATCTGTAGTGGAATTTAGTAGCCCCTAGGCCGCAATATGTCAACAACTCTACCTCAAGAATTTAAAATAATTATTCATAACGATCATAATTTGATGTGTAATTCAGATTTTTTACTTCAGATGTTTTAGATGTCTGCTATCTAAAAGGAAATCATGACAGCAACTGAACTTTCAGCCCTGAGCCTACTTTATCAGCAGTGATGTGCTTATTTCATGCTGTGAGGCAGAAATTATAGACCAATTTCACGTGTTGACGTGTTGTAAAATATATCTAACGTTGCAACGATCACACATGGTGATCACACAGGTGCTAACGTGCACAGCTCTTCTATCCGTCCAGTTGTCCAAGCTTATGTACCTTCGCCCCCAGGTGCTTTTATGATCCCTTTTCTTATCCTGCTCCTCCTGGAGGGGATCCCACTATTGTACCTGGAGTTTGCAATTGGCAAATGGCCTAGAAAGGGCTGTGTGGGGGTTTGGCCTGCAATTAACCCCTACTTGACTGGAGTTGGTGAGCGGAAGAATGAATATTAGTCCACTATGAAATTCACGCTTAAAATCTGTTTTCCTGGTCTTGAATCAAAATGTTGGATGCACTTGTCTTATCCAGCTGTCATCATTATGGTTAGTAATCCTCATGTACGCTTTGCACTACTATGGAAGTCCATTAATACCTACAGTATTAAAGTCTGTATTTCTGTGCAGCAAAATGTAACACTGTTGCATTTCCCCTTCTGTTACAGGTATTGCGTCCATGAATGTTTCATTCTTAGTGGGCATAGTACAACACCATCATCGTCTGGGTGATGTGGTACTTCTTCAACTCATTTCCAGAGCCCACTGCCATGGAGCCAGTACATACTTTGACTGTGTTGGTCATCGTTATGTTTTACTTTGTCACCAAATTCAGCACCAAACTGATATACAACACACAGAATCCAAGCTTGGTATGTTTACCAACTGTTGTTAGCTTCAATCCTTCAAATTATCATATATATACTGTATACTGTATATCATTTTGAAATCTTTTTATTGTCTTGTTTACAGGAAAACTTCCAGGTGTTGGAGACATTATCCTATCCCAGCTGGGTCTACATTATTATCTTCTTTCTGGCTGAACTTCCCAGCCTTTTGATCCCAGGATTTTACTTTGTACAAATGGTTCAATAGATGTTGCTGCAAAAAAACATCCATCAATCATGTATCTGCCAAAGTCAACATGTACGACACTCACTAGACTGACAAAATAATTGTTGCTTGAGGGATGTGAACTTATATCAAAATGAGACACTTGTCATACTGTTTTAGGGCATGAGGGATAGGTACCTTAAAATTTGGTGTAATTTTTTTCAAAACAATTGGCCTGTAAAAAACAGATTTGGATTTGTTTGATGATGTGGCTGCTTTGTTAAAATTTGGTTTGTTGAAGTGGTTTCACTTTTAAAATGAACATGCTGTATTTTGTGTGTGCTGAGATATTTATTGTGTTGATACTGTGTTGAAGTATAGAGACTCAAGGAGGAGTGAGCAATGAGGCTTATTGTATTTTTTGTGGGAAAACTGAATAAATGGTTTAAGTCCAAAGATGTCAGATTAGGTCAGCTGTCAACTCTAAATTGTCCCTAGATGTGAATGTGAAGGTGAATGTGTCAGTCTGTCCAAGATGCACCCGCTTCCCACCCAATGTCAGCTGGCTCCAGGCCCCTGCAACCCTCAAGGATATAAGCACGTATTTCTAATGGAATGGAACGAATATATAAACAGAAATTTGGTTAAGGGCAAAGGTAGATGTAATTTAGACAGATTATATCTTAATGGACATCCTTACAATAACTCTCGATATGACTGCTATGGATCACCACTATCAGCATACACCACAATGCCGACACAGGTCTTTCCTTGGTTAATAATTGCATTAGAAAGGAACACTGATAAGATTTATATGCACTCTGAATTGCTTAACAATTACACTGCAGGGAACATGCTATGATACAAATACAAACTGAAAAAATCCTTTCTCTGTTACATTTAGATAACAACTCAAATAATCAACACTAGCATGGTTCAGCATTTAAATATCAAACCTGAGAGAATGTGGACTACATGTAGATATACTGACTGAAATGATATGCTTGTAAATCCCTATGCAATAAACCATGGCTCTGATTTCACAAGGACTTGAAATGGCGTGGCCTGATAGTTCAGATAAGCTATGGTTTGATGGGAAATGTGATGCCTCTGACTGCACAGTGTTCCATTATTTATTTCAATGTCAAATAAAGTGAGACAAAAATGTCTTTGGATATGTTTGTTAACCATCAAGAAAACCTTGTGGTCTTAAGAGGAGTGATATACTGTAGTTAGTAAACAGCCAATACAATGCTCCATTTCACTCAAAAAGTCATGAATACCGTAATCATCTTTCAGGGAAACGTGTTGGGGGAGGCACCTTATATGATGTATTAACCATTATCTAGGAGGAGCCACCCCTTTCCACTTAACCTTGCTGACATTACATGATACGACACAGGCTGTAACGAGCTAATGATAACTGTGGTTGAGGTGCCATAGGTTGCAGTAAATACATCAGTGCCATTCTTGAGAACATACAGTAGGGGTAACGTACTCAGAGAGAGCTAGTCTACGGATAATCAGTAACACAGTCTCTCACAGAGGAGACTGAATGAGAAGGAAGACTCAACGGCTATATTGACAATTTCTGAGTCCAGTGAAATTTACAAGAAGCTGCTATGAAGTTGAAGTTGCCAAACCCAGGACTGGATAACCGGATCCCCTCTCATGAGGACCTGGAGAGGATGGAGGAGGAGGAGGCAGGAGACAGGCCCAAATGGGACAACAAAGCCCAGTATCTGCTCACTTGTGTGGGCTTCTGTGTGGGACTTGGCAACGTCTGGAGGTTCCCTTACCTGTGTCAAAGCCATGGAGGAGGTAGGCTGGGATGAGACTGGGTGTTCTATGTTTGAGATGGCAGAAAATTAAAAGTGTGTATGAATTATTAAAAGGATTTAAATTTGTCTTTACCTGTTATCAGTAACTTGGGTGGACTTTTTCAAAACTCAGTCGGTCTACTTTAGACATAAAATTAAACCAGGTACGTAACGTAAAATTATAGTGGATTGCAACACATTAACTGACACATTTGAAAGGATTTATTCGTTAAAACTGAATATTTTAATATATAAAATAAGATTTTTGGAAATCTCATCTATGTTCAAAAGTGCTTTTAGATGTTTACAGATTCAGTAGGTGTAGCACTACACACAGTCAGTCAGTCTGAATTTTGCTCATAGCCCTATTTGCACAGAGCTATTTCCAGGGCCCAGTTTTTCAAAAGTAATGCAGTGGGATTTCAGATCACGGATTGGATCAAATCTTGGAAATGGGTTTTTCAAAAGAGGGATTCCGAACTAAGAGCAGATCATGTAATCCGATCTTACATTTGATCTGGATCAAACCTGCCCTTTGGGTTTTTCAAAACTTTGAACTTGGTTTGGAATCTATTTGATCCAAAAAAACAGGATTATCCTGATCCCATCAGAAGGGTGGATCCAGTTGTGATTTTTCGAACCAAATACAATCTTAGAGTTTTTTTAAGTGAATGATCACAAAATCAATGTTTACTGATGATATATACATTTCTTCATATTTGAAGCATATATGAAGTATGTCACATCTAATGAGATCTGGTAAACAAAATGGTAAATGTTATTTAACATTATAACAAAATAAGGAATGTAAAATGTTTCTGTTTATTACAGTGTTTCTGTTTCTTAAAATTAAAACAAACAATGGCTATTTGTGGCCACTGATATTTTGCCTACCTGTTGTTCTTTGCTAAACCAGTAGGCTACACTGTTGGTTCCATTTAAGGCTGTGGTAAACAGGATTATGTAATCCTGAAATTTGGTATTTGGATCACAGTGATCCAACCCACTGTTCCTTTAAAAAACTGGCATAAAAGTAAGATGGATCAGGTAATCCTGGATAGCAAAATTTGGGATTTCCAAATTCGGATCAATTTGATCCAGATTACATTTTTAGAAAAACTGGGCCCAGGGGATCTCGTGTGATTTAGAAATTTCTCCCCTACGATTGTGTTTCGTAGAACACATTTCGTTCAGGATTCAATTCACACAAGACTATTAATATCACACAACCTGTGTGTTTGGCAAAATAGGCAGTGGAATTTTAACGTGACAAATAACAGCCATGGCAGATTCGTACGGGATTAAGATAACGACTTCCGAAATTATTACAAATTAAAAGAGGTCCCCAGGTAATACTAGTCCTGTGCGAATAGGGCAGATTAAAAATAATAGAAATGCCTGTTTTTCTTAGACAGATCTTAAAAGTCAAAAATCAATCAATAAATCCTTAGAAAATATTACAAACTTAAATGTGTTTATTAAGATCAACTGGCAATTTGGTACATATTGAAACTGCTGGAACTTTTCCTTTACTTTCTAAAACTTTAACGTTATGTAAAAATGAATGTGTGAGTCTTATTCATGGTTTATAGAGTACTGCAGGTAATAAAATGTATACCATGTCTTTATGGGTGCAGTTTTGAGAATAAGGTTGACTGCTGAATATTTACTTACCATCTTTAAAGTGACTATTAACTCCTTATGACAATGTGAATGTTGTACTTCTAGGAGCGTTTATGATCCCATTCCTTATCCTGCTGGTGCTGGAGGGAATCCCACTGCTGCACCTAGAGTTTGCCATCGGTCAGCGTCTGAGGAAAGGCAGTGTGGGAGTGTGGAGATCAATCAATCCATACTTGACTGGAGTCGGTGGGTCAAGAATAAAAAGCATGCATAGGTTGTGTTGCCCGGGGGATGACAGAAATGTCGGTCTGTAGGTCGGTTGGTCCACCTTGGTGCCAACTGAAATATCTAAACAATTTTTAATAAATTAAAATGAAATTATTTTTCCATCAGCCTCAGCTGTACTTTGTGTTGAATGCTAACTAGCGAATTTTAGCATGTTAACACGCTAAACTAAGATGGTTGAACATGGTAAACATTATTACTGCTTAACATTAGCATATTAGTGTTGCCATTGTGAGCATGTTAGCATATCAACGTTAGCGTTTAGCTCGAAGTAACAGCTGTACAGCCTCACAGAGCTATAGACTCTTAAAAAAAGCACTGCAATTGTTTCATTTTGTTATAGGCATCGCGTCCTTGCTTGTCTCATTTTTTGTGGGCGTTTACTACAACACCATCATGGCCTGGATCATGTGGTATCTCTACAACTCTTTTCAAGATCCTCTGCCTTGGAGCCAATGTCCTCTCAATGCTAACAGGACAGGTAAAGTATGCCTACATACATGAAGAACTCAGTCACAAAGAATCCAAAAAACCCACATCGGCTGTAAAGTCTGCGGTAACATTTACAGTATTTCAAAGGTTGGTAAAGTTGCCCTTTGCAATCTGCTAATCTGCACTTTGCAGGTGTGGTGGAGGAGTGTGCTCGGAGCAGCAGTGTCGACTACTTTTGGTACAGAGAAACATTGAACACTTCAACAGCTATCGACAAGGCTGGAGGTCTACAGTGGTGGATGGTGCTAGCCCTGCTGTCTGCCTGGACTGTGCTCTATGTCTGCTGCATCCGGGGCATTGAGACCACTGGAAAGGTCTGAAAGTCACATTACATCGGAATAATCTGATGCAAGAGTGATGCCTGCTTGCGTACATATATGGTCATTCTAATATACAGATATGTCTTTGGATCATGTTGTAATTTTTTTCTTTGCTCAGGCTGTGTACATCACGTCCACTCTGCCATACTTGGTCCTCACAATCTTCCTTATCAGAGGACTGACTCTGAAAGGATCGGTAGAGGGAATCAAGTTCCTCTTCACACCAGATGTAAGCACTGTTGTAACACACCAACCAACACTTGTCCGTATAATTAATACAATTTTGGAAAATGCTCTCATTCTCTTGCTGAGTGTTCGATAAGAAGATAAAACTCTGTCTGCTAAATATAAGACTACAGCCAGAGGGAATCCCACTGCTGCACCTAGAGTTTGCCATCAGTCAGCGTCTGAGGAAAGGCAGTGTGGGAGTGTGGAGATCAATCAATCCATACTTGACTGGAGTCGGTGGGTCAAGAATAAAAAGCATGCATAGGTTGTGTTGCCCGGGGGATGACAGAAATGTCGGTCTGTAGGTCGGTTGGTCCACCTTGGTGCCAACTGAAATATCTAAACAATTTTTAATAAATTAAAATGAAATTATTTTTCCATCAGCCTCAGCTGTACTTTGTGTTGAGTGCTAACTAGCGAATTTTAGCATGTTAACACGCTAAACTAAGATGACACGCTAAACTACTAAATTTAGCTGTAGCCTACTATTGGCCACATATTATTTGATTCATTACATGCAAGTGGATGTTAAATGCTGAGCATTTTTTAAATATTAGTAAGGTAGTTGGTGTGATTTGGGCCATTGTCCTATTGTAATTTTTGTATCAAAAGATCAGAATGTCTTGGGGTGTGATTTGGACTTATATTTTAAAAAACTTATCATCCAGTTAGTTTTAATGACCTTACACAACAGTCAATCTGGAAGATCAGACTTGAGATAAAACTATGATCATGGTGTCCACTACTATCACACATTAATAATTAACAATGGCCAGGACAGTAGATGTGTTTACTGTCAGCTCTATACAACAAAAAATATCACAACAGGAAACAATTAACATAGGAATCCTGGCTTAATTCCATTGTTAATATGAGCTTCTTTCTATTCTCTTTAAGGTAAAAGAATTAATGAATCCAGCGACCTGGTTGGACGCAGGTGCTCAAGTTTTCTACTCCTTCTCTGTGGCCTTTGGAGGGCTCATCTCATTCTCCAGTTACAACTCTATTCAGTGAGTAAGTGCCTAAACTGCACAGTAACACAATGAGCCTTCTTTTGAACATTTCTCCTCACATGATCATCACTGTCTGTTAGCAACAACTGTGAGCAGGATGCCGTTCTCATCTCCATCATCAATGGCTGCACCTCAGTGTACTCTGCCACGGTTATCTACTCCATCATCGGCTTCAGGGCCACGCAAAAATATGACGACTGCACAGCAGAGTGAGTTTCAAATTGCACAAAAAAGGCTTTAAAAAGCAATTAGGATTGACTTATTAAGACTGAACTCATCTCGCTGTGCTTTCATTTTAGCAACATCTTGAAGCTGATAAATGCCTACAATTATCCTGAAAACAGCATCACAGAAAGCAACTATAATGAGGTTCTGATCTACCTCAACCAGACAACTCCAGGTATCATTCAAGGATTACAACTACAGACCTGTGACATGCAAGCTTACCTCAGTCAGGTCAGTATTGTAGGACAATTTGAAACAGAATTTAGCTGTTTTCTATCTTACTGAAATGATTTAGCAGAGGGCCTATGGTTGAAATATTTGGTGTACTACTTCAGGGCGTGGAGGGAACAGGACTAGCCTTCATCGTGTTCACAGAGGCCATCATCAAAATGCCTATTTCTCCTTTGTGGGCTGTCCTCTTCTTCGTCATGCTCTTCTGCCTCGGCCTCTCAACTATGTTCGGGAGCATTGAAGGAGTGGTGGTTCCTTTGCAGGACCTTAAATTGCTGCCTCAAACTTGGCCCAAAGAAGTTTTCTGTGGTAATTTCCTGAAGTTCCTATTAAATATAAAATGTCAGGATAAAAACATTTGATGTAACCACTATTTTGTATTGTTTTTTTCAGGTCTAACTTGCTTAATTTCTTTCGCTCTTGGGCTGATCTTTACCCTGCGCTCTGGAAACTACTGGCTAGCTCTTTTTGACAACTTTGCTGGCTCTATCCCCCTTCTGGTCATCGGTTTTTGTGAAATGATCGCTGTTATATACGTCTATGGCATAGATAGGTAAGTCTATCCAAGAAGGGACTATTGGTACAGAGTACCCAAGGTAATGGCTTTCTAGCCATGCTACTGGCTCTGTGTTTAGTGCTAATTAGCAAATGTTAACACACTAACATCATAACCTAACATGGTAAACATTATCCATACCAGAAACACAATTTGTTCAGGTCACGCACACCCTTTGAACACTTTGGGTTTCTGATACAAATCGTGTGGTGACAAGGATGTTAAGGTTTCAAATATGTGAATTATTCTGCACTATTGCACTATATATATATATATATATATATATATATATATATATATATATATATATATATACATTAAGACTGGAAATGGGAGGAAATATATATATATATATATATATATATATATATATATATATATATATATATATATATATATATATATATATATATATATATATATTTCCTCCCATTTCCAGTCTTAATGTAATGTTTTACTCAAGGTTACTAAAGTAACAGAGTGGATTTTTATTTCCTTTAAAGTCCAGTAATGTAAGCCACACAGGCTGCTTTATTTACTGTATCTAATACAAGTACAAGGTTGTCTTTTATGGCTGCTTTGATACACACTCAGCTGACATTATGTCTCCCTCTTATTGCTTCCAAACAGGTTTAACAAGGACATTGAGTTTATGATCGGCCACAAGCCCAATATTTTCTGGCAGGTGACATGGAGGGTTGTCAGTCCACTCATTATGGTCATCATCTTGGTTTTCTACTTTGTAACCCAAGTCACCAAGAGTCTCACTTATTTGGTGTGGGACGAGGAGGCGGTAAGTGTGCAAACTTAAAGACCTTTTTAGATGTATTATTGATGGTGGTAGGAACCATTTCAGACCTCTTGTGTGTTGCACCTTGCTGTATATTTTAACATGTTTCTTGACTCTGGCCGTAGGCGAACTTCCCCACACTGGAACCACGTCCGTTTCCTTCCTGGATCTACGCCATAATCTTCATCCTGGCTGGAGTTCCCAGTTTAGCCATCCCAGTGGTCGCCCTCTTCAAATTCATCCAGAGGAAATGCTGCAAGCAGAAAAACTACAGTGGCGACACAGTGGACACTATCTCTGCCAAGATACAAATAAATGACAAAATGAAGTTTTAGATAGCTTTTACTTATATTTAATAACAAAGTATTTAATAATAAAATATGGATATGAAATAAAAAATATGGACTTGTTTTATTGTTGTTTGTATATTATGCTTACGGCTTTTTTTCTTCCTCATGCCTTGTACAATGACAGAAGATTAGTGACTACTGACTTTTATCTGTGAAAAGTATTTTCTGTAAAATAATGTCATTTTGGAGAAGAGAGTAATTGTTGTTTGCTTTGCTTGCTGTACTATTGTGATATGAGTTTCTTGCTGTGCCGTGTTTGACACGTGTGTGTGTGTGTGTGTGTGTGTGTGTTAAGGGTTGCCAACCATCCCGTATTCGGGATCGTCCTGTTTAAAAACAAAAGCAATGACCCTTACTGAATCAATACGGGACGTGATTTGTCCTGTATTTTCATGCACACCCTACTCTAATGCTTACGCTACGTTTACACATGCTTGAAATGACATGAGAAATAATAAAAATGAAAGAGTTTCACAAGACATAGTGGAGAAGTATTACAGTGCCTTGCGAAAGTATTCGGCCCCCTTGAACTTTTCGACCTTTTGCCACATTTCAGGCTTCAAACATAAAGATATAAAACTGTAATTTTTTGTGAAGAATCAACAACAAGTGGGACACAATCATGAAGTGGAACGAAATGTATTGGATATTTCAAACTGTTTTAACAGATAAAAAACTGAAAAATTGGGCGTGCAAAATGATTCAGCCCCTTTACTTTCAGTGCAGCAAACTCTCTCCAGAAGTTCAGTGAGGATCTCTGAATGATCCAATGTTGACCTAAATGACTAATGATGAAAAATAGAATCCACCTGTGTGTAATCAGGTCTCCGTATAAATGCACCTGCTCTGTGATAGTCTCAGAGGTCCGTTTAAAGAGCAGAGAGCATCATGAAGAACAAGGAACACACCAGGCAGGTCCCAGATACTGTTGTGGAGAAGTTTAAAGCCGGATTTGGTTACAAAACGATTTCCCAAGCTTTAAACATCCCAAGGAGCACTGTGCAAGCGATAATATTGAAATGGAAGGAGTATCAGACCACTGCAAATCTACAAAGACCCGGCCGTCCCTCTAAACTTTCAGCTCATACAAGGAGAAGACTGATCAGAGATGCAGCCAAGAGGCCCATGATCACTCTGGATGAACTGCAGAGATCTACAGCTGAGGTGGGAGACTCTGTCCATAGGACAACAATCAGTCGTATACTGCACAAATCTGGCCTTTATGGAAGAGTGGCAAGAAGAAAGCCATTTCTTAAAGATATCCATAAAAAGTGTTGTTTAAAGTTTACCACAAGCCACCTGGGAGACACACCAAACATGTGGAAGAAGGTGCTCTGGTCAGATGAAACCAAAATCAAACTTTTTGGCAACAATGCAAAACGTTATGTTTGACGTAAAAGCAACACAGCTCATCACCCTGAACACACCATCCCCACTGTCAAACATGGTGGTGGCAGCATCATGGTTTGGGCCTGCTTTTCTTCAGCAGGGACAGGGAAGATGGTTCAAATTGATGGAGCCAAATACAGGACCATTCTGGAAGAAAACCTGATGGAGTCTGCAAAAGACCTGAGACTGGGACGGAGATTTGTCTTCCAACAAGACAATGATCCAAAACATAAAGCAAAATCTACAATGGAATGGTTCACAAATAAACATATCCAGGTGTTAGAACGGCCAAGTCAAAGTCCAGACCTGAATCCAATCGAGAATCTGTGGAAAGAACTGAAAACTGCTGTTCACCAACGCTCTCCATCCAACCTCACTGAGCTCCAGCTGTTTTGCAAGGAGGAATGGGCAAAAATTATTACAAAGTATTAACTTAAGGGGGCTGAATAATTTTGCACACCCAATTTTTCAGTTTTTTATCTGTTAAAACAGTTTGAAATATCCAATAAATTTCGTTCCACTTCATGATTGTGTCCCACTTGTTGTTGATTCTTCACAAAAAATTACAGTTTTATATCTTTATGTTTGAAGCCTGAAATGTGGCAAAAGGTCAAAGTTCAAGGGGGCCGAATACTTTCGCAAGGCACTGTATATCAGTATTCACTGAAGAGACTGACAGGTCTGTCACTCAATGTCATCGTTGCCCTGGTTACAGAGATGTGCCTTTTAAAAAAAAAAAAAAAGTCTGCCCATAACAAGAGGATTTTAGCGAAGCTAACTGGCTGTTGGCTGTATCTATACATATTTAGTACAAATATATGAGAGTGATATCAAACTTGTGTAACTCTCTGTTTCCAAAAAATGTGGTACTATTCTTTTATAGTAGTATTGTAAGTTGACAAAAGTGCATGTGTCTAAGTAAACAAAAATAATGTTTATTTTTAATATTTTGTAAATAACAATACAAGCCTAATTCTTGTTAAGACTTTGTAAGCATGTCTTTTTGAATAAATGAATGGCATCAGTCCCTTTTAGACCATTTTGTGTTATTTGAGATATTTGGCATATTGTGTGGCCTACACAATCGTAAAGTTTTTTATGTGTGGGTATATTACAGCACTGCACTTACACTGCCATAAATGGTCAGTTTATGATCTGTTAAAAATCCTGTCTCTAGTTCAGATTTAAGAGCAAAAGGAAGTGGTTACTATTTGAAGAAATGTATGCTATGAAAATAAATCATGCGGAATATCATGAGGTCACAAGGGCTTTTCAGGATTTTGCCTGGCAACAGTTGCAAAGAGGCACACATTTGAATTTGTTAAAAGAACCAATTGTGGTGTAATAAAGTCCTGTCTTAACACTGACAATGATTTTTGAATAAAATAAAATACTTGAATAACACATTACCAAAGCAACGGTATGATCCTTTCTTACATGTTAGACAAAGGAGGCCACCCACCATGTGATCAAGCATAATAATTACTTTTTTGTAGTGTCTACTTTTTGCAGACTGGCATGAAATTTTGTATATTTGACACATACATATTTGAATGACTGACTGGTTATTCAAACTGTAGAGAAGACAAAAGTACAAAGTATGCATTCCTTGGCTAATCTATGACCAACAATAGATAATAAAAAGTAAAAGATCATAAACTTGTTTCAACATTGATGAGTCCCCCGTATTTGGATAACACGTTTTTATCACGTTCCTCACTAAGCGTTCAACCGTAGTGGACACTACTTCTCTGCTTCAGTACACATGTGGGCACCATGTGGCTGGTACTTCCTAACCCAGGCCTGGATCTCCGGATCCCTAACTATGAGGACCTGGACAGGATGGAGACGGAGGAGGCCGATGACAGGCCCAAGTGGGACAACAAAGCCCAGTACATCTTAACCTGTGTGGGCTTCTGCATTGGGCTCGGTAACGTGTGGCGATTCCCTTACTTGTGTCAAAGTCATGGAGGAGGTAAGACAAAAAAAGGTGTTGAATATGTGTTGGACAAATTAAAGTGTGAGGTACCCAGGAGTGCATTTATAAGGATCGTGTGTGAGTTTATGGAATTCTGTGGTGTATCTGATCTAAAATGAATAAACTAACTTAACCATTTCCTTTTTTAATAAAGTCGCTGGTCCCTACCTAAGGCCAAGTTAAATACACCACTAATTTATGGCTACTGTACAAGATAGCGTCATGAAATTAGCATGAAGTTATATTAATGATTCTCAAGAGTAAGACCCAAAGACTCTTTTTCTGTGATTTGTTAACTAGAGGGTTCAAGGCCATACCGTTAAAACCACTGTCCATAGTCCATGTCATGGACCATATATGGATCCAAACAACATCAATGTTATACATTAGTCAACAATTGCATGTTTTTGCTATACCATAACCACAAAGGAAACCTGTCTTAAAGTGACAAACCACCTCTGATACAGAAACTGACTGTCACTTTGTAACCAAGAACATGAGAAGACCTCCCTCCCTCATGGCACTTGGAGGATTCAGAGATATTTATATCTCAGAGAGAAAAAAAGGAGTGTGCCATCTTCACATTTCAATGATGTCCTGAATGTCATGTTGACATTTTTCATGCATAGAATTAAAAAATTCCCAACCTACCAATCACTTATCACTACATGTTTCAGGTGCCTTTTTGATTCCCTACCTGATCCTGCTGGTGCTGGAAGGAATGCCTCTCCTGCTGCTGGAGTTTGCCATTGGCCAGCGTCTCAGGAAAGGCAGTGTGGGGGTGTGGAGGGCCATCAGCCCTTATCTGACTGGTGTTGGTATGTAAAATAGGCTCTGAAAAAGAAAAAACAGACCTCCTGGCACCACATTCACACATAAGCGGGGATTTGTATCCTGTGAGTGTGATAGGTACAATATACAGTGTTGCCCTAAAAAACAATTAATAGACTAATACAAAAGTAATCTCTCTCAATCATCACTTGTGACCCACTAGAAGTGTGTGGCATTGTCTGTATCCTGCCCCCTGTTTTTTTTTTTTATGCAATTTGAGCGTTGTGTTTACAAAGAGTAAGCAATACTCAATACATATTACACATTTAATGATTCTGTCCTACTCAGGTGTAGCCTCCATGCTGGTGTCCTTATTGATTGGACTGTACTACAACACCTTAATAGCCTGGATCTTGTGGTATCTCTTCAATTCCTTTCAAAGCCCACTGCCTTGGACCCAGTGTCCTCTCAATGACAATGGGACAGGTAGGTAGGTTGACTATACACACATTTTCCGCTCACATGCATACCAAAGCACCCAAATTGTATTGTTTATGTGTATTTGTTGCTCTTCAGGATTTGTACCAGAGTGTCAACGGAGCTCCACTGTGGATTATTATTTCTACCGAGTGACTCTTAATAGTTCGGCCTCTATAGCGGACTCTGGAGGAATTCAATGGCCCATCGTACTCTGCTTGTTAACTGCCTGGACAGTCATTGCAATCTGCTGCATAAGAGGCATCGGCACTTCAGGCAAGGTTTGTTGAACTTTCAGTAAATTGACCGTTAGCTAAGCCCCACCTCCTGTAGTTACTCTTGCTATGCCTGTATTACTGAACTGGATGCGGCTCCGCCACTCAGCCTTGCTTCCAAATTGTGTGTCCACTAGTGGTATTGCAACAAAAAATCTCCTGCGGCCCAAAATGCATTTTCCCCAAAAGACCACGGTCGAAAACGAGACGTCTGTGACAACTGTTGACAAGAAACCTCAAGCTATCAACTTGGTCAATTATTACTTTTTATATTGTATATTTTTAAGCGATGGGGGTTTCTAGAAGGTGTCGCCTCTCCACCGGCTCTGCTGAATGTATGCAAATTTGTGCTCTTGTGTCTATCTTGTGTTAAGTATTGGTTGTGCTTTTTGTGGTTGATTGAATGGTGATGGCATGTGGCTACGAGTCGCTCATCAGGATAGGGAAATCAACTCGCCAGTCTTCTGGCCGCTCAAGGTTTTCAAATGTAGCTAACACATCAGAGTTAACACGAGGAAAAGGTGGAGAAGATGAGCACCAGCTACAATAATGGCCAAATGGACAACCATATCTGTATCCATATCTACATCAGAGGCACTCCGAGGCAAGCGTGGAAGAATTAAACACTGACTGCAATTCATGGATCTTCTTTGCTGGATCCTGGAGAGCCAGACGGCGCTGTCAACACTGTCTCTTTAAGCCCCCTTCTCGAAAAAAAACTCTCGACAAGTCTGCTCTGATTGTTTCCGTTTTTTTTGCATCTGCGCTCTAAGCATGTGCATGTGTCACTGTCATTGCAGCCGGGGAATGACTGTAACAGCACTGTCGCGACACTATATATAGTATATTGTGACATCAAAACCGTACGGAAATACTGACAGCTTGTTTAAAGGCACCGTTTCTGAATAAGGACTGTGTGCATTTCTCCATGGATTGAGCATTTTGATACTTTCATCATACTTATATAGCACCTCAACCTGCTTTATAATCAATAAAGACATGGACATCTTACTTTTTACAATATGGGACCTTTATCTTGCAGGAAAATCCAAAGCTTGACAGGCGGGCCTCTGTGCCTAGTTATGGTTGCTAAGCGATTGCACAATCTTTGGGGAGGGGTTTAGCAAATAGTCAATTATGATAATAAAAATAGTCAATGATCTAAAATCTAATCTAAAGGATTTTATTTTTTCTTGTCATGACCTCAGGCAGTGTATGTCACCGCCATCCTGCCTTACATAGTGCTGGCCATCTTCCTGATCCGAGGACTGACTCTTAAAGGTGCCCTGAGTGGATTAAAGTTCCTCTTCACACCAGAAGTATGTTTCAAATGTTGATAAGAAAAAAAAGTTGTATCTCATATCACAAAGCTAAGTCCCCATCTATGCCTTACTTTTGCAGGTGGACGAGTTGATGAACCCAACAACTTGGCTGGATGCAGGTGCCCAGGTCTTTTATGCCTTTGGTGTGGGGTGGGGAGGCCTCATCTCCTTCTCAAGTTACAACCCTGTTCAGTAAGAGACATTAGTCACGTTTACATCCAAATGTATCGCACATTTAACCAAATCCCTGGAAAGTTGGCAAAAGAAAAAGAGAATGAATGCTTCTTTCCATCCACTACCGTTTTGTAAGTTGGTCACTTAGATAAGCAGGAGGTGAAGCCAATTCTTCAGTCAGGAAACCATTATACCACTATATAAAAAAAATGCATATGCAGGTGATTGGAAACACACCAATTAAAGGGGTGATAAATAGGATACATAGAACTTCTAATACAATAATACAAAGTCCCATTGACACCTCTTTACTATGCAAATCTCACAATTTGAAACTGCCGCTGAAAACGGGCGAATCCCAACGAAGCTAATAGTTGACGTCAACCTGGTGGCTGTACCTTAATTGGCTCTGGTCTGTACCTTTGTCACGCCCCAAAATTTACATACAGACCACTGGTCTGAGACCAGCTGGTGTTCTGAATGTAGCTGAATGGGAATTACAAAGAAGAAAGTTTGGAAGTTTTTCAAGGATATTGAAAATGAACCACGTAATGTCGTAAATGCAGTGTTCCAGGCTGTACAACGGAATACTGGCCCATGTGTGTACAGAAAAAGTGTTTAGAACTTAATTAAGGAGTAGATATCGGACAATGGAGCGGGAGTTGGGGCTCTAACGCGGTGCAGAAGGCGGTGTGTGCTGGAGCTGCTGCTGCTGCTGTGGAGCGTACGGTTCACGGTAGAACTACGTTGACTGTTTTTTTTTCCCAACATGGATCCTCAGGGAACAAGGGGCTGTGGAGCCACCAGCACCAGACATGATAATAACGTAGTAGTTACAACTCTGACTATGTGCCTGTGGGCCTCACTCTCTGCTAAATGTCCCCGCGCTGAGACATTGAACTAGCTACAGCGTGAGATGTGATTCCTTGTCTGGAAGTGGAGTTTTTTTTATGTCCCAAGGGTAACGTTACAACAACACTATTGTAATGAATGTGTCAAAACTTTGCATTGGTGTGTGTGTGTGTGTGTGTGTGTGTGTGTGTGTGTGTGTGTGTGTGTGTGTGTGTGTGCGTGACACACTGGAGGATGACTAAACTGTAACTAAACTGTGTCTATGGTGCTTTGTATGGTAACATTAGTTGATAAGATTAAATGAAGTTTGAAGCCAGCCGGGGATATTTTCTCGTGCCTCGGCTGCTCCAGCCATTCCTGCTCCGGTGGCGCTGCGGCAGCTCCCCGGCCGTACGTTTGGAAGTCTATCGGTAAAGTTAACAGACAGAGTGTGAGTCTAATGATGGAAAGCCAAAAAAGAAAAGGGAAAGGTGGCGCTGAGAAGGCCAGGCCTGAGCTGGCCAGCAGCGTATTTTCTCTCGTCGCATCCCGCTGTCTCTCCTGCCTACACAGGCCCCCGCACCTTGTCCCTTCTCCCAGTTCTACCTGCCTGAGCACTGACAGTTTTGCAAACTTAGCTACTTTGTTGCTAGATTTAGCAACTTTTCAGACCCCCTTTTTTCACAAAAGCATCTAGTGGCAAATCTGGCGACTTTCTGTAGAAAAGACAGCGACTTTTTGTAGAAAAGACGCCAGTATTGCCCAGCGAGCACGCAAGGTATTTCTCTCCTGTGGCCGCCAAAACATTCACCTCTCTCTCCTGTTCTGTGACTGAGGAGCAGCCCCTCCCCTCTCTCCTCATGTGCAGCAGCACTGTGCAGCTGCATTCGTTGTAAACCAACCAATCAGTGCGCAGCTCATCTAAATATTTATGAGCATACCATATAAGGAAGAAAACCTCTCATTTCATTCTATGGCTATTTCACAGGGTTGCATTAGCGCGCATAGAACAGCATCCGGGCCATTTTCAGCCCAACCAATGTTACATACCCTATTTGGAGACCTTAAGGAACAGTGTGAAATACCCTATATAATCATTCTATCACCCCTTTAAGATTCATACCAAGTATTAATTTGCAGTTCAAGTCTCTCTTTTTTTTTTTTATTGAAAAAAAAACGAAGTAGCCATTCTCAGACCCAAGGTCAACATTGTGTTGTTTTTGCTTATTTCTTTTTCCAAGCAACAACTGCATGCAAGATGCTGTGATCCTGTCGGCCATAACTGGCCTCACCTCAATCTATGCTGCCACAGTCACCTACACCATCATCGGCTTCAGGGCCACAGAGAAATATGACAGCTGTATCAGTGAGTGAGTAGTCACAGTACATGGGTTTTAATGTTTTGGAATAGAGTAGTCCTAAAAGTAACTGAAACACACGTGAGGATACATGATATTATATACAGTTTGATTATAAACACACCCTTTTCGAGTCACACCCTCAAATGCCCATATACAAGTTAAATGAGTTACAGTATTGGTTGCTGTTATCATTCCTCCTGGAAGGTATTTAGTAGGTTTGGTATACCCAAGTTTTAGCCATGCTGGCAGGGTGGCTCTAGTTACACTTAGGAATGCATTTTTCCATGGAATAAGGTCTGCGGTTGTTGTTCCCCATCTTTTACATTGGAGTCACACTAGGAACGAGACACTTTATAGTGAGTATGGACAGGAGGAATGATTCCAGCAACCAGTTGTCTCTTATAGTGTACGTATGAGCATTTGAGTGTTGTATTAAAGTGCTCATATTATGCTTTTTGGCTTTTTTCCCTTTCCTTTATTGTGTTATATATATATTTTGTGGACATTATAGGTTTATAAAGTGAAAAATCCCAAAGTCCACCCCAAAGGGACTTACCATCTCCAACAGAAAACACTGTTCACAAACTGCTCCAAACAGCTCTGTTGTAGTCCAGCCTTTACTTCAGAGACAAACGTGGTCACTTTGGAACACACGTTATAATGCTCACCTAGCTGCTAGCATGGCAAACACTCATACTCTGCTTCTGACTGGCTAGTAGTCCTTACCTAGGTACTGTCAGGACACGCCCTCATACTCTGCTTCTGACTGGCTAGTAGTCCTTACCTAGGTACTGTCAGGACACGCCCTCATACTCTGCTTCTGACTGGCTAGTAGTCCTTACCTAGGTACTGTCAGGGCCCTCATACTCTGCTTCTGACTGGCTAGTAGTCCTTAACTAGGTACTGTCAGGGCCCTCATACTCTGCTTCTGACTGGCTAGTAGTCCTTACCTAGGTACTGTCAGGGCACATCATCATACTCTGCTACTGACTGGCTAGTAGTCCTTACCTAGGTACTGTCAGGGCCCTCATACTCTGCTTCTGACTGGCTAGTAGTCCTTACCTAGGTACTGTCAGGGCACATCATCATACTCTGCTTCTGACTGGCTAGTAGTCCTTACCTAGGTACTGTCAGGGCACGCCCTCATACTCTGCTTCTGACTGGCTAGTAGTCCTTACCTAGGTACTGTCAGGGCCGTCATACTCTGCTCCTGACTGGTTAGTAGTCCTTACCTAGGTACTGTCAGGGCACGCCCTCATACTCTGCTTCTGATTGGCTAGTAGTCCTTACCTAGGTACTGTCAGGGCCCTCATACTCTGCTTCTGACTGGTTAGTAGTCCTTACCTAGGTACTGTCAGGGCACACCCTCATACTCTGCTTCTGACTGGCTAGTAGTCCTTACCTAGGTACTGTCAGGGCACGGCCTCATACTCTGCTTCTGACTGGCTAGTAGTCCTTACCTAGGTACTGCTCACGAGTGACTCCCAACAAAGATGGAACAGAAGTGAGATGTCTCACTCTGTAGCTAAAACAGAGAGCTCAACACACAGGGTGAAAAGAGGAGCTGCAGCAATGTGCAGTACAACAAATATATGGTGTCTTTTGAAAATTAAACCATGTAAACCTATTCTGGTACAACCTCTAAAATAGACTTAAATAAAGAAAATCTAAATTAATCTTTTCATTATCCAGAGTTACTAATCCGTGACATATTTTCTCCCTAGTAACATCATGACATTATTAAATGCATTTGAACTTCCTGAAGACAGCATCTCTACAAGCAACTACGACACAGCCTTTGATCATCTCAACAGCTCCTCTCCTGATATTATTCTCAGATTGGACATCAAAATCTGTGACCTGCAGACACTTCTCAGTGAGGTGACTGTATTGATGAATATCTGTCAGATTCCATGTTGTTATTGTATTTTGCTAACTAACTAACTGCATTACGACTAATGTGTGTTTGTACAGGGAGTGGAGGGAACAGGTCTGGCCTTCATCGTGTTCACAGAAGCCATCACCAAGATGCCTGGTTCTCCAGCCTGGTCTGTCCTCTTTTTCATCATGCTTCTGTGCTTGGGTATCTCAACCCTGTTTGGCAACATTGAGGGAGTGGTGGTCCCACTGAAAGACCTGAATGTATTTCCTAAAAAATGGCCCAGTGAAGCACGGAACGGTAACTTGGGTTTAAAATCCAATTCAGAATCAAAATCAGTTCCTCACTTTCTCCATTCCCAATGAAACATCTTTGGCGTTTGTCTTAGGTTTATATTTTGACAAAGGCTCTCCTGTTTTGGTGGACGTGCGTTTCAGGGGTAACGTGTGCTGTCGCCTTCATCATCTCCCTCCTGTTTGCGCAGCATTCAGGGATTTATTGGGTAACTCTGTTCGACAACTTTGCTGGATCTGTTCCACTTCTGACCATTGGCTTCTTTGAGATGATAGCTGTTGTATACATCTACGGCATAGACAGGTTAGTGCGTATTTAAACTATTTTAATCTTGATACCTGCAATGTAATAAGCATACAGCATTAGCATCATCATGCTGTGACAGTTATTGAGCTTTATTATTCAAAGCGTTATGGAGATGGCTGACCTAAAATGAATTAAACCCTCTTGTGTGACAGGTTCAATGAGGACTTGGAGTTCATGGTCGGACATAAGCCCTCCATCTTCTGGCAGGTTACATGGAGGTTCATCAGTCCTCTAATCGTTCTGGTTATTTTAGTTTTCTACCTGGTGACACGAGTCCAAGAAGAGCTCACCTACTTAGTCTGGGATCCCAACTCTGTAAGTGCATAAATCAGAATCAAAATCAGAATCAGAAATACTTTAATAATCCCAGGGGGAAATTATTTTTGTTACCACTCCAGGTATACAAACAACATATACAAACAACATATATTACCCCGACTATTTACATATATAATAAAAACAAAATACAGTAATAATAAATAAAATATGAAATATGAAATATACAGTGTTAATGTGCAAATAAAAAAATGCAATAAAAAGAGAGATGATTGTCTATGTTGAGATGATTATAGTGCAATAAAAAAGAGAGGTGATTGTCTATGTTGCGATGAGATGATTCCAGAGAGGGGGTGTGTGACTCTCTGAGGGAGGCGTTGTAAAGTTTAATGACCACAGGCAGGAAAGATTTCCTGTGGCGCTCTGTGGTGAAGCTGGGTGAGAGGAGTCTTCTGCTGAAGGTGCTCCTCTGCTGGGCCAGTGTGTTGTAGAGAGGGTGTGAGACATTATTCAAGATGGACTGAAGCCTGGACAGCATCCTCCTCTCAGCCACGGTCGTCAGTGTGTCCAGTGTGTCCATCACCAGCCCTCCTGATCAGTTTGTTCAGTCTGTTGGTGTCTGCGACCTTCATCCCACTGCCCCAGCATGTGACAGCGAAGAAGATAGCACTGGCCACAACAGACTGATAGAACATCCTCAGCATCGTCCGGCAGATGTTAAAGGACCTCAGCCTCCTCAGGAAAAAAGAGTAGACTTTGGCCCTTTTTGTAGACAGCCTCGGCGTGTCTAGTCCAGTCCAGCTTGATGTTTAAGTACACCCCCAGGTACTTGTACTCCTCAACAGTATCCACAGAGACCTGGATGGAAACAGGGGTCACAGGTGATTTCGTCCTCCTCAGATCCACTACGAGCTCCTTTGTTTTTTGTCACATTGAGCTGCAGATGGTTCCGCTCACTCCAAGTGACAAAGTTGCCCACAACAGTCCTGTATTCATTCTCATCACCCTTTTCTATGCAGCCAACTATTGCTGAGTCATCAGAAAACTTCTGAAGGTGGCAGGACTCAGTGCAATAGTTGAAGTCCGAGGTGAAGAGGGTGAAGAGGAAGGGAGAGAGAACAGTCCCCTGTGGAGCCCCAGTGTTGCTGACCACCCTGTCAGACACACAGTTCTTTAGACGTACGTACTGTGGTCTGCCCGTCAGGTAATCAACAATCCAGGACACGATGGGGGCCTCCACCTGCATCGCAGTCATCTTCTCACCCAGTAGAGCCGGACGTATGGTGTTGAAAGCACTGGAGAAGTCAAAGAACATGACTCTCACAGTGCTCGCAGGCTTGTCCAGATGAGTGTAGACTCTGTTCAGCAGGTAGATAATGCTGTCCTCAACTCCCAGGCTGGGCTGGTAGGCAAACTGTAGTGGATCAGTGAAGGGCCTGACCATAGGCCTTAGCTGCTCCAAGACGAGCCTCTCGAAGGTCTTCATGATGTGGGACGTCAGAGCCACCGGTCTGTAGTCCTGAGGGCCGCTGGGACGCAACTTCTTTGGCACAGGAACGAGGCAGGAAGTCTTCCACAGCACGGGGACCCTCTGGAGGTGCAAGCTCAGACTGAAGACTAGACTTAGTACTCCACACAGCTGGGGGGCACAGGCTTTAAGCACCCTAGGAAATACACAGTCTGGGCCAGCAGCTTTGCCGGAGTGGAGTCTAGTCAGCTGTCTTCTCACCAGGTCAGGCGTGAAGGACACTGCAGAGGTGACCGTAGGGGGAGGGGTGCGGTCCTCAGGTTATAGAGGACATGGTGTAGAGCAGGGGGGAGGGGTGGAGTAAGAAGGTGTGAGTTGAGGTGGTGAGGTGCAGACAAAGGGTCTGTAAGGAGGAGGAGTAGGAGGAGGTAAAGTGGCAGATTTAGTTGGGCAGCCAGCAGCAGAGACTTGTGAGGGATGGGCCGCAGTATCAAACCTATTGAAAAATAGGTTCAGATCATTGGCCCGGTCCACATGTCCCTCCAACCCCATGCCACCAGTCCTCTGGAACCCAGTGATGGTTCTCATGCCGCTCCACACATCCCTCATGTTGTTATGCTGGAGTTTACTCTCCAGCTTTCTCCTGTAACTGTCTTTAGCCTCCCTGATTTTGAGTTTGAGTACCCCCTGCACTCTCCTCACCTCATCACGGTTGCCATCTCTGAACGCCCTCTTATTTTCGTTCAGGATAGCCTTCATGTCCTTGGTGATCCAGGGTTTATTATTAGCGTAGCAAGTTACAGTCTGAGCAGGGACATTGCAGTCCACACAGAAATTTATGTAGTCTGTGATGCACTCTGTGAGCCCATCAATGCCCATCAATGCCCTCCCCGTGCGCTGTGATCAGCTAATATGTCATCCTAAACATCCCTTATTTATGTTGCCTTTATCGCTAATGTTCACTCATTGCAAAATACACAAATTATATGGCAGGTCAATCATGTTTAAGTAAATGTTGTTCCTCTGTGTTTAAGTCAACACATTCTCACTCCCATCGTGTAAAATACGGACGCTTGGTCAGGTGCCTTGGGCGTTGTTATTGACGTTAAAAGTCTCCTTTAGCATCCTATCTAAATGCTTTATCTAAACGTGCTGGGAAAGGACTATTGTCTTCATTTTTGATGCAGTTAGGTAGTTAGGTTTAGGGAAAGATCGTAGGTGGGCTTATAAAAGATGTGTTTATGTGACACGAAGGACAAGAATGGGACAGTTTAGGAAAAGATCGAGGGAGACGCAGGACACAAACCCCTGTCTCCGGGGTGAAAGTCCTGTGTTGTTAATATTATTATATTATAATAATAATAATAATAATAATAATAATAATAATAATAATAATAATAATAATAATATGTTATTATTAAAATAATATTTTTTGTGGTTTACAGGTGGAGTTCCCGTCTCTGGCATCAGTACCGTACCCTTCATGGATCTACGTGATCATCTTTCTTCTGGCAGGAGTCCCCAGTCTGGCGGTGCCTGTGTATGCATTATGTAGGCTGGTCTTTGTTTGCTGTAAGAAAAAATAGAATCAAAAATTTCCCGAACTGTTTAAAAGTCATACGTTTTCAGAATACAACAAAATGCAAGATTAAAAGCAAGATACTGATGTTTTATTGATGCACTTTAGTAAAATATTCAAACTTCTGCTCATGTTTTGTGCAAATGTGTTTCTGCTGTATCAATTCACTGTACTTAATCTTACTAATATGCTTTGTTGTTGAACAGGACCTTTCTATATTCAGAGAAAAACAGCATACAGTTTCCCATCCATCCAGGTTTAATACCCGTTTATGAGGTGGCCCTGCAAACTCAAAACACTGCAACTCAAGAAAACACATGCAAATAGACAAAATATAAGCAAATGCAGAAAACATCTTCACCAATTTGACAACACATGCGCAGCATTTAGAAAGAAAAGCTGCAAAATGAGAAAACAACCAAATACAGAAACATGCTGCAAGTAGCACAGACAACAACAGAAACTGTTGAGGGACTTAGAAATATACTTGACTGTAAGCATTGTTTAAATAACTGAGTACCTGTTTATTAATCATATAACATATAGCTATATTGTTACTGGGCACTGGGACACATTTTGTGTGACAAAAATATGACATACTTAGCAGTGGTTCCCAACATGGGGTCTGGGCCCCCCTTATGAAGCACCAAAGATCACAGGGGGCGAGGCTTTGTCTGCTCTGAGGTTATCAAATTTATGTTTGCACATATTAACTTAAATCATGATATCAACCTTACTGGATAATTTATTTAAAAGTCTATGTAAATCAATTGAAAAGGATAAATCTTTTTGTAGTTACTCAAAAAAAGTAGACTACCTAGAAGGCCAAACACCTCTGTGACCAGCACTCTCAGTTTTTTTTTTTAGGTCAGCTAGCTAGCTCATCTTCGTTTTCCTGTAGTCACTTTTTATGAATGATACATGTCTGGAAAACGTAAAAGTGCCAATGACTCATCAGTATCTTAAAAGAAAGTAAAGGAGTCGGCCAGAATGTGTCATTTGTGATGAGAAGCTAGCAAATGACAGCACAAAGCCAAGCTAAAATAAAAGACACCCTACGGGGCACTGGTTTAATGTTTGATCAAACTGAATGACTGTAGTAATGAATGGAGGTATAAAAACAGAAATGCAGAGTGCGCACGGACTAATCTGTGGATTGCACATCAGATAAAGTAACAGATCATAAACTTGTTTCAACAATGCAGAGTACATACACTGAGCCCTCACTTTGACTTCCAAGAACAATAGTGTAACATCTCAGCTTCAGTGGGGTCGCTATGAGACTGGTTCTTCCTAACCCAGGACTGGATGACAGAATCCCTTCCTATGAGGATCTGGACAGGATGGAGGAGGAGGAAGCCGGGGACAGGCCCAAGTGGGACAACAAAGCCCAGTACATCCTAACCTGTGTGGGCTTCTGCATTGGGATTGGCAATGTGTGGCGATTCCCTTATTTGTGTCAAAGTCATGGAGGAGGTAAGCTCAGACAAAAATGGGAAAGAGATCTTATAATTAAGCTGTCTGGACTGTCAATTCTTGATTATTTATTTATAATTATATTTATCTTTCAAGTATGATTTCCTGGAGGAACTTACACTGGTACTGATATATAAGATGGCTTTGTGGAGTAACCATAGACTGTATAAAATATGGATGTAGTCTCTGTGACGTCACCCGTAGAAGAGCCAAAATGAAGCTCAAAGTGGGCAGGGTGGCTCCAGCCGTTGCCATCTTGGCAGTGCCTGCGGTAGGCTAATACAACAATGGGCAAAGAGGTGGAGCATGGATGGAGCTGAGGCGGGCTGAATGTGGCCTACTGTCTATGCTTGCCTCCGGTGATGGCAGCCCACCTGTCACTCAAAGCAGAACCTCTTAATTATGCTAAATGTAATGCCTTAATATAATTGAAAGTTATTATAAGTACGGGTATATAAGTGTGAGTTATGGGGGGTGGAACTGCAGCTGTTGGCACTTCCGCATTGTCATCATTTTTCAGCACCGGAGGCTGCTACTTTGGAGTAACTGATCATGTATTTTGTAGGTGCCTTTTTGATTCCCTACCTGATCCTGCTGGTGCTGGAAGGAATGCCTCTCCTGCTGCTGGAGTTTGCCATCGGCCAGCGTCTCAGGAAAGGCAGTGTGGGGGTGTGGAGGGCCATCAGCCCTTATCTGACTGGTGTTGGTATGTAAAATAGGCTCTGAAAAGATTTGTCCAAAGCAAAAAAAGCAACACAAAGCACCACAGCAACACAAAACCGATAATGAATATCTTTAAGTGTAACATCAGTTAATGATTCTGTCCTACTCAGGTGTAGCCTCCATGCTGGTGTCCTTATTGATTGGACTGTACTACAACACCTTAATAGCCTGGATCTTGTGGTATCTCTTCAATTCCTTTCAAAGCCCACTGCCTTGGACCCAGTGTCCTCTCAATGACAATGGGACAGGTATTTAAATATAAAGAGATTCTTATTAGGAACCCAAACTCTACTCATGATTAAAACACTTGAAGGACTGTTTCTCGCCCCTTCAGGATTTGTACCAGAGTGTCAACGAAGCTCCACTGTGGATTATTATTTCTACCGAGTGACTCTTAATAGTTCAGCTTCCATTGTGGACTCTGGAGGAATCCACTGGCCCATTGTACTCTGCCTGTTAGCTGCCTGGACAGTCATGTGTGTCTGCTACATACGGGGGATCGGCACTTCAGGCAAGGTCTGTCAAACCTTTACACAAACAACAGGTTTTTCTGGCCAATTATTTCATGTTTTGCTTTTCTTGTCATGACCTCAGGCAGTGTATGTCACCGCCATCCTGCCTTACATAGTGCTGGCCATCTTCCTGATCCGAGGACTGACTCTTAAAGGTGCCCTGAGTGGAATAAAGTTCCTTTTCACACCAGATGTATGTTTCTACTATTATATATCTATCTATCTTATAAAACAAAGACGCATCAAAATGTATACCTCACTCTTGCAGGTTGATGAGTTGATGAACCCAACAACTTGGCTGGATGCAGGTGCTCAGGTCCTGTATGCCTTTGGTGTGGGGTGGGGAGGCCTCATCTCCTTCTCAAGCTACAACCCTGTTCAGTAAGAGACATCTCCAGAAGCCCTGTTGTGTTTTAAAAACCAAGCAGCAGTTCTACTCTTATTTAACTCACTATGAAGATAATCGCCAGTCTCAGACATGGTGTCCTGAATCCTCATTTCATTCTATGGCTATTTCACAGGGTTGCATTAGCGCGCATAGAACAGCATCCGGGCCATTTTCAGCCCAACCAATGTTACATACCCTATTTGGAGACCTTAAGGAACAGTGTGAAATACCCTATATAATCATTCTATCACCCCTTTAAGATTCATACCAAGTATTAATTTGCAGTTCAAGTCTCTCTGATGATGACTCCAGTAATCCAGAGTTACTAATCCGTGACATATTTTCTCCCTAGTAACATCATGACATTATTAAATGCATTTGAACTTCCTGAAGACAGCATCTCTACAAGCAACTACGACACAGCCTTTGATCATCTCAACAGCTCCTCTCCTGATATTATTCTCAGATTGGACATCAAAATCTGTGACCTGCAGACACTTCTCAGTGAGGTGACTGTATTGATGAATATCTGTCAGATTCAAGAATTCTTTACTCTCATCTAGAGCTGAGCAATATATTGATATTATATTGATATTGTGATATGAGACTAGATATCATCTTAGATTTTGGATATCGTCAAATCGTAATATATTAAGTGTGGTCTTTTCCTGGTTTTGAAGGCTGCATTAGAGTAAAGTAAAGTTTTCTGAGCTTAACAGACTGTTCTAGCTGTTCTATTATTTGCCTTTACACACTTTGTCATTAAATCGACATTTTAGATGATTATTTATCAAAAATCTCATTGTGTAAATAATATTTTGTTAAAGCACCAATTGTCAATCCTACAATATCGTCGCAATATTGACATCAAGGTATTTAGTCAAGAATAACGTGATATTTGATTTTCTCCATATCGGCCAGCCCTACTCTCATCTGCATTACGACTAATGTGTGTTTGTACAGGGAGTGGATTGATGAATATCTGTCAGATTCCATGTTGTTATTGTATTTTGCTAACTAACTAACTGCATTACGACTAATGTGTGTTTGTACAGGGAGTGGAGGGAACAGGTCTGGCCTTCATCGTGTTCACAGAAGCCATCACCAAGATGCCTGGTTCTCCAGCCTGGTCTGTCCTCTTTTTCATCATGCTTCTGTGCTTGGGTATCTCAACCCTGTTTGGCAACATTGAGGGAGTGGTGGTCCCACTGAAAGACCTGAATGTATTTCCTAAAAAATGGCCCAGTGAAGCACGGAACGGTAACTTGGGTTTAAAATCCAATTCAGAATCAAAATCAGTTCCTCACTTTCTCCATTCCCAATGAAACATCTTTGGCGTTTGTCTTAGGTTTATATTTTGACAAAGGCTCTCCTGTTTTGGTGGACGTGCGTTTCAGGGGTAACGTGTGCTGTCGCCTTCATCATCTCCCTCCTGTTTGCGCAGCATTCAGGGATTTATTGGGTAACTCTGTTCGACAACTTTGCTGGATCTGTTCCACTTCTGACCATTGGCTTCTTTGAGATGATAGCTGTTGTATACATCTACGGCATAGACAGGTTAGTGCGTAATTAAACTATTTTAATCTTGATACCTGCAATATAATAAGCATACAGCATTAGCATCATCAAGACCTGAATATGTTACCTCAAAAATGGCCCCAAGAAGCACGGACTGGTATTCTGTTTTGTAGTTTAAATAATCTACACATTGGCAGATGAGATGTATGGTGGCCCTGAGAGGTCAATGCACTGCAAATTAAGTAAACACATGCAAATAGACAAAACACAAGCAAATTAGGTAATGAAAGTCTGTTACATTCAAGCCATTGCCAAATGAGTTGATACAAAGCTAATTAAGACTATAAGCTTTACAAAACTCTCTCTGGATTTCTAAGTATGGCTGTGTTCAGAACATGTTGTCCTCCGGCGACTTTAGCGTACAGAAACTCGAGATAATTACCTCTCCTGAAGAGTCCATCATGTTTTTTTAATCCTCCGTGTCCTCCTTGGCTACAAGTAACTGTGTGGAGAAGGGGCAGGGGCACATGTGCAATTACGGAAGGCTTGTGTCATGTGGATTAGAGGATGGATACCCCAACCGAGCCGACGGGCCGGGCCGTTTTTGAACAGATATGTAGAAATGATGTTCGGGTTCGGGTCGGGCTCGGTCACATCAGCGCGATAAGGCATTGAACATTTTAAATTTAAAACCGCTTATAACGTGCGCTTGTTGCCCCGTGTGCGCTGATGCGCTCATCTGTTGACATTTCCGAATGCCTTCCTACAGTTGCTTAATAAAAGCGGTCTTTCCACACAAACAAACGTACATGTGTCATTAGTATGAGAAAAAAAATGAGATTTTAACTGTGTCGGGCTCGGACATAAATATCTTAATGCCTGTCGGGCTCGGGTCGGGTTCAGTTACTGCTCTGTCAGACGCGGGCCGGGCTCGGACAGAAAAATGTGGCCCGATCCGCACTCTAATGTGGATGCAACAACAGTGTTGTCATTACTTAGAATTCCTCATGGGGGCGACAGAACATGGCATAGACAGGTTAGTGTTTAGAGCTAACGTATTGCTTAATGTGGTATTTTATGAAACTGCCTACAGCTACATTTCCATATTAGCAGCCATACATTTGCAGTCTGTTCTAAAAAGAGTGAAGCTGTACCTGTTATTGAGCAAACTATTATGTGCATTGCAAGGATCTCTTTGTGAAATATTAATAATTTATTTAACTATTTTGTGTATTTAGTTAAACTACACTACACAAATTCACATTTTATATTTACAATGAAAAAGACTTGGTGAGTCTCCAGTTTGACAGTGCCTGTGTATGCATTATGTAGGCTGGTCTTTCTTTGCTTCAAGAAAAAAAATAGTATCCAGAGACAAAACATAGCTAAACTTCAGTTTTCTGTTTAACAGTCATACATTTCAGAATATAACTAAATGCAAGATGTCGTTGCATTTTGTTGTAGGAATATTTTTTTGAATTAAAATTACCATTGTCTGAATTGCATAGGTTTCAATCAATCAATCCAAATTTATTTATAAAGCACTTTAAAAAGTGTTGCACAAGGTGCTGTACAGAACAAAGTAGAAATCATTTAAAACACTTAACATTTAAAACATGAAACGGTATCACAGTAAAAATGTTTGCACAAAAATGTCAGCCTCAGCTGGGAAAGGCCAAGGAAAAAAAGGTGGGTTTTAAGAAGAGATTTAAAATTAGACAGTGAAGAAGCCTGTCTAATAGGCAGAGGTAGGTCATTCCATATTTTTGGAGCTGCCACAGCAAAGGCACAATCCCCTTTAAAGGGATACTTCACCGATTTAGCATTAAGCTTTGTATCAGTAGAAACACGGTAGTATTTTTGAATGACTGTGCTTCCCTCCCTCATGTCCCCCTGAGAGGGGAGATCTCTGTATTGTGGGTCTGCAAAAAAATCTTCCGATGACGTAAAATGACGATTGTTGCGTCATCGGAAGATTTTTGCCCAGAGGCAAAGGACTACAGCCAGTACTAGGAGATACTTCTGCATAGCCCATAGGGGGTTGGACTCCGGCATTCTCCGAAATTTCACGAACCAAAACGACTGTCAGCCATCTTGAATCCTCGCGTAGCTTAGTGGCTTCTCAGCATCAAAACTTTAGATAGATAGATGTATTCATCCCGAAGGAAACTTTAGAACAAGAAGTATGTGCATTCAAACTACTACTGGGATACATTGGTACAGATCGGAGAATATGCAGGACACTTTATTACAGATGGAATACTCGACACAGCTTCGCCCGCCTGCTATGGAGACCAGCGGTGCTGATCGACGCCTCTGGCCGGTGAAGGGACATCATCAGCGGGGGACGTTGAACGCTAGTCGGCCACCTGTTCCATCAATCCTGCTTGCAAGTGTCCGCTCATTAGACAACAAACTGGACTACATCCAACTTCAATGAAACTCCCAACGCGAGTTCAGAGACTGTTGTGTTTTTGTTGTTGTGGAAACAATTGCTGTATCGGACTATCCAGCTACAGACTATCCAGCTACCGGTCCAGCTACTCTACTAGCTCTGTCACCGGGTAAGACTAGCTAGTGGAGGTGAGCTGTGTTAACACGGACTGCCTGGTGCAGAAATGGGGGTGCTTGTATCCAACTAACTGCTAACTGCTGGTGGAGTTTGGTCGGTATTTAACAGTTACATTCTACATTACATGCAAATTTGTATACTCGGTGATACAGTCTACCAAGCACTAATGCTAGTAGCTAGCTATGTGTGTGTCCATTGTGTGTCATGTGTTTCCATTGGAGGGACAGTCACAGCTAACGAAACCCCAACTGCTCACAAAAAGTCATTAAATTGAAATCGAACACCATTGTTAGCTTTATAAGACCTTGGGGTATATGTCATGTAAGTGGCGTGACGAAATTCAAACTGTAAATATACGAAAGTTATGCCGAAAATGAAGCTAGCTAACTAGCTGCTATCTGTACACATAGGATTGGAGGGACAGTCGCAGCTAACGAAACCCCTAATGTTCACAAAAAGTCATTAAATTGAAATCTAACACCATTGTTAGCTTTATAAGACATTGGGGTACATGTTATGTAAGTGGCGTGACTAAATTCAAACTGTAAATATACGAGTTACGAGTAATGCCGAAAGTGTAGCGTAGCTTGCAGCTCCGCAGAGCCCCGACCCCCGGTCACCGAGAAGCGGTGACTTTCACTGGGTATGGAGGTTGCCGCTTTCTCGTCAGACTGTGTGGAGCTCCTAAAGTCCGACACGCCTTACCAAATTTGCTATTAGCTATACATTTTCGTAAACCGGCCCATATTTGAGCTTTATATAGTTGATTTCTCGCTTAAAAAAGTCTCAGAAGTGAATTTAATAACGAAATAGCCCGACAAACAATGTATAACTTTGCAGTGTCTGAAATATGAGACCTGCTGTCTCGTCTCCAATGTGTTTTACAGCCTACCAAGCGCTAATGCTAGTATGTGTTAGCTGAACTTTAGGGAGCATATAATGTGTTTCGTATGTCGTTTTTATATATTTGAATTGTGTAACCACTTGAGCCATGGTGAAACATTGTTTCGTGTACCTATATGGTTGAAATGACAATAAAACAGTTGAATTGAGTGGACCGTCCAGACAGACAGATAGTATCTGTCTGTCTGTAAACGGTAGGCGTGGCTTGGGAGTGGACTCAGAGCAGCGAAGCAAGTGCATTCTGGGATTTGGTGTCTTTCATCAACATGAGCCAAAAACACATTTTCTGGCTTTTCTCGGCCTAGAAGGCACCAATTTCAATTTTTTTTTCACATTTATACTACATAAGTGACCCAATTTAAATATATATATATAAGATATATTCAGCTTTCCAGCGGTGAAATATCCCTTTAAGTTTTCTCTTCGTTTTAGGGACACTCAGGCGCAGTTGTTCAGCTGACCGGAGTGAGCGGGTCGGTGTGTAGGGGTAAAGCAACTCGGACAGGTAGGATGGGGCAAAACCATTTAATGATTTAAACACAAGTAAATTAATTTTAAAATGGATCCTAAAATATACGGGCAGCCAGTGAAGTGAAGCTAAAACGGGGGTAATGTGATCATATTTATTTGCTCCAGTTAAAACACGTGCCGCAGTGTTTTGCACCATCTGGAGACAAGCAACAGATGAGGCACTGATGCCTACATATAGGGCGTTACAGTAATCCAACCGAGTGGTCACAAAGGCGTGTATTACTGTCTCAAAGTGCTGCCTAGGAAGAATTGGCTTTACTTTGGCTAACTGCCGTAGTTGGACAAAGCCTGCTTTAACCACTGCCCCGATATGTTTGTCAATTTTAACCCCTAAATTGATAACGGTTGGCTTGACATATTGGCATATATTATTGACAAAGGGGGTCCCAGTGTGGACACCAAAAACCATCACTTCCATTTTTGTTTCATTAAAACTTAAAAAGTCATAAGCCATCCAGGCCTTTATGTCATCCAAGCATTTGAGCAGTGGTCTGAGAGAGTTTTCTTCCTTCTTTTTAATGGGCACATAGATCTGGCTGTCTGTTTGTCTATTTATATCCATGCACATGTTCTTAAAGGCCGTTACAGACCAACCAGACAGCCGACCATTGGCAGAAAAGGCAGTTGGACTGATCAGTCTCCCCGAGTTGGTCAAAAAAGTGCCTCGGAACACACCGAAGAGACAAGACGTAATACGTCTCCATAACAGCAGGCAGCGCTAATCTGTATTGTCGGCCAAAAAATGAAAACTGGCAGCTGATTGGACGAACGCGTCACGTGGGTCTGGCTGCTGCTTCCGGATTCCGCCCATTAATGGCGACTCATTCAGAATACGATCTCATATTGTACTAATAGTTCTGAAAACATTTAAAGCGAGAAATAGGCCGTGCAGTTGCTGAATCTGTCTTCATTTCAGATCGACAAAGGTCAGTTTAAAAGATTTTCGTCAGATTTTGAGAGGCTTAGTCACGCTCATCCCGTTTGCCATTTCCGGGTGAGTCCCGACTGCCCTGTCTCCGACTGAGCATGTCAGGTCGACAAAAATGGATGCCGACAGCTCCTCGAAACGGACGACAGCACGGAACACACCGAACAGATTTGAGTCACTGACCTCGCCAGACTGTCCAACGGCCGATTATCGGGTAGGTGTGTAGCTGCCTTAAGGCACAATACAGATTTTTTTTGATGCATTCAAGTAAAGTACTCATATTTCCATCTTTTTGTGCAAATTCATTGCTGCTGTATCAATATACTGTACTTACTCATCACATTAATAAGCCTGCTCATACTGTATGATTTACTGTTGTATTTAAACTGTAAAATGCTATTGTTGTAGCATTTAAACCCCTTTATCATTGCCGTTGAAATAATTTTTCTCTGTGAAATGTTTGCCGACAGTATATAACTTTACAACCAACCACTAATGAAATATACAGCCAATATCTACCAATTTTTATCGAAAAAGATAAACAATATAGCAAATTGTAACTTTTCTAATGAAAATGGGCAAAATGTAAACATTGTATGCATCTGATCTCTCAAAGCATGAACTATCTACAACTCTGAAAAAGTTATCTTTCATTCCATCTCCATTTAGATATCACCTAATAACAGATATTGTAGTCTTTTTGTGGTATGAACTTTGAGGTCAGACATTTGTCCCCATACAGTATAAATGTTAGTGACTATATGTAACTTTTAAATGTTTCTGAAACAGTGTAATTTTCCATCTGCAAAACACTACCGCTTTTATCCAAAGGGGCCGCTGGAATCAACACAAACTGAAAGTTACATATAGCCACTTTAAACAAGCAAATGGGCAAGACCGGCAGACCGCACAGTGACAGAACACAGAGTGGTAGTAAGGTCAGCTGATGCAACAAAGTCCAACATGCTTTTGTTGGCTGATTAAACATCAACCATCGACTATCACTATTGCTAGAATAATACATCCCTTATTCAAGCACTCATCCACCTATGGTAAATATGGATCTTTTGTATTACAGGCCATTCAATCAAACTGATTTAAGATTGCAGACTGATAGATTTTGCCCTTATAATAATAAACTAAAAGTTGAGATGGATTCATGCCTGTAGTCTGTAGTGTTAATACAGTTTGCACTAAATAACATAATAAGTAACAATCAGTAACAATAAGTAACTAGTAACTAAATTAACTAATCATTGATTATTAGTTTTATTTTTTGTATTAGTTTATTTTATTAAAGGTTTTATTGATGTATGTTCTAGCCAAACTGAACTTTGCCTCTTGCTCATTCAATGCACTTGTTCAACTATTTTCCTTTAATGATTCACAAAATATACACCTCTCCTTGGGCTCATGTCTTATATAATGCCTGAAAAAGATGACCGTCAAGTCATCAACAGAGTCTGATGAAGATGCTGACTTGAAATGTTAGTTGTTATTAACTGTCATACAAGCAGTCCCTCGTTAACCCTGGTATGTAATAAATGACAGTGTATGTTCATCACAAGGCAGTGTAGGTTCAACTATGGGCCTCAAGACTAGATAATAGAGCAGGAAACCATTAAAGGACCTAATCAACTCAGTTGCAATTGTGTTTTAGTGCTGAATCCCAAACAAAGTTGCAAAAAAAATAAATAAAAATAAAATAAAAAGCACACCTAGTAGACACACAGAAGTGGAGGAGCGCTCCCTGTAGCAGTGGATTCAAAGTCAGGATCTTCTTGTTGTGAGTGGACAGTGCTACTGACTGTACTATAAAACAGAAATGCAGAGTGTGCAAGGGCTAATCTGTGGATTGCATCAGATGAAGTAAAAGATCGTAAACTTGTTTCAACAATGCACTGAGCCCTCACTTTGACTTCCAAGAACAATAGTGTAACATCTCAGCTTCAGTGGGGTCGCTATGAGACTGGTTCTTCCTAACCCAGGACTGGATGACAGAATCCCTTCCTATGAGGATCTGGACAGGATGGAGGAGGAGGAAGCCGGGGACAGGCCCAAGTGGGACAACAAAGCCCAGTACATCCTAACCTGTGTGGGCTTCTGCATTGGGATTGGCAATGTGTGGCGATTCCCTTATTTGTGTCAAAGTCATGGAGGAGGTAAGACGTGGTAAAAATAGGAAAGTGACATCTTATCATTATGGGCTGTCAGTTCTTGAATGATTGTTTGACAAATTAAAGCGTGGTGGAGGTACAAATGACTACCCATACCTATTTTGGTATTCTTTGATCTTTCAAATATGATTTTCCTGGAGAGACTTATTGTATCGGTGCAGAATTATTAGATATCTGAACTGTGAAGCCCTTCCTTTTCAGAAGATTTGCCTGTCTTTTGTGCATATTTTTGTGTTTTTTAACACAGTGGCTGTGTTAAGTGAGTCATTATGCATTTGAAGTAATCTGCCAATTTCTTTTAATTTTTTCAATTCAATTCAATTTTATTCATAGTATCAAATCATAACAAGAGTTATCTCGAGACACTTTACAGATAGAGTAGGTCTAGACCACACTATAATTTATAAAGTCCCAACAATTCTAGTAATTCCCCCAAGAGCAAGCATTTAGTGGCAAGGAAAAACTCCCTTTTAGGGAGACCCTGGGCCAGACCCAGGCTCTTGGTAGGCGGTGTGACGGTGCCGGTTGGGAATGTGATGTACAATGGCAATAATAGTCACAATAAAGATAATGGAACCGTGACTAGAAAATGGTAGTCGTAGTAGTTCATGTCATAGCAGGGCACTGCAGGGCGTTACAGTATGTAGCGTGGCACAGCAGAGCGTGGCTGGACGTAGCAGGTTCAGCAGGACGCAGCAGGACGCCGTAGAGCGTAGCAGGGTGTAGTGAAGCAGGACCACGGCGACCAAGATCTTGGTGCCATCCTAATCCAACGAAATTTTAACTAGATGTTCACATTATGGATGGTAGAAATGGGAAAGATTCCCACGTGTGAATCTTGAAAGCAATCGCTCTGTCAAACAACTAAAGACAGTTGAAAATTGCAAAGATTGTTATGTAGAGGATAAAAATGCTGCACGATTGTACAATATAGCACTATTGCGAATAAATGTGGGGTTTTATTACCGTAAATGATTGACTTTGGCTGGTGTGAGGTGTTGGGGGGGGGGGGGGGGCTTATGATTGTCATAAATGCAACAATACAGATCTGTAATTGTACTACTTACCGATCATGTATTTTGTAGGTGCCTTTTTGATTCCCTACCTGATCCTGCTGGTGCTGGAAGGAATGCCTCTCCTGCTGCTGGAGTTTGCCATCGGCCAGCGTCTCAGGAAAGGTAGCGTGGGGGTGTGGAGGGCCATCAGCCCTTATCTGACTGGTGTTGGTATGTAAAATAGGCATAATAGATTTGTCCAAAGCAGAGGAAAAAAACATCAGTTAATGATTCTGTCCTACTCAGGTGTAGCCTCCATGCTGGTGTCCTTATTGATTGGACTGTACTACAACACCTTAATAGCCTGGATCTTGTGGTATCTCTTCAATTCCTTTCAAAGCCCACTGCCTTGGACCCAGTGTCCTCTCAATGACAATGGGACAGGTATTTAAATATAAAGAGATTCTTATTAGGAACCCAAACTCTACTCATGATTAAAACACTTGAAGGACTGTTTCTCGCCCCTTCAGGATTTGTACCAGAGTGTCAACGAAGCTCCACTGTGGATTATTATTTCTACCGAGTGACTCTTAATAGTTCAGCTTCCATTGTGGACTCTGGAGGAATCCACTGGCCCATTGTACTCTGCCTGTTAGCTGCCTGGACAGTCATGTGTGTCTGCTACATACGGGGGATCGGCACTTCAGGCAAGGTCTGTCAAACCTTTACACAAACAACAGGTTTTTTCTGAATCACCACCGACCAATTATTTCACGATTTGCTTTTCTTGTCATGACCTCAGGCAGTGTATGTCACCGCCATCCTGCCTTACATAGTGCTGGCCATCTTCCTGATCCGAGGACTGACTCTTAAAGGTGCCCTGAGTGGAATAAAGTTCCTTTTCACACCAGATGTATGTTTTAAATCACTATCATAAAAAAGGCAATTATATATCTAATAAAACAAAGACACATCACAATGTATGCCTCACTCTTGCAGGTTGATGAGTTGATGAAACCAACTACTTGGCTGGATGCAGGTGCCCAGGTCTTTTATGCCTTTAGCTTAGCTTGGGGAGGCCTCATCTCCTTCTCAAGCTACAACCCTGTTCAGTAAGACACATTTATAGAAGCCCTGTTTGTATAACCACACAGCAGTTCTACTGTTATTTAGCTCACGATGTTGGGGTGCCTGGATAGCTCACCTAGAAGAGCATGCGCCCCATGTACAAAGGCCTTGTCACAGCGGCCGCAGGTTCGCCTCCGACCTCCGGCTCTTTGCTGCGTGTCATTCCCCTTCTCTCTCACCTTTCATATCGGCAGCTGTCCTATATAATAAAGGAGTAAAATGCCCAAAAAATAATAATTAATAGTAGCCTGTCTCAGACATAGTGTGTGTCCTAAATCATTTTTTTCTTTTTTTGTCAAGCAACAACTGCATGCAAGATGCTGTGATCCTGTCGGCCATAACTGGCCTCACCTCAATCTATGCTGCCACAGTCACCTACACCATCATCGGCTTCAGGGCCACAGAGAAATATGACAGCTGTATCAGTGAGTGAGTAGTCACAGTACATGGGTTTTAATGTTTTGGAATAGAGTAGTCCTAAAAGTAACTGAAACACACGTGAGGATACATGATATTATATACAGTTTGATTATAAACACACCCTTTTCGAGTCACACCCTCAAATGCCCATATACAAGTTAAATGAGTTACAGTATTGGTTGCTGTTATCATTCCTCCTGGAAGGTATTTAGTAGGTTTGGTATACCCAAGTTTTAGCCATGCTGGCAGGGTGGCTCTAGTTACACTTAGGAATGCATTTTTCCATGGAATAAGGTCTGCGGTTGTTGTTCCCCATCTTTTACATTGGAGTCACACTAGGAACGAGACACTTTATAGTGAGTATGGACAGGAGGAATGATTCCAGCAACCAGTTGTCTCTTATAGTGTACGTATGAGCATTTGAGTGTTGTATTAAAGTGCTCATATTATGCTTTTTGGCTTTTTTCCCTTTCCTTTATTGTGTTATATATATATTTTGTGGACATTATAGGTTTATAAAGTGAAAAATCCCAAAGTCCACCCCAAAGGGACTTACCATCTCCAACAGAAAACACTGTTCACAAACTGCTCCAAACAGCTCTGTTGTAGTCCAGCCTTTACTTCAGAGACAAACGTGGTCACTTTGGAACACACGTTATAATGCTCACCTAGCTGCTAGCATGGCACACACTCATACTCTGCTTCTGACTGGCTAGTAGTCCTTACCTAGGTACTGTCAGGGCACGCCCTCATACTCTGCTTCTGACTGGCTAGTAGTCCTTACCTAGGTACTGTCAGGGCACGCCCTCATACTCTGCTTCTGACTGGCTAGTAGTCCTTACCTAGGTACTGTCAGGGCCCTCATACTCTGCTTCTGACTGGCTAGTAGTCCTTAACTAGGTACTGTCAGGGCCCTCATACTCTGCTTCTGACTGGCTAGTAGTCCTTACCTAGGTACTGTCAGGGCACATCATCATACTCTGCTACTGACTGGCTAGTAGTCCTTACCTAGGTACTGTCAGGGCCCTCATACTCTGCTTCTGACTGGCTAGTAGTCCTTACCTAGGTACTGTCAGGGCACATCATCATACTCTGCTTCTGACTGGCTAGTAGTCCTTACCTAGGTACTGTCAGGGCACGCCCTCATACTCTGCTTCTGACTGGCTAGTAGTCCTTACCTAGGTACTGTCAGGGCCGTCATACTCTGCTCCTGACTGGTTAGTAGTCCTTACCTAGGTACTGTCAGGGCACGCCCTCATACTCTGCTTCTGATTGGCTAGTAGTCCTTACCTAGGTACTGTCAGGGCCCTCATACTCTGCTTCTGACTGGTTAGTAGTCCTTACCTAGGTACTGTCAGGGCACACCCTCATACTCTGCTTCTGACTGGCTAGTAGTCCTTACCTAGGTACTGTCAGGGCACGGCCTCATACTCTGCTTCTGACTGGCTAGTAGTCCTTACCTAGGTACTGCTCACGAGTGACTCCCAACAAAGATGGAACAGAAGTGAGATGTCTCACTCTGTAGCTAAAACAGAGAGCTCAACACACAGGGTGAAAAGAGGAGCTGCAGCAATGTGCAGTACAACAAATATATGGTGTCTTTTGAAAATTAAACCATGTAAACCTATTCTGGTACAACCTCTAAAATAGACTTAAATAAAGAAAATCTAAATTAATCTTTTCATTATCCAGAGTTACTAATCCGTGACATATTTTCTCCCTAGTAACATCATGACATTATTAAATGCATTTGAACTTCCTGAAGACAGCATCTCTACAAGCAACTACGACACAGCCTTTGATCATCTCAACAGCTCCTCTCCTGATATTATTCTCAGATTGGACATCAAAATCTGTGACCTGCAGACACTTCTCAGTGAGGTGACTGTATTGATGAATATCTGTCAGATTCCATGTTGTTATTGTATTTTGCTAACTAACTAACTGCATTACGACTAATGTGTGTTTGTACAGGGAGTGGAGGGAACAGGTCTGGCCTTCATCGTGTTCACAGAAGCCATCACCAAGATGCCTGGTTCTCCAGCCTGGTCTGTCCTCTTTTTCATCATGCTTCTGTGCTTGGGTATCTCAACCCTGTTTGGCAACATTGAGGGAGTGGTGGTCCCACTGAAAGACCTGAATGTATTTCCTAAAAAATGGCCCAGTGAAGCACGGAACGGTAACTTGGGTTTAAAATCCAATTCAGAATCAAAATCAGTTCCTCACTTTCTCCATTCCCAATGAAACATCTTTGGCGTTTGTCTTAGGTTTATATTTTGACAAAGGCTCTCCTGTTTTGGTGGACGTGCGTTTCAGGGGTAACGTGTGCTGTCGCCTTCATCATCTCCCTCCTGTTTGCGCAGCATTCAGGGATTTATTGGGTAACTCTGTTCGACAACTTTGCTGGATCTGTTCCACTTCTGACCATTGGTTTCTTTGAGATGATAGCTGTTGTATACATCTACGGCATAGACAGGTTAGTGCGTATTTAAACTATTTTAGCTACACAATGTCCGTCTGGGTTTGCTTTTTTCATCTTGATACTTGCTATAGAATAAAGGCTGATTTATGCTTCTGCGTTGAATCGACGGTGTAACCCAGCAGACCCCTCTGCATCGCCGCGATCCCCCCTCTGAGCCCTCCACCGTTTTCTCGACGTGCACCTCCTAAAATTTGAAACTTTGCGTCGAGGCGACGCAGACCGCAAGGACTGTGATTGGTCAACTCGTCCTGTGTGTTGATAGTCTGTGTTTCAAGCAGCCTACTGTGGGGAGTAGCAACATGCTAGTTCATTGACATAAGCTTTGCAAATAAACTCAGACATATTTTGGTTACCATGACGGGGTTATCCGTTTGTAACGTGTCTATATGTCAGTAACGTTTTGAAATTAGCACTTCGCCAGCAAGCAGTACTTTGTGGGCAGTTGTGGTAAAGTTTGCTTGCTAACATAACATAAACTGGCTGGCAGACACCTCGCAAATAACCTCAGACTTATCACCCCCTAGCGTTATGGCGGGGAAACGCACCGCGATGCAAAGCAACCCCGACGCAGAACTCCGAAAGGGTCACGACGCCGTAGGAGCGACGGCGTAGCAGAAGCATAAAACAGCCCTAAGCATACAGCGTTAGCATCATCATGCTGTGACAGTTACTAAGCAAAGCTCTGTGGTGATGGCTGACTTTTCAAAACTACTAGCACCCTTTTAAAATAGATTGTTACTCTCAGCGAGGTATCAGATTAAATAAAGTTATACAGCACATTATAATCTATATAAAACCCTCTTGTGTGGCAGGTTCAATGAGGACTTGGAGTTCATGGTCGGACATAAGCCCTCCATCTTCTGGCAGGTTACATGGAGGTTCATCAGTCCTCTAATCGTTCTGGTTATTTTAGTTTTCTACCTGGTGACACGAGTCCAAGAAGAGCTCACCTACTTAGTCTGGGATCCCAACTCTGTAAGTGCATAAGCTCAAAAGTAATCGGTGTTCATTTATATTTGGGTGCATTAGTTCTGATCTCAGCATCCATACTTTTGTTACCTTTTTTTCTAATGATGCCACATTACAAACTAGACATATTTGGGATGTATCAAACATTTGTACGGTAAATGTTGATAGTATAGCATATAGTGGTAACAAATTATACTGTTTTGCTGTTTACAGGAGGAGTTCCCAACTCTGGCATCAGTACCGTACCCTTCATGGATCAATGCGCTCATCTTTCTTTTGGCAGGAGTCCCCAGTCTGGCGGTGCCTGTGTTTGCATTATGTAGGCTGGTCTTTGTTTGCTGCAGAAACAAATACAATCCAGTGAAAGAATGAGCCAAAATTCTAATATAATAGCTTATAAAGTCATACATTTCATAGTATAATAAAATATGTTTTAACTTAATCTGTGGTGTTGTGACTTGTTTGTAAAAAGAATATTTAAATTACTACTGAAAACAGTGGTTTTTGTATCCATACACAAGTTGTTACATGAGACAATATGCTCATTTTTTATGTTCATTACAAGTATGAACATAAAAAATTCTACTTTGTTTACATGCTTTAATGTTAAAAAAAAAACATTACTTTTCTCATACTGTCTGTGCTGCAGCATCTGTATTCACCATCTGTCTAAAAAGCTCCATTTTAGCGCCTGTCTCTTTAAGACCCTGCTCCCAAAAAGCCCAGTCTGCTCTGATTGCAGCAACTTTTAATTATAGACATGAGGTGTCAAGAAGCAACACCTGTCTACTCTAGCACTTTAATGTTAGTTTGGTGTTTCTGGGCACTAACCGTGCATTACAAATATTCAGACGGAAGATGTAGAGCAACAAATTGGCCAAAAGAGGGAGACCTCACACTGACAGAACACAGAGAGGCTGTAAGGCCAGGTGAACCAGATTTAACAAAGCAAAACATACGGAGAAGGCAAGATACCCTGCATTTGATATAGGGATGTGTTTGGATTACACAAACAAAATTGAACATGCTAATTTGTGAAATTTAGAAGTACTGCTGGGAGGATTTTGTAAAGAGTCAGGCAAGCTGTTTCCACCTGCTTTCACGGTTTACGCTAAGCAAAATACCCACTCGCTCTAGCTTCATTTTTGATGTAAAGCCGTGAGAGTGGTATCAATCATCTCTCTCTGACTGTCAACCTATTCCTTTAATTTAACACACAACTCTAAAAAATGCACCTGGCCCTAGGTCTGTCTCCTGTAAGGGCAAGAACTACCACTGATACCCACACACATACCGTAACTAATAGAATAGAATAGAATAGAATAGAATAAATCGTTATTGTCCACCAGGGGTGGACATTTTCCTTTGGCTCACCAGACATACAAGACAGATAAACATACAGATAACATCTCAGATATGGTAAGTTGAGTTTAAAAAATAATATAAAAAGAAAAATTACAAGATAAAACAGAATAAATATGCTTAAATTCATTAAAATAGCAGCTCAATTTGATGTTGTCACTTGGTTTGGATGAGGATACTGATGTTATTAGGAATAAAGGATCTTTTAAAAACACTTTTTGCCAGAGGCACTCTGAAGCGCCTCCCAGACTTTACGAGCTCAAACTGGCTGGAAAGAGGGTGTGTACTATCTGCAGTGATTTTCCTAGCTTTCTTCCTCATTCTGTCAGTTTATATTTGGGTCAGATGTTTTTGGAGTTTTCCCACTATTTTGCTAGACATTGACATTATCCTGTTAAGCTTGTTCCTGAGTTTGAGGCTTAAATGGCCAAACCAAGCTGAGAGGTGAAAGTTTAAAACACTTGTGGTGTATACTAGCTCAATAATCTGAGCACTGACACCCAGTCAGCTCAGTCTTCTAAGGAGACTGAGTCGTTGTGAGCATTTCTTAAAAATATAGTCTGTGTTATCTAAAAAACTCAGATGGTTGTCAAGAAGGTACTTAAAAGTCCCCACAGTTTCAACTGCTAGGCCATTTAAGAAAACTGGCTCTGTTGTTACGTCTTGTTTTTTTGTAAAAGAGTAACTTGTTCTTATTTTTAATTATATTATATACATATACATATGTATATATATATATATACATATATATATATATATATATATATATATATATATATATATATATATATATATACACATTTACAGTATATATATACACACACACACACACACACACACACTCTATGACAACCTGTCTATCAAATAATTATATTAAATAGTTTTAGTTCTATAGAATGTGAATGTGAGAATAAATTAATTAGAATGTCACAGCAGGGCTGACTGTGACAGAGTTTAGAATCTACAGTTTCTGTTCCAACTGTTGCCAATCCTGTCATTTCACACAGATTGAAAGTGACTGAGTACAAACCACATCTTGATTTACTTTTCTTTGACTGTTTTATCTTGTTGTTTACTACAACAAATCTTATTGGATACCAACTTCTCCAAATGACCGCAAAGTTTGCAGTTTGCTTTGTCGAGATCATGGACACCAACACATCCATCCTTTCCTTGATTCTGCAGAGAGCGGAGGCTCAGACGTGCACCAGCACTGAGCCTTCACATGTGCTGCTCCACAGCTCCTCTCTCACAGAGGTCAATATCCAGCTCCCTCTTCCTGCTACAGTCACTGTCAGCAGGGACCTGGTGGAAGATCTGCTCGTCCAGTTGATGCTGAGGCTCAACCCACTGAGGGGCCACATTGGCGCTCATCTGACGCAGCAACAACTGCTAACACTATGCCTACACATGAGCGCAGTGACTCTGGAGACCCTGAGGAAAGTCCCAGGTGTCTCTGTGGATGGACACCTCCCTCCTCCTCCCTGCAACACGTGGAAAGCTGCCGTGCTGCTCCAGAGCAGCCTCATGAAAAAATTTGGCACATCCATTCAGGTGAGGAAGCAGCTGGTGAGAAAAGACCCTGCGCTCCTGAGCTTCATCCCTCATCACATCATCGAGGCTGTCCTCATAACAGACAAGGCTGAGTCTGCAGGGGAGTTCACTCCCACCCAGACACCAAGTGATGAAGAGAGCCGGCTGTTCTCTCAGTTTCTCCCTGAGTCTATCAAGGCGGAAATCTTTGAGCAGCATGGATCCTGGATAAGATACACAAAGGTCTTTCAGAAGGCTTTCCCCAGGATAACAGACAAGGAAATCGTGAACTACCAGCAACGCTTCACAGAGCCTCGTCTGTCCAACCGGGATGTTGTGTGGGTGGACAAAAAGTACTTTTTGGCGGATTTCTATGAGGAGGTAGAAACAGCAGCTCTGACCCTGAAACACAGTCTGGCCGGTTGGTTGTTTACTGATCACAGTAAAGACCAGAGGCTTGTCTCCAGCACTGAGGGGAAACATCGTAAAGCTGGAGCTGAAAACCTCGAACCACATCAGCTTTGCACTTTCCAGCGTATGGCAGGCGACTGTCATGCTGAGAGAGCAGATCTGATCACAGACAGAGCTTGGGTGAACGAATCCACCATCAGAAGTGTCTTGGTGGAATTTTTTAGAGGCAAGAACCTCTACAGACCAGAGCACCCGAAGACTCAGGCATTTGAGAACGAGATGGTGGAGCACATCCACTTGTCGCTGCAAAAGGAGGCAAAGAAATACAGGAAAAACAGAGTCTTCCTCCAGAACCTCAAACGCCTCGAGGACTCAAAGAACGAAATAAAACTGAGCACGGAACTGTGCCAGCCACTCAAAATCACACTTTGCGAGGCTCTGCCCAACACCTGGCTGAGTAGAGAGGGCCTGATGGAGGATGTTAGGATGGCCTTGGTGGCCTGCAGCCTCATAGCCGCAGAGATCATGAACCACCTCAAGCCTACGGTGAGCTTTGCAGCAGACACCAAGCCTGCAGACTGGACTCCATATAACCTCAACATCCCAATCAAAAGAGTGGAAACGGAGCAAAAAAGAGAGCTGACCCAGCTGGAGCTGAGTCTGCAGAAAGAGCGAGCTCAAGCCCGTGAGGAGCTCTTCTATGCTGACACTGAGACTACGGCAGCACAGCCTGAGAAAACTAAGAAGGAGAACAAGCTTATCTCTTGGCTCTCTGAACTGGTCAGATGGAGAAAGCCATAGATGCACAATGACAAAGACATTAACCCCAAGCATCAGGAGCTTTCTACTCATTTTTTGTTACATTCTTTTTTTGCTTTCTGCCCATTTCTTGTGTTACACTATTGTATTTAATTAATATGTTTAAAAATGCCTTAAAGATGATAAGGTTAATAAAAAGGGTTTTTTCTGCATTGTACTAGTAGCCAATGAAGTGATTGATTGATTGATGTTAAGACAGAGACTTGGGGATGTTGATGTTGGTCAGGGCTTTCCAGAAGTATGTTTACACTAGTAGGTGGCAGAAATTGCTTGAAATTGTATCAGTTCAACAAGAAGGGAATTATAGATGGCAAACAGGGGCCAATAGTTTGTACCAATAATCAATAATCCTTCCTCCTGTTCATACTGGCCAATAAAAGATCACTTCCTATCCATTTTATCTAAGTGATGACGGACAACATCCACAGTCCTCCTTTTGTGCAAAACCGTATTCAAAAGTTTATATGAAGCCAATATGAGGCTTCACAAGTCTGACTTAGTCAAAGGATAATGGCTTAGATTGCCTGTCTCTGTTTACACTGGACAGATCAGCAGTCTATCACAGGGCTACCACATATAGACAGATAACACATCTAACATCTTACCAGCATGTCTTTGGACTGGAGCAGCTGAAGGAGAACCACACACTGGAACAACGTCAAAAACGTTTCAGGGCATCAACAGACATCGCTGGTTGTTTTTACTGTAATAGAGGAAATGGGATATATCATTTGGTATGCTAGATTAAGCAATAATGTCAACTATATACTTCCTTTCTTTTTGCTAAGCAGCTGTTAGTGAAATTATAAATAATTTGCACAAACACTCGCACAACAGTTTTACATGTTGTTGCATTTGTGGTGTGTATCTTATTTGATTCAGCCACAATACTGTTTTAGTATTTTCCTATAAGACCAGAAATTAACTTCTCAGTATCTACAGTACAGTATATATATATATATATATATATATATATATATATATATATATATATATATATATATATATATATACACATCCATCCATCTTCGTCCGCTTATCCGGTATCGGGTCGCGGGGGTAGCAGCTCCAGCAGGGGACCCCAAACCTCCCTTTCCCGAGCCACATTAACCAGCTCCGACTGGGGGATCCCGAGGCGTTCCCAGGCTAGGTTGGAGATATAATCCCTCCACCTAGTCCTGGGTCTTCCCCGAGGCCTCCTCCGAGCTGGACGTGCCTGGAACACCTCCCTAGGGAGGCGCCCAGGGGGCATCCTTACAAGATGCCCGAACCACCTCAACTGGCTCCTTTCAACGCGAAGGAGCAACGGCTCTACTCCGAGCTCCTCACGGATGACTGAGCTTCTCACCCTATCTCTAAGGGAGACGCCAGCCACCCTCCTGAGGAAACCCATTTCGGCCGCTTGTACCCTGGATCTTGTTCTTTCAGTCATGACCCAGCCTTCATGACCATAGGTGAGGGTAGGAAAGAAAACTGACCGGTAGATTGAGAGCTTTGCCTTCTGGCTCAGCTCTCTTGTCGTCACAACGGGGTGTGTATATATATATATATATATATATATATATATATATATATATATATATATATATATATATATATATATATACACTAGTATTTCTGTAAATCTATGTTTTCTCTCAGTGATTTCAATAACGGATGCAAGTTACTATTGGAAATGTAATCAATTAAAGAAATTATAGACAACAGCAACAACAAAAACATAAATTTAACTTTTTGAGCTGTGCCCTTTAGTGATTACAGTATCACTAAATATCATCATCATCATGCAATACAACTTTTTATTGTTATTGTGTAACTCTACACAAAGGTACTTCAGAGTCCTAATTCCAGTACGTACAGTGCCTTGCGAAAGTATTCGGCCCCCTTATACTTTTCGACCTTTTGCCACATCATAAATTGGAACGAAATTATTATTGGATATTTCAAACTTTTTTAACAGATAAAAAACTGAAAAATTGGGCGTGCAAAATGATTCAGCCCCTTTACTTTCAGTGCAGCAAACTCTCTCCAGAAGTTCAGTGAGGATCTCTGAATGATCCAATGTTGACCTAAATGACTAATGATGAAAAATAGAATCCACCTGTGTGTAATCAAGTCTCCGTATAAATGCACCTGCTCTGTGATAGTCTCAGAGGTCCGTTTAAAGAGCAGAGAGCATCATGAAGAACAAGGAACACACCAGGCAGGTCCCAGATACTGTTGTGGAGAAGTTTAAAGCCGGATTTGGATACAAAAAGATTTCCCAAGCTTTAAACATCCCAAGAAGCACTGTGCAAGCCATAATATTGAAATGGAAGGAGTATCAGACCACTGCAAATCTACGAAGACCCGGCCGTCCCTCTAAACTTTCATGATCACTCTGGATGAACTGCAGAGATCTACAGCTGAGGTGGGAGACTCTGTCCATAGGACAACAATCAGTCGTATACTGCACAAATCTGGCCTTTATGGAAGAGTGGCAAGAAGAAAGCCATTTCTTAAAGATATCCATAAAAAGTGTCGTTTAAAGTTTGCCACAAGCCACCTGGGAGACACACCAAACATGTGGAAGAAGGTGCTCTGGTCAGATGAAACCAAAATCAAACTTTTTGGCAACAATGCAAAACGTTATGTTTGGCGTAAAAGCAACACAGCTCATCACCCTGAACACACCATCCCCACTGTCAAACATGGTGGTGGCAGCATCATGGTTTGGGCCTGCTTTTCTTCAGCAGGGACAGGGAAGATGGTTCAAATTGATGGGAAGATGGATGGAGCCAAATACAGGACCATTCTGGAAGAAAACCTGATGGAGTCTGCAAAAGACCTGAGACTGGGACGGAGATTTGTCTTCCAACAAGACAATGATCCAAAACATAAAGCAAAATCTACAATGGAATGGTTCACAAATAAACATATCCAGGTGTTAGAACGGCCAAGTCAAAGTCCAGACCTGAATCCAATCGAGAATCTGTGGAAAGAACTGAAAACTGCTGTTCAAACGCTCTCCATCCAACCTCACTGAGCTCCAGCTGTTTTGCAAGGAGGAATGGGCCAAAATGTCAGTCTCTCGATGTGCAAAACTGATAGAGACATACCCCAAGAGACTTACAGCAGTAATCGCAGCAAAAGGTGGCTCTACAAAGTATTAACTTAAGGGGGCTGAATAATTTTGCACACCCAATTTTTCAGTTTTTTATCTGTTAAAACAGTTTGAAATATCCAATAAATTCCGTTCCACTTCATGATTGTGTCCCACTTGTTGTTGATTCTTCACAAAAAATTACAGTTTTATATCTTTATGTTTGAAGCCTGAAATGTGGCAAAAGGTCAAAGTTCAAGGGGGCCGAATACTTTCGCAAGGCACTGTATATTTTAACCAAACCAGTGTAAAACACATCCGGGTTGGCTATCGGTTTGTAGGAGAACAGATTAAAGCTGAGTTCACAGGAAAATAAAGACATGATTTATTATTAATACCATTTTATCAGCTGCAGATAAGAATAAAACAAAACAAAAAACATTCTGCCACAGCACCACAAGGTCAGTGCTTGTTTTCTCATCTTAAAAAAAGCAGACTTGACTACGGTAACCTACTGATCTCAGGTATGCTCAGAATGTCCATTCAATTGTAATCACCGTTTCCATTTTTCTTGCTTTCAATTTTTATTTTAGACACATTACGCTTTCGTCTGTCACCTGTGTGCATTCACTCCCTCTGAAACACTCCCTGTTTAATTTAAATGTATGAACTTTACAGTATGAGGTAAAGCTACAGGCAGGTTGTGATACAACTGTCATGGTGTCTTGTTATTGACCGCATCCAAACGGTGCACTTAACGTCAGTTTATCACTGAAACAGCATCACCAGGTTATCCATTAATCTGAGGTTTAGCTCACTCCCATTTAAAAAAAACAAACAGTTTTTCCTTCCTTCCTGGCAGCCTGATTTCTTCATAAAAAAACCTATAAAATCTGTAATCCTCAAATCTGCACCTGATAGGGCATTAAAGGACAGCCCACTAAAGAGTTAAATAAAGAGGACGAGAGGAGCTCTGGACATCACTTGGACTACACCACTCAAGTACTCATTTATTTTCACATACACTGAGCGGAGATCAGGTGGAGAATTCTGGACCAATTAAAAATAAATACTACCCGGTTGAAGTGTATACGTTAACGATTAGGAGAGTTGCATCCTTGTAACAGAGCTGGAATTGTGCTAAGCCTTTTTTCCAGCTGAGGATGGGCAAAACGAAAGACTCCGGGGTGGAGGAGAGACCCAAATGGGACAACAAGATTCAGTACCTGTTAACATGTATTGGCTTTGCAGTGGGACTTGGAAACGTCTGGCGTTTTCCTTACCTGTGCCAAATCTATGGAGGAGGTGAGATGCTATTCTATGAAGCTAACATATGGACTGCTGAGCTAGCTTCTATTCACACAATTGCACATCACAACACAGTTTAATTACGTTTTCTGTTAAAGATTTATAAGTTTTATTACTTATTCTGTTTTTTTTCCGCTGCTTTTCTTTTATTTTTCAGACTATTTCATCAAATCATGAAATAGTGAATTGAACTGCAGCACCCCTTTAGATTCTCTTTTTGCCTCAGTATCATTAGTCATTAACAAATAGACTAGGCCAGTCATTGTCAAAATGGTGAGCCTTATCTGTTTGATTGATCATGGTAAACATCAGGGATTGTTTTCGCTCAGCCGCCCCAATTCCTGTACTGATTTCCACATACTTCTAGATCTCTTGAGTCCCATATCCACAGAATCCTAAATGGTCAGAATTTAGTTGAGTAAACAGCCAATCCTGTAAATGTGCATAGAGTCTATCACCTTTACATATTGACTCTGAGATTCCTGCTTCCCACAGGCACTCAGCTGAGCCTCTATGTGACCTTGGCTTAATGATCAATTAGACACCTTCTTCTTAAGTACCTTTAGCCTTATGTAGGTGTTATTTGAAACAGTGGTGGTTTTAATACAGTTTTCTAAAAACATTTTAGTAGCCTGACTGTGTTTTTGGCCACTTGGAAACCCCCAAGAAATTCCAGTGATCAGTTAGTGTTTAATGTATTTCAATTTCTGGATGTCCTTTAGTATTGCTTAGCATAGCCTAAACTCTCCCTTATTGTTGCTTGATTAAGGTAATAAAAAGTAGTTATTTGTTTCACTAACATGGTTCAAACAGCCACTTCTGATTATAAACCTTATTTTAAATGTTCTCTGCAGTATGTTGATGAATACTAAGGGCTGAGGACTAATCTAGCTGATGTTTAACTGTGAGGTAAATGTTAACTTCATGTCTTCAGGTGCATTCCTCATCCCCTACCTGATAGCGCTGGTGTTTGAGGGCCTCCCCCTGCTCTACCTGGAGCTGGCTATAGGACAGAGGCTCCGCATGGGCAGCATCGGTGTCTGGAACTCCATCTCACCACTACTGGGTGGAGTCGGTGGGTGGCCTAGAATTATTAGTAACATTTATTAAGATTTTTATTTGTCAGATTATTCTTTATTTCAAGAGCTGAAACTCTTTGTGGTATTGAAAATGTCCTTTATTTCCTGTGTGTAGGAATTGCCTCCATGTTGGTGTCATTCCTGGTAGGCATTTTCTACAACACCATCCTGGCCTGGGTGCTGTGGTATTTATTTCACTCTTTCCAAAACCCCCTGCCTTGGAGCCAGTGTCCACTCAATGATAACCTCACAGGTAACAAGAAACCCCACCAGTCATTCTAGCTGCTCTTGATACGTTTGTCACACACTGCGATTGCCTATGCCACTATATGTACAATTCACCTGTATCAATAGGTTTGAGAAACTAGCATAATTATAATAAAGTTACGAGATGCAAGAGGACTCTTAACATTCAGGCTCTACGTGGCAATCCAGGTCAGATTTTATAGGAAAACTATTGGATTTGTATTGTTTTATGACACAAAGGAATTCTGCACTACAGATAAAGAGCATGGTTTTGCAAAGTGAAAGATAGTTGAATGAGTCACAGACAAAGAGCAAAAATTGTGACATGGTGAGAGATGGAGTACCCAAATGCAGAGAGATAGGGCAGGCAGGAGATGGTGAGAGCTCAATGAGACTTTAATAAAACAAAAAACAACAGCAGAACAGAGGCTTGGAAAACCCACGGGACAGAACGCAGAGAGATACACACAGGCCACACGAGTACACAAAATGATCTGACAAGAGACCAAGGAAACACGGGGGTTAAATACAAGGGGTAATAAACAAACGAGGGACAGGTGGTACAACAGGTGAAGCACATTAGGGCGGGGCAGGACAATCAGCAAGGCGGGAGAGCAAAGTAAAACTAGAAATGACGAGACAGAAAACAGACTATCAAAATAAAACAGGAAACCGGGAAAAACAGACAGGAAACATGACATAACCTAAACACAGAAACTTGACTAACACTAAACACAAGGGAGAACAGAATACAGGGATAACCAAAACATACACAATACAGAATAACAAAAACAGGGAACATAGGAATTAACCAAAAAAAATACACAATACACAGAACAGTCGAGACAGGGTAAGCACAATAGACAAGGAGATAACTAAACAGAAATATACAGAATAAATATACAGAAATAATAATACAGGCAACCGAAATATACAAAACCAGGCAACAGAAATGAACAAACTGGTAACAGAAATGTCCCAAACCGTAACAAAAAATCATCATGGTCTCATTTGTTTTCAGTAATCATAATAAATACTATATAAGTTACACATTTTAAATAAAACTATGCAGGAACACATCTCTTGATGGGATACGAAAGAAAGGTAACATGGACGAACTCTGTTACAAAAGCTGATGCATCTTTAAACCCAAACAAAAAAAAAAACTTAATATTCAGATTAAGCCCTTATAGAACGTCATAGATGCCATGTTCTCGCTTGTGTCTACATCCAAATAGGCTATAATGTGGAGTGTGAGAAGAGCACTCCAGTGAACTACTTTTGGTACCGGGAGACCCTGAACATCACACCTGACATCGAGACTAGTGGCTCCCTGCAGTGGTGGTTGGTCATCTGTCTGGCCAGTGCCTGGTGTGTGGTCTACATCTGCTTTATCAAAGGCATCGAGTCCGTGGGAAAGGTCCGTTTACCTGGTGGAAAACATATCATGTGCCATTTCAAAATCAACCACTGTACCATACATCCCTACAGTAAGATGTAGAAATAAAGAGTTAATGAATAATTCTATATCATATGTTTGCATGTTTCAGGCTGTGTATGTGACAGCCACATTCCCTTACCTGGTGCTGACTATTTTCCTGATCCGTGCCCTCACTCTGCCTGGAGCAACTGATGGACTGGTGTACCTCTTCACTCCTGATGTGAGTTTGGTCACTTGTTGCCAATACAGGTTTATGTAAGACTGTATGCTGGACACAATGACCTGAGGTGCTGTGTTTACGCACGCTGTAGTGGGAGATACTGAAGAACCCTCAGGTGTGGCTGGACGCTTCCACCCAGATCTTCTTCTCTCTCTCTGTGGCCTTTGGAGGTCTCATAGCTTTCTCCAGCTACAACGAAGAGAGGTAAGGACTAAAACTCCTTGGGCTCTACATTAAGACCTGGCGCAAAGCGGCGCACAGTGCAGCAAGCACAACTTTCATTGCTAGTTTCAGACCGACCATGAGGTGTGGTCAGGTCAGGTACATTGTTGGCACATTGCTATCTTGAGGCAGCAGAAAGTGATTGCGCCATTGAACAACAAAAACTTGGCCTAAAATCAAGGGTGCAGTATTTTCCTGCTATTTAAAGGCTGCATTATACAGTAGGTGGGTTTTGCAATGGGTACACTCTACTTGTAACACACAGGAATGTGGACCAGTGCTCCTCCGCAGTTAAATAGGTTATCATTGCATTTGCGCTTTCACTTCGCGTAGAGCAGATACGTTTCCTCAGCAGAAAACCACTAACTTCTCCAATTTGCTGAATCCACCATTTAAGTAGCAATGCGCACCTGGCTTTTAAAGGGAACAGGGGGTTGCCACTTTGATTGGTTTAATTCTTGTTACGCCCAAAACACACCTATGATTAAGAGACTAAATTAAACCCCTTTGCGCCTTACTTTGCAACCAGCTTATGTGCCATTTAACTAGCAAACATTTAATTGGAAAAGCCCTAAATGCACATGTCCAATGCACTTTAGAACATGTGCTATAGACCACAGGGCCCCTTAACACCATCAATAAAATTGAGATGTCTTTTTTTCTGTTCTGTGCCCATTAGAAACAACTGTGAGAGGGATGCTGTTCTAGTAGGAGTAATAAATAGTGCCACATCTCTCTACGCCTCCATTCCCATCTTCGCCATACTGGGATTTAAAGCCACCACTGCCTACAACTCCTGTATTAAGGGGTATGTATGCACACATACTTCATGTAATTCTAAAGCTTCTTTTGTCTTTCTTTTTGATGCCAAAGAGGCCGATTCTTTTTGTATCTCATCTGCAGAAACATCTTGGCTCTTACCAACTACTTTGAGTTTTCAGACCAGAACATAACTGTGGAGAACTATGATCACTGGCTCGAGTATTTAAATCAAACATCTCCAGGTGAGGTGGCCAGTCTGGACCTGACGCACTGTGACCTGCAAACCTTCCTTGACCAGGTATTGTAACATTGAAAACATATCCAATCTTGTACATTGCATTATTTTTGCCTTTTTGCCTATTTTTTGTAAAATTTTAAATCCAGGTTGTTTTTCTGCTCTCGCCTCCCTTTTTCCTGGTACAGTACATCACGTACCGTTAAAATATGTACGGCCAGTTCATGCTTTATTACTTTCTTGCCTCTCTCCCACAGAGCGCGTCAGGTACCGGCCTGGCTTTTATTGTGTTCACAGAAGCAGTGATAGAGATGCCAGGCTCGCAGATATGGGCCATACTGTTCTTTGTCATGCTCTTCAGCTTGGGTCTCTCCTCCATGTTTGGCAACATAGAGGGAGTCCTCACGCCCATCAACGACCTCAAACTAGTGCCTAAGTGGATCCCAAAAGAACTCGTAACAGGTACCTGCAAATCAGTCAAAGGGATACATGTTTTCCCCTTTGAACTCCCCCTTGAGCTTTTTTTCCTCACTTCCTTAGCGATCATCTGCTTGGTAGCCTTCTTGACGGCTCTCATCTTCACCCTGGGTTCTGGGAACTACTGGGTGGAGGTCTTCAACAGCTACGTGGGCTCTGTACCTCTGCTCATCATTGCATTCTTTGAGATTACTGGAGTCATTTATGTCCATGGAATGAAAAAGTAACTTGTTCGCCTCTTCTTTAATATTCCGTATGCTCCAATGAGCTTAAGACAACTTAGATTCCAACGTGTTAAACATTTTCTCTTGTTCCCATAACCTCTGACAGTTTCAGTGATGACATCTATTTCATGACTGGGAATAGGCCTAACATCTTCTGGAAGGCATGCTGGATGGTGATCAGTCCTTTAATGCTCCTGGTGGTGTTGATTGCCTACGTGGTCGTCCAGGCACAGACAACCCCATCTTATCCCACATGGAACCCAGCCTATGTAAGCAAGTCAAGGGTACTGACATGGAGATGTTGAGAATTTAGTAGAACTGAGTCCAAAGTGACTTTTAAGTTAAACTAAGCTTAGTCTGGGTCAACAAGGGTACATTTCTGCTCCTGCTCTCTGTGTGTTGCCATTCTCAAAATCCCTCACTTCGGTAGACAACAACAAACTTTGAGCTAGCAAGCTACACGCTGAAAATGCCAAGTTTTGAAGAAAATTTGGATCATGAAACAAGGCAGGCCTGCTTTTTGGTGAATGATTGTTAAGATTTTTAAAGAATAGGTATACGGCATTTACTATCTAATTAGGATGCTTTGGGAGCGACTGGTGGGGATTACTATGGACAAAGTACACACAGTGATACACTAGTAAGAGCAAATAACGTTTAACCATTCATGCAGCTAATTTATATACATCATGGTACTGTATTGGGTGAACGGTTAACTTAGTTGTCTTTTGCTGGGTGCAAATGTTCCAAAAAAAACAAGTTCCTTCCCCGAGACCATTTTTGCAGAGCTAATGTCGCTGTGTTCGGAGTGTTTTTTTCTTCTATCCCAGAATGTATCTGTGGTGTAGTCAAACCTTACTACCCAGCCCTGTGGCGATAGGACTGGCAATGCGAGACTAAGCTAATCTAATCGCTTGCTGGCTGTGACTTCATATTTAGCGCACAGATACTGTATGAGAGTGGTCTCCATTTTAAAGAGGGAATAAAGAGAGCACATTTCTATAATTTATATTTTATACTGCTTTGTCTTTTTCTTCAGGAACTATTCCCCCAAACTGAAGTGAAGCCCTATCCAGACTGGGTGTTTGCCATAATCCTCCTCCTCTGTGTAGTACCTGTGATCTCCATCCCTCTGGTGGCTCTCTACAAACTGATCTGCTGTAGAATCAAGAAGTCCTCTGCTCGCACCGACCTAAATCCCTACTGCAACGACGGCTTTGAGGTTGAAACACGGGAACAAAAGAACCAGAGAGCTTAAGAAAATTAAGAAAAATGTTGCAAGTAACAATGTTACTGAACAGAAAGGGACATCCTGATCTTTACCAGTGCTTCTGTGAAATTTCATCTTAATTCACCAGACAGCTGACTTATAATTAGTCAAACATCCACTTTCAGCTGTCATTTGACTAATAGCTGACAATATTTCGGTGAACTTATGTACATACAAGTGACGAATAAATGTCATATCTTCTTTGTTTATGACTGAGATTAATCACTGTTTAAAGTGTTTTATATCAGATGACTAAAGACTTTCTTTATCCCTCTCCATTCCTAAAGCCTCTTTTGGATATGTTACATTTTTTGGCACACTGAAGATAAGATAAATCCAAATCACTGATTTCAAACCTGAGGATGAGACAAGAAGAAAAATATATATTTCTTAAATTTGACAGAAATTTGGTAAAATATGGCCACATTTTCAAGTAGTACAAAAATAGACCAAACTCACAACATAAACATTTTAGAGAAGCTAGAATGAATACTTACCTGTTGAGGTTTTAATGGTTGTCTTGGGAGCTTTAATTGGGGCTAGCTGGTAGTCTACATCTGGATGGCCAGGAAGTCGACTGGCATCCTGGGGTTAGTGGCCTGTCGAACCCTGGCCAGCCTCAGATCCCCCAGACGTCTCTCCAGACTGCGCTTCCCTGTCAATAAGATGACAGCTAAGACAGGAAGATGCTTTTTTTTTTTTACCTCTTTGGTGGTGAACTGTAAAGTCTATCCACTTGAACTTGAATTTGCAGCACCTGTAAAATCGAAGTGCAACCGCCTGCTGCCCATCTCCCTTGTGGAAAAACTCAGGAAAGGAAATACAACAGAGGCTAACTGGGCGAGGAGTTAAGAGGGTTATGCTTAAATTCATAGAACTGGAGTTACCTCCTGTAACTACTTTTTCTATTTCATACGTGCTACGCCCTCTAACAGTCTAACGGGCTTCGCTATTGGTTACCACCGGAAGAAGGTGATGTACTCCCAGCTGGGCTCAAAACCAACACAACATATTGGAACTAACTGCTGACTGAGCGAAAAAAGTTAAAAAGTCAGGCCATTAGGCCTGCGTAGCGATGGGGGGGGGGGTGTATTAATCACACAAACTTTAACACGGACTAACTGCAAAAACTACAAGAGAACTTTTAAGCTATACAGAAATATTGCAAGAGAAGCTGCCATAAAGAATACTGTAAATAGATATAGGCAGGTTATGGAAATGATTCAGGAAAATGAATCATCCAACTGGGAGTCACCAAGAATGTTTATGGGTAGGTACAAAGTACAGGAGAGAGGGGGTTTCACTCAGCTTACAAGAAACCATAAAGATGTCAGTGTCAGAGAAGCAGTGATGATGATACTGTTTACAGGTCAGACTGGGGTGGTAATTTCAGAAAATCACAGATATGCTTGATAATGAGTCCCGGGCACACATCCAACAAATTCTGCCATCTACCTTTTCCTTGTTAGAACAGATCCAAGCTGTTGCAAGAAACATTGGTGTTTTGTTTAATAGTATATTTTATCATCTTAGAATTTTTTTTTTTTTTATACTTTCTATTTGACATTTTAAAGACATAATAATTGTAAGTGTTTTTATCTCCTCACACGTTGATTATAGCAAGACAAAACAAGCATCTATTAACTCAACTACAGACTGTACAGAGCCCCGCTGCCAGGCCTTGAACCAGAACTAAGCGGTACGATCACATCACTACCGTTTCAGTCTGTTTACGCTGGCTCCCAGGATGTTTCAGGAATGATTTTATGATCTTATTGATTACTTTTAAGACTCTTTGTTGCCTTCCTCAGGCAGAGGTATTTTATCCATTTCAGTGGCCTGGCTTTGATCTAAAGGGGATGGAGCATCTGCAGTCAGGGCCCTGAAACAACCCAAGTAAATGATCTTGCTAAATCAGTAACATATTTTAATTATTTTCTTAACCCTTGTGTTGACTTCGGGTCACATTGGCCCATTTTAAATTTTTGTTTTATATCAGAAAATATTGGACGTAGAAATAAGCGCTGGAAATGTGTAGAAGAAAAATAAAAAAAATTGGAAGGTGATGTACTCCCAGCTGGGCTCAAAACCAACACAACATATTGGAACTAACTGCTGACTGAGCGAAAAAAGTTAAAAAGTCAGGCCATTGACACCACTTGCCTTGGGGTTCCATAACCTAATCCCACGCTCCAAGCTAGGAGCATCAACCGGACCCAGAGGGTGTCCCCACAATCGCACCAAGCACAAAGTGAGACACAGAGTCAGACATCATATCCATGAGATATGGTGGCACCAAAGTGGATGTGGAGGACCAGGACACTGCAAGGTAGATGCCGTCCACTATCATTCCCCTCAACAGTGTGGCTGATGAGGCAGTGCTCCTGGTGGAGTGCGCCCCCCTGCAGCAGAGGCGAAAAAAGGCCAGGCAGGTCTTCGGAGGGATGGGGGTGCGGCGGGGTAGTGGTGTAAAGATGGCTCGTCTCTGAAGAGGGTGGCTGGGTCTTACTCATTATAAAATGCCAGTTGCCCTCCTTGTCGTAGTCACCCCAGGGTAGTCACCTCCAGATTGGGCGGTGAGTGTAAAGATCGGTTTCAGGGTGCCAAGGCGGAGCCTCGATGGGTAAACCAATAGCGAAGCACGTATGAAATAGAATGGCTGAGGAATAATGCCATCGATTTGAGAGTAATCCACGGACCTACTATTTTGCAGCGACATCACTACTGTCATTCGGTTTGACCAGTGAGTTGTAGAATGTTGGATCTTTTCCGTGCAGTTGATTGAATATTTGTAGCCATCACACAGCAGCAAGAATATGATTTGAGAGAGAGGCTGTGCACATTTTATGCACAAGTAGCTCATTAATTATTAGTACCTCCTGACAGCGACAGGAAGTCTGTAAATCTTTTTTTTTTTTTCTACATTTCATTGCAGTTGTGACAGAAATCTAACCGTGGATGATTTTAACACCTTGCACCAACAGAAATCGTTTTGACACTGATTGTGCAGATTATATCATGCTAATTAAAAAAATAATCCATCTTCACTTTGGCCTCTTCTCATGTTAATAGCTTTTGCACAAGTTAAATGCCCTGGCATGGGTCCTGTGTGGTATTGTTTTGTATACGTTTCCTGAAGGTACATACGTTTGTGCAGGTATGGGAGCAGATCCTTGTAGAGAGGATGGTGTTGTGACAGCACTAGCAAGAAGGAAAGACAGAAAAGCAGCTCCACTGCTTCATACTGCATAATGCCAGTCTGGGCCTTACTGCCTAAAATCAGTCCTGGTGAAAAGGGAAGAAATAAAAAGAAAATGCTGAAAATACATTTATAAGTTGATATTGCTTAAATTCTATTTTTTACACATGTACGAAGGGGAAATGTTGCCTTTGTTGCTGAGCCTGATGAGCTGATTGGCGTATTCAGCCATATCCAATATCATCTGCAGAAAGTAGATGGGGTTCTTAGCAACTGTCTGACCAAAGGGCAAACTCTGGGCACACACATGGAACCTAAAGAGAAAAACAGGAGACAAAAATGAAAACAGAGTTGAGCCCTGCCCATTTAGATATTTACATTCAGAGATAAAAAGCGGTAAAATTAGTTCTCAGCTCAGTGCAGGTATTGATCAATAACCTGTTTCTGTGTTTATTTTAGTAGCAGATTTAAATGAGCACAGTGGAGAAGGGAAGTGAGTAGAGTGAACATTTGTGTTTATCAGAACTGTATTTCAATACTTTGGGTAGGCAATGGAAACACATTTTTCGCACTGCCACTGAATGTATTTTATCTGAATAACAGTGGTATCTTAGCAGATTATGTGATGGCAGTAAAAATGACAGTACATAATTAACATTGCATTTTAAGTTAGGAAAAGAAATTTAAAAAAAAAGAATCAAAAGTCAGGTGACTGTCTTTACCTGCATGCATGAAGCAGCACCAGCTTGTAGATGTTCTTGTAGACTGCCTCAAGAGAATTGCTCTGAAAGTACATGGTAATCATTTAACTGTGACACAGCTGATGTATGTTTGTCTTGCAGCTGATTTTAACATACAGTGGGGTCAAGAGCCTTTTAGAGTGGAAGACCGAAACCTTCGTAGAGGGCCTGATACTTGACAAGCTCTTTATTTAAAAGTTGTTTTGTTTTTTTCTCAAATGAAGGCACCATGCTTTCCCTGACCTTCAGGTCCAAGAACAAGGCATGGCACTTGAGTCTGAGGACAGCCATCAGTTTCCTCCTCATTTGCCGTCCAGCTGAGTGGATCGAGCCCAAAGTCAGGCTGTAGCGCAAAGATAGGCCTGCGTAGCTTTGAGAGATGGGGGGGGCGGGGGGAAAGATAGATAGATGGATAAGTTATTAATCACACAAACTTTAACACGGACTAACTGCAAAAACTACAAGAGAACTTTTAAGCTATACAAAAATATTGCAAGAGAAGCTGCCATAAAGAATACTGTAAATAGATATAGGCAGGTTATGGAAATGATTCAGGAAAATGAATCATCCAACTGGGAGTCACCAAGAATGTTTATGGGTAGGTACAAAGTACAGGAGAGAGGGGGTTTCACTCAGCTTACAAGAAACCATAAAGACTCCAAAAGTCCAAAAATGTACGCAAGAAGCACACTTGAGGCAATATTTCTACAGTATAATTACAACTGGAGGCATGCGTTACCTAGAATAGTCTTTGTAGACGTCCAGTGAGCGCGTGTCCAACAACAGTCCACACCAGGGAAAGAGGCAGTGAGGGGACAGCACTCGAATGCCGGGACAGGAGCCCATGTTTCCAGACACCTGAAAGTTGACCGCCACCTTCTGCGGGTTGACCACCAGACCATACTGTGGTACCCCGGCCAGCAGGGTCCTACACATAACGCGCAAGTGTCCTCAACCGCTACATTACAGATTCAGCATCATGTTACAGTATGTCAAATCTGTCTCTCCGACTTTTTCCATTAAAAAGAAAGACTGTGGAGCCCTGTACGGATTGGCTGATACAGATATTACCTCCTTTTAAAGAAAGCATCAACACTGGGAACTAAAAACACATCATGTGTATGTTTCTCTGATAGTTTATTGTTTTCCATAGCAACAGATGTCAGTGTCAGAGAAGCAGTGATGATGATACTGTTTAAAGGTCAGACTGGGGTGGTAATTTCAGAAAATCACAGATATGCTTGATAATGAGTCCCGGGCACACATCCAACAAATTCTGCCATCTACCTTTTCCTTGTTAGAACAGATCCAAGCTGTTGCAAGAAACATTGGTGTTTTGTTTAATAGTATATTTTATCATCTTAGAATTTTTTTTTTTTATACTTTCTATTTGACATTTTAAAGACATAATAATTGTAAGTGTTTTTATCTCCTCACACGTTGATTATAGCAAGACAAAACAAGCATCTATTAACTCAACTACAGACTGTACAGAGCCCCGCTGCCAGGCCTTGAACCAGAACTAAGCGGTACGATCACATCACTACCGTTTCAGTCTGTTTACGCTGGCTCCCAGGATGTTTCAGGAATGATTTTATGATCTTATTGATTACTTTTAAGACTCTTTGTTGCCTTCCTCAGGCAGAGGTATTTTATCCGTTTCAGTGGCCTGGCTTTGATCTAAAGGGGATGGAGCATCTGCAGTCAGGGCCCTGAAACAACCCAAGTAAATGATCTTGCTAAATCAGTAACATATTTTAATTATTTTCTTAACCCTTGTGTTGACTTCGGGTCACATTGGCCCATTTTAAATTTTTGTTTTACAGTGCATACGGAAAGTATTCACAGCGCTTCACTTTTTCCACATTTTGTTATGTTACAGCCTTATTCCAAAATGGATTACATTTATTTTTTCCCTCAAAATTATACACATAAAACCCCATAATGACAACTTAAAAAAAGTTTGTTTGAGATTTTTGCAAATTTATTAAAAATACAAAAACAAAGAAATCACTTGTACATAAATATTCACAGCCTTAACGATCAAGCTCAAAATTGAGCTCAGGTGCATTCTGTTTCCACTGATCATCCTTGAGATGTTTCTACAGCTTAATTGGAGTCCACCTTGGGTAAATTCAGTTGATTGGACATGATTTGGAAAGGCACACACCTGTCTATATAAGGGCCCACAGTTAACAGTGCATGTCAGACAACAAAACAAGCATGAAGTCAAAGGAATTGTCTGTAGGTCTCAGAGACAGGATTTCTCTATGCACAGATCTGGGGACGGGTACAGAAAGATTTCTGCAGCTTTAGAGGTCCCAATGAGCACCGTGGCCTCCATCATCCGTAAATGGAAGAAGTTTGGAACCACCAGGACTCTTCCTAGAGCTGGCCGTCCCTCTAAACTGAGTGATCGGGGGAGAAGGGCTTTAGTTAGGGAGGTGACCAATAACCCGATGGTCACTCTGACAGAGCTCCAGGGTTCCTCTGAGGAGAGAGTAGAATCTTCCAGAAGGACAACCATCACTGCAGCACTCCACCAATCAGGCCTGTATGGTAGAGTGGCCAGACAGAAGTCACTACTTAGTAAAAAAGGCACATGGCAGCCCGCCTGGAGTTTGCCAAAAGACACGTGAAAGACTCTCAGACCATGAGGAACAAAATTCTCTGGTCTGATGAGACAAAGATTGAACTTTTTGGCGTGAATGCCAAGCATTATGTTTGGAGGACACCAGGCACCGCTCATCACCTGGCCAATACCATCCCTACAGTGAAGCATGGTGGTGGCAGCATCATGCTGTGGGGATGTTTTTCAGCGGCAGGAACTGGGAGACTAGTCAGGATTGAGGGAAAGATGAATGCAGCAATGTACAGAGACATCCTGGAAGAAAACCTGCTCCAGAGCGCTCTTGACCTCAGACTGGGGCGACGGTTCATCTTTCAACAGGACAACGACCCTAAGCACACAGCCAAGATATCGAAGGAGTGGCTTCAGGACAACTCTGTGACTGTCCTAGAGTGGCCCAGCCAGAGCCCAGACTTGAATCCCATTGAACATCTCTGGAGGGATCTGAAAATGGCTGTGCACCGACGCTCCCCGTCCAAACTGATGGAGCTTGAGACGTTCTGTAAAGAGGAATGAGCGAAACTGGCCAAAGATAGGTGTGCCAAGCTTGTGGGTTTATATTCCAAAAGACTTGAGGCTGTAATTGCTGCCAAAGGTGCCACAACAAAGTAATGAGCAAAGGCTGTGAATACTTATGTACATCTTATATTTTCGTTTTTGTTTTCTAATAAATTTTCAAACCTTTAAAAAAATCTTTTTTCATGTTGTCATTATGAGGTATTGTGTGTAGAATTTTGACGAAAAAAATAAATTTAATCCATTTTGAAATAAGGCTGTAACATAACGAAATGTGGAAAAAGTGAAGCGCTGTGAATACTTTCCGTATGCACTGTATATCAGAAAATATTGGACGTAGAAATAAGCGCTGGAAATGTGTAGAAAAATAAAATTTAAAACGTTGGAAAAAGCAAAAACAAATTGTGAAAAAAGGCGTCACAAAAAAAAAGCATTTTTTTTTCAAGGTTGAAACAAAGACAACACAAGGGTTAATGCATACTTTTATATAGTATATATCAATATATATATATATACTTTTTTTTTTTTTTTAAATGTTTGTCTTGAATGGTCTCTTTATTCTTTTCTTATATTTCTGGAATTTGGTATATCTATCTTATTACATAATTGAATACATTTTATAATTTGCTTGGAAAAAATGTGTTGATTTCAATTTGCTGTTGTGTTTGAAGCACTTCAAAACTGGGGTTTGAAAAGTACTTACAAATAAAGATTATTAACTTAATCTTACAGATGTTTAAACTATATGTATATTTCTATTTGTGTATATATATTTATTTCTAATTCTGTGTGTATATTTCCTTCTAATTTGTTGTTTTACTATTTATTTCTTGTCTTTTAGATTTCAATTTACAATACTGGGTGAACTGCTGCTAAAAATGTAGTTTATTTTGTACAATGACAATAACTCTTCTGATTCTGATTACATTTATGCAACTGTCGTCACCTCTTGTCTAAAACACATGGTGTGTGTGTGTGTGTGTGTGTGTGTCATACTTGAGAAAGCGTTGTGCTTCCTGTAAGTCAGGGGTGATCAGGATGAAGTCATCCACCAGTCTCATCAAACATCTATAGAACATAGAGAGAGGAAAATAACACACAGAATAAATATAAAGGAGCTACAATACAGAAACACTGCCCTCTGCTGCTGCAGACGTGTGATTAAATCTATAGAAGTTGAAGTGAACTGAAATCCATAGCCCTCTGCTGTACCCTTTCTTTGCAGTTATGTCTTTGAACAGGACATTCTCCATGTGGCCGTAGCAGAGACAGCAGAGCAGACTGGACACAACCGATCCCTGAGGAATCCCTCGGCACTGACGGTATGTTCTGAAAAACAAAGGGCCAAAATCAGATTGTAAATAAAACGGGGCAAAATAAGCGTGAAATGTGTTTCCGTCCCAAGTTCTTTGCATGTGATCACATTTCCAAATGAGCTATGACAAGCTAATCACAAATAGGTCTATTTCATTTTGGTGATGCTCACTTCTTGCCAAACTGGACAACGCTGCCAGTGACCATTTGGGTGAAGAACTGCAACGCCTCTCTGCCATGAAGATCTGAGCAGAAATGCTGAAAGAAAGAAATGAAATGCACGGGTTGAAAGAATGATCACACCTTCAGTTATCTTAAGAAACATTTGAGGATGTCAGCGTCACCTGCTCTACCAGTATGGCGTGATTAACTTTTCCTCTTTTCTGCAGTGACGTCACAAAGCCTTTCATGTTGGTGGATCCCATGTTGTCCTCCAGTAAATCTGCCTGTATTATAAAACATGAGAAACTGATCACATGAGAAACTCGTGTGTCTCACACACACACACACACACACACACACACACACACACACACACACACACACACACACACACACACACACACACACACACACACACACACACACACACACACACACACACACACACACAATGTGTGCGCATGACGGTACCTGTCTCACAAAGGACTTTTTCAGGCCCTCGTGGGCATCAGCCCAGATCTTGACATAGCGCCGGATGGTAAAGAGTTCTTCCTGGACAGGTGACAGAGCCTGGCCAATCACTTCAATGAGTCTGTCATGAGGCAGACTCTCATAGGCTCCGCTCACATCCACCTTAAATGCAGAGACATAATTAATGAATGAATGAATGAATGAATGAAGGAGGAAAACAGCATTTAACAAAATACCGAAACATACTTTCACATTGTGCTAAAACTACACGATAACGCTTTTAGTAGCAGTATCATCATAAAAATGAAGAAATATGACTGCATTAAATACATCACTAACATTTTGTCAGTCTCTGCCAGTACAATTAACAAACTGGGAGACAAAAACCAACCTTGACAAAGTAGAGGGGTTGTAGCTGGTCCTTCTGGGCTGGAGCTAGGGAGCGCAACACCTTGTGGATATCTGTCATCCCCCACACTGTGGAGCCCAGGAGGGATGGAGTGGAGCGCACACAGGCCCGTAGCATGTCCAGCAAGTCCCGGGCACGCCCTCGGTAGAGCTGCAGGGGGAAAACAAATGTCCTTAATGCCTACGCTCACAACACGTAATGAAGCACAAATAACGGATGTGTAAGGATGAATTTCCCATGTCATTATCGAGATGTACCCTGGTTTTGGGATCTGCCCCTATGATGCGTGTGATAGGCCTCATGCTATCAGTCTTGGGAATGAAGCGAAGGCGCGAGATGACGGTGGCTTTGGGGAGGGATGCCACCTGAGCCGGAGTCAACTCTTCCATCTGGCCTTTGGAGAGGTGACCTCTAAATCACACAAAAAAATGGTTAGTGAGCGTGTGTCCCGTGACTGCAGGAGTATAAACCTTTGCAGGAGTGTGTATGTGTGTGAACCTGAAGGCTATGTCCTGCAGTTTTGCCCAGACTTCCTGTCTGTAGAACCTGACCGCGTTCTTCTGGCCCACACTCTCAGTGACATAGAAACAGGCTCGAACCAGGCCTGCAACATAGCCGTCCAGAAGCCAAGCCAGGAACTGACCCAGGATCTGTGTCCGGTATGAGAGCTCACTGGGCGGGAACCTGCCTGCACATGAGAGTGGTTTGGTGAAGTCGGCCCAAAATACACAAATGCACGAGAAAATGAGTTCACCGTCTGTGGCAATCTTACCTGTTTTACTGATCTTCAGCCAATCACAGTCATTCACCTTTATCTTCCACATCAGTTCAGCCAGTGAAAGCCTCTCAAACTTGCCACTGTGCAAGAAGCCCCTGACCCTGAAAAGGAAAAGAAGTCGGTTGTGGTTGGAGCCCCATAGCTCCTGAGGGATCACAGTGGAGAGGCATTCCCTGACGAACAGGTAGACCCGGTGAGGCGCACAGTGTTGAGAGAGGGAGCTTAGTTCCCCTTGTTCTGCATCTCTCTCTTGCCCCACTGGGCACATCCTCTGCAGTATTTTGCTGTAGGGACATCTCCTGTGTTGACGCAACAGCTGAATGAACAGGGGGACCATGTTAAAGAAGCGCCGAGGGAGTTTCTTTGGCTTCCTCTCCAGCCCGTTTAGATACGCCAATCCCTCAAAGAAGACTGTCCGTACCAAATCTTGCCCTTGTAGCCTTCTGCATCCATCGGCACTCTTTTTCTTCCTGTTGAGAAGGAAGCCACGCATGCCCCTCCCCCCGTACAGGAATCCCAGTGTGCGGATAAAGCATTGCGAGGGAGGCAAAGGGAGGAAAATCCCCGATCTCCAACTGGGTCCTCCCTCCAAGGGAATTATGGTTGTTGGCATTTCAACAGGCTGTTTGGAACCAGTAGCGGCATTTTCCAAAGACTTTGTAGATAGTGTTTGTTCCACAGACACGGGCTGCTCTTCTTCCACTGGGTCATAGCAAACCTGTTGCATTTCGTGTGTGGGCTCTTGCTGTCCTACCCGTCTCCTCTTTCCTAAACAAGTCATCATTTCCTCCTCATCCTTCAGATCAGTTTCTCTTTTGCTTTTCCGCTCCTTCACTCTTACACCCCTTCTGTTTCTTGTCTTGCCGATAGTAGGATTCTCAACTTCCTGTCTCCTTTTCAAAGTCACGGCATCTCGATTCCTTCCGAACCGAGCACAGTTATGTGTCCTAGACCAAGGCTGGACACAAAACCCAGTGGAGGAAGTAGTCATAGATATCCTGTCATAGACAGGAGCGCCACACACCTGGAAAACACATGAAGGAGGGACTGCCACAAAGACAGAGCAGCTCTCCAGCAGGTACCGTGTGAGGTCTGTGCCGAGGCGCATTGTGACTATCTTCCACAGGTCACTGCCATGGATGTAGGCAGCACTTTGAGTTACATCTCCTTGGAATTTGAAGTGGTCTGCATCCCGCTCCTCCTGAGCTAGGGACAGAAAATTGTAGCCATGTGCCAAGATGTTTTTTTTCTTTTTTCTTTTTAGAGTGTTCAGGATAAAGGCCAGCAGTTCAGGTAGAGTGCAGATCTGTGGGGGGAAAACAAAATACAGAACATCAAAAATCTGCTTTATTGGCCAACATAACAAGTGTCTCTCATTTGAGTTATATCATTAAAATCCTGACGTGTTCCTTCAATTTTTGCATTAATAAAATCAAAATCAATTTACAGCTTAGTGGTTTGGACATCCATAATATATCACGACTTATCAACACTTTAAATAATTACATTCCACAATAAAATTGACTTCTTTTTAAGGTCACCTTTCAGGTAATAAACTGTACGAGTCATTTACAGTTACTGCCACATTCAGGGGCGTTGGACTGGGGGGGGGGGAGTACCCAGGGCCCTCATGTGAGGAGAGCCCAGAAAGAGGCTAGAATGAATAGCTGTGGATGCGGGGAAGGGCCCATAGAAAATCCCTTTCTACAGGGCCAAGAATTTTGTGCTACGCCCCTGGCCACATTTAATGTTGAACTGCAAGTAAAATATCCTGCCTCAGCCTAAGCCCTAAGCACATATATTGGTCCCAACTCTTTCACACCCAAAATTGAAGGATGACGAGTTATATGGTATGTTATATTTAAGTAGAACACTACTCCAAAACACTGCCATAGGATTATAACAGTTAGCACGACAGCTAGCGTTAGCTACCAATGTTTTTACCAAATATACTCTAAACCGTCTCTGGCTTTACTAATGTGTAAGCTACGTGTCAACAAGAAACTGACATGCCATATAGTTTTTAATTTAAGGTAAAGATACCTGGTTGCAGCTTGGCACTTGCTGTAGTTCCTTGTCAAAGCATACAAAAACACCCCGGACGAAGGATTTTAAGCGGTTTGTGTCGGACTGTTCAATGAGCACTGCTCTCTGTCCTTCTCTGAACACGATGTTGTTCGCAAACTCCTCCAGTGTCTGTATGTGCGGATACAGTGACCTTAGAATGTCGAGCGTATGGTTCATATCAGTCGTAGACATACTGACATAAATGTCCGTGTTATCAGCATGTATGTATTAGCTATAGTAGCTTATTAGTCAGGACATGGTAGACACAACAGTAGTTAGCGAGCATGCAGTTGTCGTTGAAGGGCCGCGTCACCCTTAGCCAATGAGAGATTACTTTACTGTAAGTGTCCAATCAGATAGCCCTGTACTCCCACTTTACAGTTGACCAATAGCCAACAAGAAAAGGCATGTTGTCTTTTGTAAAAATTGACAGTTCCGTGTGCAAATTGAAAAAGGATAATCATTTTCTTGTGCCAACATTTTGACAGTTAATAAAAAATTAAGATTATGGCCAATGTTATGCTTTTTGTTGCTCTCAAAGTAGGCTACACAGTAATACTACTAAAAACAAGGACAACAAATCTGAACAAGGTGAACAAAAACGTTTGACTACTATGTACAGATATAAGTTTATACAAAAGTATATATATGTATAAACAGTAAGACAACAGGGCTATGTAAAAGTGCAAATAGTGCTGGAATACATAAAGAATTATTAATAAAACAGGTTGCTTACATTGTTAGTGTATATTTGACAGATATTTGAACGTTTAAATGATCTGTTTAACACTATACATATACATTTTTATAATGAACTGAAATACATAATTTACTGTTCTGAATTGGAGGAGGTCACAATAGAATATGTAGTGTATTGATTCATTTTTAAATTTAATAAACGATAGCTTCGTTTTTATGAATTTACATTTGTAAATGTGATATTTTTGTCCTTGTTTTTGGATCTTTCTGATCCGACAGAAAGTCAGTACTAAATTAATTTAAAAATGTCTTGTTTTAATCTTTGGGGAAAAGCATGTATGTAGTAGTACGGTATGGTCCCAATGTCTGATTTAGGCACTTGAAGGTGTTGCCTTCACACGGCCTCCTGCTGCCCTCTGCTGGTCAGCACGAGCACAGCTGCGGCGCTCTGATTTGTGGAGGAGCATCTCGCTGCAGCCTGTGGGAAGGCGGGGCTTGATGTCAAGCCCCGCCCACATCCAAGTCAGTGATTTATTTTTTCCCTACGTCATTCCCCATACACTCAAACGGACCAAGACGGTAGCAAAGCTGATATAGCCTCTTGTTTCATATTAGGTGACAGAAACTGATGTAGGCTAAACACAAACGACATTTCATGCAACAACAATGAACTGTTGGGCCCGTGTACTTTTTCGATTATTTGATTTCCGATTTTGAAACGAAAAGAGTGGTTCGGAAATAACGTAAGACCGCTCCGATGAAAGCCTTGTTTTCATGAGCTTCTGGGGATAGCTGCTAACTAGCTCGGAAGCTAACATCTAATGGCAGGCAGGTTGCTAATTAGCCAATACTAAAAAGTATGGAAGTACTAGTTTCCCCTGCTTTCTATCAATATTCCTCGGTATTTGTCTTTTGATGTAGTTTGCTAACATGCTCGTAGACATGTAAATGAACTGTTTGCATGCTAGCTAAGTCAGCGGTCAACACCTTTTTATAGTGTAACGTGAAAGCTCAGGCTGCGTTAGCTTCAGCTAAACCACAGCAGCAACTTGCACTGCCCCTTTAAAATGCAACTTCAATCCTCGGATATAACGGTAATCACGTAGCGATTTTACTGCATCTAGACATCTGTATGTGTGTTCGACCTTTTGGAATACTTAGATTAGGTGTGTTACTGTACAGGTAATATCCGAGGAGCATCTGGCCTGATTGTGAATCCTAGTGAACCAGACTGAGAGACCATTTAAAGACTCAGGAACCCTCGCAGGTGTTCTGGATTAATTAGCTGATTAGAGTGGGACACTTTGAGCCGACAATATTGGACCTTTTCACAATATTCTAATTTTTCGAGTTTCACCTGTATGCTTCTAGTTCACCTGTTAATTGTTAAAGTAAAATCGCCCCTTTGTACATTAAGTTGTAATTACTGATTTATTGCTGTTAATATGAAAGTCCATAACGGAACACACCATTCTACTTTTGAGGGCTAAATTAAATGAAATATGGCTCGTCATCAATATCAACAAGGTTTAAAATGATCCATTTTTCAAATTTGGATATCATTTCAAAATCGGAAATCAGTAATAACTACATGAAAACTTCACTGTTGCATGAAATGTCGTGTGTGTTTAGCCTACATCATCAGTTTCTATCTAATGGGAATCAAGAGGCTACATCAGCTTCGCTACCAGGCTGTCTTTTTTTGTTTACAAAAAACTTCATTATTCAAGTACAGATCCATAAACACATTGAAAACATTAAATGCATACATACATACACGAAATGATGCACAGACATGACATTTACATTAAAGAGGTTGTAAGGCATTGTAAATGTTCAGAGTCCGAATGGCTTTCTTATTTGTCAGTCAGTAAGTTTCAAAATATAATTTCATGTCATTTTTAAATTGGTGAATATTCGGTTTTCTTTCAGATCATTTTAAATTTATAGATATAACATTTTCAAATAAAATTAAAAGATTCAAAATGAAAACATGGCATTTATCCAAATAATTTCCGTTGGAGCGTATGGGGAGTGACATAAGCAAAGAAAAATGGCTGAATTGGATAACCCTAACCCTGCGGGAAGGCGGGGCTTGACATCAAGCCCCGCCTTCCCGCAGGCTGCAGCGAGATACACTTGGATTTGTGGAAGGACGGCCCTCCCGCTTGGACAGAGCGCGCGAATGCACCCACCACGTATCTCACAATCGGCTGCTTCACGTTAGCTGTTAGCTTAGCGTCGTCTTCTGTGCCTTTACGCACCGGGGATCTGCTGGCACACCGGAGGTGGACCTGAGACAAGATTTTTTGGCTCCGAATCTCAATTGTCCTAAAGTATCTGTGGGCTGTCAGTTACTCAAGATACCTGCAATGGCAGACAAAGAAGGTAAGTTAAGGCGAAAGCTTTTGTTGTGGTCAGTTTTTATCCGAGATCTCTTAGCTAGCGTTAGCTATTTGGCTAGCTTAGGTAGCAGCTAACGTTAGCTGCCGGGGATGATCGTAATCAGTCATAACAAAAGCCAGTTGCATTTTCATCTTGTAAGATGTAACAATCTCCATTTCAGTGTGCAGTTCTTGTTTTCAAACCAGTTGACGTTGTCTACTTTATACCCTAGTTGCAAGTGAGGCCGCAGCGCGACACAATGGTTATAAGTACGTAGCTAACGTTACATTATGTTAACACTAGCAAGAGCATAATCATGATAGCCTGGTAAGCTAACGTTAACGGTGATGTGTTTCTGAAAACATACTCCCATACTGCTACATAATGAACAATACTCAGGCCTTGAGCAAAGACAACCTTAAACAGCTGTTGATTAAGTGCCATAACATTAACTATTAATGCATTGACTATCGCTGAGATAACGTTACACTGGCAGTTTCCCTAATAAACTGGCACCCTCAGTCAATGAAAGCTATAGACGCATCTTTCAGGGGTTAAGTTAGATGATTGATTGTCTCACAACAATGTTAGTTTTCACTTACTTCACTGTGTTTCCTCTCTCAGCAGGAGCATTTGACGATGCGGTGGAGGAGAGAGTGATAAATGAGGAGTACAAGATCTGGAAGAAAAACACTCCATTCCTCTACGACCTGGTTATGACCCATGCTTTAGAGTGGCCCAGCCTCACTGCTCAGTGGCTGCCTGACGTCTCCAGGTACATGCTTTTACGCATTGGTCCACTAGTAATTCTCACACATACCAACATGTACTCTTTTAATAAGTGTGAATGACATAATTTTTCCCCCCCTTACCAGGCCAGAGGGGAAGGATTACAGTGTGCACCGGCTGGTGTTGGGCACCCACACGTCTGATGAGCAAAATCACCTGGTCATTGCCAGCGTTCAGCTACCCAACGATGACGCCCAGTTTGAAGCCTCACATTATGACAGTGAAAAAGGAGGTGGGAGACCTGTACAGTCACATGCTAAATAGATGTGAATGTTCAGACAGGCAGACTTTTCATGTACTGTATATTTGTAGTAGGTCCATGTGTTCTAAAAAGACGGATAACATGCCTGACTGACATGACTAATTTTGTAACCTGAAAAATGCGGTATAATAATAAATGGATACATAGTTATATTCTTTATACCTTTTTAAACATACTGTTCTAGAATAAATTTCCCTTTGACAGAAAATGATGTCTTACCTTCATATAAACATAATGTCTGTAAACATAATAATGTATTTCTTGCAGAGTTTGGAGGCTTCGGTTCAGTAAGCGGCAAGATCGAGATAGAAATCAAGATCAACCACGAAGGAGAAGTGAACCGTGCCCGCTACATGCCCCAGAACCCCTGCATCATCGCCACCAAGACCCCCACCTCAGAAGTGCTGGTGTTTGACTACACCAAGCACCCTTCCAAGCCAGGTACATGGATCACACACACGACACAAGGCCCTGCTAAAGGTGGAACGTTGTTTTGAAAGTAAAGTGGGCCAGTTGGTACAGTTTGACTAACTGGAAAGTATTTTTGTTTTTCACATTGTCATTACTGCGTATCTGCTTTTGTTAATGCTGTGAAAGAAGTAGACAATGTGCATTTGTTTTGTATTGTCTACAGATGCCTCTGGAGAGTGTCACCCTGATCTGCGTCTCAGAGGCCATCAGAAAGAAGGCTACGGTCTCTCCTGGAATCCAAATCTGTCCGGCTCTCTCCTTAGTGCGTCAGATGACCATGTAAGAGAAAAGTCAGGTTTCATTGCTGTGCTCAAGTATTAGCAAGTATCTTTGCATATTGGGGGAGTTTATTTATATTATTATTATATATTATATATTATATTTTTTTCAAATGGATTTTGATAAGGCAGCACGGTGGCTCAGTGGTTAGCACTTCTGCCTCACAGCAAGAAGGTTTTGGGTACGAATCCAGGTCGTTCCGGGCCTTTCTGTGTGGAGTATGTATGTTCTCCCCGTGTTCTCCCGACTACAGTTGAAAATTAGCCGACTGGCTAACACTGGAGCATTTACAGAAATGTTGATTAATGTGCATTGTCCTAATCAAAAATAAATAAGTCTACATGTTCCTTAATATCTCATCTTTTTCTAATCTGTAGACAATCTGTTTGTGGGACATAAGTGCTGTGCCAAAGGAGGGGAAGATAGTAGAGGCAAAGACCATTTTCACCGGCCACACTGCCGTGGTGGAAGACGTCTCCTGGCACTTGCTTCACGAGTCTCTCTTTGGATCTGTAGCAGACGACCAGAAGCTCATGATGTAAGAAGCTCGATATTAAGTCAGATGTGACATGAATGAGACAGATGAAATGGGTTGTGTGATCTTCATACCTGCAAACTAGTCGCTTTTCAGCGAAAATCGCCGTTTTGAATGGGAAAATATCATCCACGTGAATCGTGTAGATCCGAAGAGTTTTTAATTGAAGGGGGGGGGGGGTCTATTACGGCACCGCTGCCTTAACGACCGTTATCTACCGGACCGAATAGCAAAGCGGATTTCGGTGCCTTATTTAGGTGTCACTTAAACGCCTGCGCTTCTCTCTGATGCTCCGAAAACGGACGTTAGAGGGAACTGAAACATCGGCGCACGGGACGCTAGTTACGGTAACACTACACTTGACAGCAGGTAACGTTAGCCTACCGTTAGCTAGCAGCTGGAGTAAACACGGTTAAAATGCTGACAGCTAAACGGTGTTAAAGTGTGTCTGTATTTCACTGAAGAGGATTATAACACCAGACTGTAGCTGCCGTTGTCTGAAAAACACAGACTCAGCCTCGCCAGCCTCGTGCTGCATTCAAAGTAATTGTAAAATACGATTTTCCCATCCAGTGTTTTTTTTTTTTATTTGTTTTTTTTGTCATTAACAGGAATTTACTGGTGAAATAAGTTATTGTTATAAGTTATTGTTACTACATTTTTAATAAATCATTTAATTATATATATATATATATATATATATTCTTTCAATTCAGGCACCGTTTTAAATGTAATGTTTTAGCACCGGGAAGTAGTTGTTTTTTCCCTTATTTCCTTCTCGGGGGGTGGGTAGAGATGTGTCACCTTTTTCAGCCCTTCTGAGTTTGCAGGTATGGATCTTGCATCTTCACAGTCCATGAGTGTTTTGTCATTTTTCACCTCAGTTGGGACACTCGTTCGAACAACACCTCCAAACCCAGCCATGCAGTAGACGCCCACACAGCAGAGGTCAACTGTTTGTCATTCAACCCTTACAGCGAGTTCATCCTTGCCTCTGGCTCTGCAGACAAGGTAATGTTATCTTAATTGTCATCATTTAGTTTAAATTTACATCACGGGGTTTCAACTCTGTGCTAGCATGTGCATTTGATAACGCTTTGACTAAATGAATACTGGTTGTATTGTTGCTGTTTTGTAACGGCAGTGTTAGAAAACGCAGAGATAAAGATAAATCTGGCAGGTGTTTGTAATATCTCTCTCCCGCTCACAGACCGTGGCTCTTTGGGACTTGAGAAACTTGAAACTGAAGCTGCATTCCTTCGAGTCACACAAGGATGAGATCTTCCAGGTAGGATATTTATTATGTTGAAACAAGGATAGCAGTGTGTCCTGTGTTTAAATCTGTATAGTCAGTTAAAGGCGCTCTAAGTGATGTCGCGCGTTTTTTAGGCTGCAACTTTTTTTGTCACATACAGCAAACATCTCCTCACTAGCTGTCTGTCCCCTGAACACGCTGTAAAAAAAACCCGCGGTCTCTGTAGACAGCCCAGGCTCCACAGACAGCAACAAAAACAAACTGCGCCAACCTGCACCACCAAACATAACAAACAGTGTTCCAGCCAATAAGTGACCAGAAGGATTTGGGGGTGGGGGTTGGAGGTTTAGTGAGCGGAAGCAGGGAAGGGGACGGGATGAGGAGGAGGGAGGGGCGAGCTAGCCTTGTTTTGTTTGAAAATACTTTGAACGTCAACAATAAGTGCCGTCACCCAACATCGCTTGGAGCACCTTTTTAAAAAGACAATGGATGAATTTGGATCACTATGATGCAATTTGAAAGCTGAGATCAAAACGGTTTCCTGTTGCTTGGAAAAATGTCTAATATATGAGTCAAAAACGTTGTCATAAATCTAAATTATCGACACTTTGCCAAGCAAACACATGTACGCTGAGATACATGTTCCTGAAAGAATCTTTAGTTAGAGTTTCAGTAGTGTACGTCTGCATTTGCTATTCAAGGTCATTTAATTTGAGTTTTGTGTCTGGCTGTTCCAGGTTCAGTGGTCACCTCACAATGAGACCATACTGGCATCCAGTGGAACAGACCGTCGCCTCAACGTCTGGGACCTCAGGTAAACTTCTTGACATCTTACCTCCAAATGTCTTACCGAATTTGGCTGTGTCGCATTGAAGCTCCATAGCGGTTGTCAGAGATGTTCCCCCATCATTCTAGCCAGCGTGGTCATGTTCACCGGCCTGTGAACAGAACGTCTCCCCAATGTAGTCGTGGGGTTAGTCATACTGTAACATTGTTTGGTACCAAGTTTAACTGTGCCTGTTTTTTTTTTTTGTTGTTTTTTTTTTTGTGTGTAGTAAAATCGGAGAGGAGCAGTCACCAGAAGATGCGGAGGATGGCCCACCCGAGCTACTGGTGAGTCTCTTTGAAGCCTGCTGAATTTGGAAGTTGAGATTCTCTATTATTGGTAACATCAGCACTGTACAGTCCTTCCAGAAAAATGCAGAGTTTTTTTTGTGATTGTTGGGGGCAAAAATCCTTGATTATGTGGCATGTTTTCTTAAAAAATGCGATGGAATATGCGGGATATTTATGCAATTTTATGCGATGAAATTGCGGGAACTTGCCAAAACTGCAATTTCATCATGGCTTCATCGCGGGGTCTGCATAAGATATATGTGACTTTTTGCGGGTTATGAAATCATGCATTGAATTATGCTGTCGCATAATCTCGTTTTTCTGGAGGGACTGACTGTATCGTAATAATGAAAATGATGGCGTTTTCTTCCATCTCCTAGTTTATCCATGGAGGCCACACAGCCAAGATCTCCGACTTCTCCTGGAACCCCAACGAGCCCTGGGTCATCTGCTCGGTGTCTGAAGACAACATTATGCAAGTCTGGCAAATGGTAAGACGGCTGAGGCCGCATGTTATAAACGCATTTTTACCACGGACAGACAGAGAGCATGATTCCTTCTAAGGGCGAAGCGTTTTCCCCACAAAGACAATATAGAATATAATGAATTTTGAAGCAACACGTTTAGGTCACAGACAGCAGGCGGCTCTGCTCCCAGGATCCCATGTCTCCTCCCAAAACTACTACATGTGGGTCCAAAGCAGGCAGCAATGAATTTTCAGGGCGAAGTCGTGTGATAGGAAGTTCCGACGCATTTCATCTAGCGACTGCAAAGAGAAAATCTCAGTCAAGATTGATTTTTGATATATCATTTGGAGTGATTCAGTGAGGGCAAAGTGAGGAGACAGAAAAGAAGGAATGGTAAGTGTATTAACCCAGTTGTGTGTTTACTTCCTTCAGTTTGTAATACTTTTTTTTTTTTTTAATACTAAAACACCCGTCTTTTCTGTAACACTCTACTGTGATAGATATCAGAAAAGCTAGCAGTTAGGCATGTAGTAGAGTTTTCTTAAAATTCCTAAAATGTGGCTCTTTGAAAGCCCCACAGTTGATCTTTTTCTGGTTGTCCTGTACTAAAAAAAAAAAAAATGCCACTGACTTGTAAATACATCTTAACAACCCGACGGTATGTGGCGGAATGAATGACACACTGCTTCTCTTTTTAGGCTGAGAACATCTACAACGATGAAGACCCAGAGGGTTCGACAGACCCTGAAGCCACAGCGTAACTTCCGCCTGCTGTGTCTTAACCTACAACCTCATCACAAACTGCCAAACTGCCACCTCTGTACTTCCACGCAGCTACTCCCCCCCCCCCCCCCCCCCCCCCCCCCCCCATCTTCCTTTCTCTACCGTGGGACAACGATGCTGTAAATCACTGTAAATACAAGAAAGAGAAATAATCATGTGATCTCTTTTTGAATACTCGCAGTGAAGAACTCTTTAAACTGAGTAACTTATTTCCAGAAGAATCTCACCTTTTTTGTTTTTTCGCACTGAGTATAAAAGATATATTTTTGTAATCAAATTGGCTCTCCCTTGAACACTGAAATGTTTTAGCAAATGCTTTTTCAATAATAAAAAAAAATAATTTTCTAGAACCTAAGATGGTGATCTTACTGTAAGCCCACAACAAGCCTCCCTCTGCACATGTTGGATAAAAAGCAAAATGCAGTTCAGCTTTTTGACAAGATGCCTAACATAGTGACAGTTGCTCTGACTTTGATAGAGGTTGTTTGCAGGCTAGCTTATGGTCCTAAAAAAAAAAGTCTATTTTCCCTGCTTCAGTCGGGTCAACACCTAATTGTCCTGGACGCTGATTTTCGCACCAGTTTTACAATACATAAAATCAGTTTGAAATGTCCATTTGTGGTCCCACCTCCCCTTACCTTAGTCATACATTAATCATTTAAATGTTGTTGTGATATAGATTAGTAGTTGAACTTTTTCTATGTTCAATATTTTGTATTTGTACAGTGAGTGCATAATAAAATGTGTTTCATTGGTCTTTGGGTCTGCTGGGTCAACGTTTCTTAATATGAATGTGTTACTTACAAATTGTATCAATAGGACTGGTGCCTTGCTAGTAAACAACCCTAAATAATCCCTTCAGCGAAGTGTCTGTTATGCCTCATGACACTTTGCTTAGACCTTTCATGTGTCTGGCGTGACGTCTCGGTGCTTTCCAGTCTGCCGAACTTAACTCTCACTCTGTTACTTTGTCCCACTGTTTAGTTCTTCAGCCATGTTGCCCTTATAAGTACATGAACCCCTCTCAGCTCTTCATGCAGAGACATTAACTCGTCAGTCGCACTTGGATTACAACCAACACAAAGCCTTTATTCATAACAAAGACCTTTCTACAAGCTGCAGTCTAGTTTAAAAAAAACTTAAGTCAAATTTAGTTGTTTAATTTAACAACAGCATGACTCTTCATGTGTGTAAAGTGCATTCATTGAAACTTGGAGTTCACTATGTTGCAAATAAAAACGGTCAGTTGGTTATTAACCCACAGAACTCAGTTTTTTTAATTAAAGAACATGCAATCATGTTTTCTCCTCATTGCCACAGTTGTTATGGTCCTTAATGGCAGCCCTGTAAGAAAAATGCTTTAATTAGAGGTTTTCCCTAAAAAATTGTTTTTTTATATTTATAGTATAGATGAACAAATTTTACCTGAAAATGAGTAGTTGTTCAGTTAGGCTGTCTCTCAGATCCTCTATCTCTTTGGTTTTTCTCTTCTGGATCTTTAACTCTGTCTTCAGCTCTCTGCTTCTGTCCTCCAGACAGTACACTGTCTCCTGTAAGAATGCCATAGCTTTATTGCTTTGTGTATCGGATGACCCTGCCTTTGTCTGATACACACTTCATTTTCTTAAATTTTCTGTCTTTCTTTCCATCTTCCTTGCCCATTTTACTCCCACCCCTCACCCCTGCAATGTTGCGTACCTTGTACTGCCCCAGATCCTCTCTCCTCTGTAGACAAATGAGTTTGAGTTTCTCCTCCAAGCAAGCCCTCTGGAGATTGAGCTTTTGGATCTCCTCCTTTAGGGGTCTCAGTTGGGCCTTCAGCTCCTTGGCCTGCTCTTTGACTTTCACCAGTGCTCCAGCTGTTGCCTCCCTTCTCTTCAGCAATGTGAGCAAAATGGGTTCATACCTGGCCAAGACAACCATTTAAAGTTTGAGAATTTAATTTAATGAAAATAACTATTTAATTAGACAATAAAGGTCCATGTAAAGTGTAAAGAAAACAAAGAATAATTATGGTGACCACATTAAAACTTAAAAAAAACATGACTTTTAGTCATGGAAAACCAGTACTAGACAGTGTCAGCACCTGTCCTCCAGTGCTTTCAGCCCACCCTGCAGATACTGCTGAATATCCCCACAGGAGTGCCTCCTGCACTGGGTCAGCTCGTCCTGGGTGTTGGAGGTCTGACTGGAGCGCTGGGCATTAAGCTCTGCTTGTAGTGCTAAGAGCTGTTGTTGTTGAGCCACCCTGAGCTGGGAGCCCTCTTCTGTCAGCTGGAGCACCAGCAACTGCAGCTTCTCCTGGAAGATGGGAAGAAAGAGATGTTTACGTCGAGGTCTTCCTCTAAAATCAGATGTACGGATAAAGAATTTTCTTGAGGAGTTGCTTACCTCTTCTCTCTTTAGGAACTCCACCTCTCTGTGCTGGGCGTTCAGGGCGGCCTGGTTGTGAGCACAGTCCCTAGCCATGGCGAACAACCTCCTCTTCAGCTTTCTATGCTCTTCATGCAGTCCCTGTCTCTCCAGGTTTACCTTCCACAGCATCCTCTCCTCCTCTGCTCTCTCCTCCCTAAGGCTCTGAATCTCTTTCTTCCTCTCCTCTCTTCTCCCCTCTTCCTCCCTCTTCAGTGCGCTCATCAGCTCTGCCACTTTTCTATCAATTTGCTCTTCTGTCTCCTGTTCATTGCTCCCCTCTGCCTCCTCTCTGTCTTTATTCCCTCTCAACTCCAGCACCTCCTTCAGCAGTTCCTTCCTCCTCTTTTCTAACCGCTCTACCTCCTCTATGCACTCCTCCATATGAGAACCTAGTGTGCCTAGTTCATTCATGTAAGATCCCAGATCGATGGTTTCCATCTGGAGCTCCTGTCTCTCTTCAGCTGGCAATTCAGTGTTGTCTATTTCAATCTTAGTTACGTCATCCTTTGTGTTTGCACCTTCATTAGTAGACATATATCTTGTCTTTGTCGCCTCACAGTACATCGGATCATTTTCTGTACTATATAATGGCATTGATGGCCCTGGAAACCTGAACTCAGAATCAAGACCCACCTGGTCTTGCGATTCCAGTGTTTCCAATGAGAAGCCACCCATGTTGTCAAGGCTTAGCATAGGATTCTGCTGGCTTCCATTCGTTGCTGAACCCAGTGTTGCCTTATTTCTGCTTTCCTTGGGAACTTCCTCTCCTCCTGCATGTTGACCAGCCCAGGATTCTAATTGCATCGGCTGGGTCTCCAACTTCATTGGCCTTCCTTGCTGTACGGGCACCAGTGTTTTACCCCTATAAAGATGAGGAGTCTTACTGATGTGTACATATTCTTGGCTTGCATCTGTAGGCCAGCCTTGGGGCTCAAAGTCCATCCCAGATTCTTCCATACAGCTCTCCAGCATGGCCAACATCCCCAACAGTTGACCCTCATACTCCACCATGGTGTCACTCAGTTTGTTTCCCACTGAAGTGAGAGGCATTGTGTTTTGACGAGTAGCTTCTGTGCTGGCTCCACACCTGGTAATGATGGGGCCCAAGTCTTGAGACTGGCCTTGTGTTGGCTGGTTTTCTGTTCCAGCTCCATCCATATGTACGTCAATGTAGCTTGTGGAAAGATATGCTTGGGGAGAAATACTTGTTTCTCCACAGCTCTCCATTGCGTCTTCCTCTTTGGTGTGGCTATGAGTTGATTCAGTCAGGCTTGTTTCATTGTAAGTTGCTAAGAAGTGAGAACCAAAGGGGATACCAGTGAGCTTCCCACAGCTTGTCAGTAAGTTATCCATCTCCTGTAAGTATGGCTTAATTAAAGCTGATTGATTCATTTGTGTTCCTGTGAAAGTGAGTCCAGATTGTGCCGTGTTGCATTCACTTTGTTCCATTAAGGTTCTGTCTGGATCCGCATCCTCTTCCTTAATGAAGAGAGGCTCGAACCCAGTAGATGAAATGTTATCGTCCTCCATTGGTTTAGCCTAGTTCTTGTAGCCACTTCCGATGTAGAAGTCTCCTTTACAACCGTCTCATCCCTTGACAAAAGCACATGAATATGTTAGACAACCTAGCTAATGCATATTAAGCATGATAGCTGTATTTGTTGGCAGTCGTCTTGCATTTCACAAAGTGGAGTTGGGTAAATATTTTGGCCAGACGTCTGTGTAAGTTATGCCGATGTCATTAGCACATGTAGACATGTAGAGGTGGGCAACGGGGCAGTTTTAGCAGATGGTATGCTACCAGCAGCTGTCCTGCATGGCTACACGCCCCAGAGACCAAATGACTGCTAGGCAATGATCAGACACACACCTCAAACAAGCATTTACATGAAAACTGCAACACTACTTATATAAACACATACAAAGGACTTTCGTCTGAAGCTCCAACAAGTGGCATTACATAGATTACTTTAGAGAGCATATTATCATAACATGTCATTGTGCTAATGGATGGGCATGATGCATTCTCCCCTGGTGAATAATGTAGCTGTAATTTCACCCTTTGAGGTGTTTGCCAATACTGGCCAGAGACTCCCAGAGTGTAAATTGATCAAATTGACCCAATACTGTTATCGGCAGAGATTAGTAATGTAGAAAGGGCATTGAAGACAATAGTGACATTCATTCGATACCTGCTGTTTTCTGTCCAAAACCACCTCGACCAAAGTTCGAAACGCATCTTTAGCATTTGTATTAAACAAGGTCAGATCTTACGAATAATATGAGTACTAAAGTCTACAAGACTGGACAGTGTTGTGCTATGCATGACTGACTAAAGCCCTGGGGAAGACATGATAGTCACCAGCTGTCTTGCTGCAGGCCAGGCATGGGCACAAGACACATTCCTTTAGACCTCCAGCACCCAAATACAGTACTGGCCTATATCTGAGAGCATTCTAAACACTTAGTTTTTGTCTTTTGTGTGTGTGTGTGTGTGTGTGTGTGTGTGTGTGTGTGTGTGTGTGTGTGTGTGTGTGTGTGTGTGTGTGTGTGTGTGTGTGTGTGTGTGATACGCTTTTCGTTTTTTTAACTACTAAATTAGTTTGGAGTTAGTTATTTGGAAGTTGAGAGCAGCAGGAATGGTTAGTTTTTGGATATTCTTCAGGGATTTTCATTCAAATTTGAACAACATCAATTACACAAACCATCATATGTAAACATGAAATATAATAGTACTTACGTCTGTGTGTATGCTTGTTTCTTTTGCCCTTATGCAGTATCCTCAGGATGAATTCATTAGAAATCAGTTGCTGTTCAAACGAGAAAGCAAAGTGAGCGGCAAAGAGTGAGCGGGAGCAGTGTGTGCAAATAAAGGGGGGGGCGGGTGAAGACAGTTGACCCAGCCTCCTCTCTCTCTGAGTCAGTGTGCTGCTATGTGTGACCATGACTACCTCAGTTCTGTTTAGGTTTATTAATAAACACTGGCCTGGGCGAAAGAGGAGCCACAGCCAGCAGTATCAACCCGAGAGGCATAAAGGATTTGCCAAAATGGCCCTTTAAGAATTATACTTAACACCTGGTAGCCTTATGTAGTTTATAACCAGTTTGTTGAATTTTATATTTGTTGGAAGATATGAAAGGACCTCACAACAACCTCTCTGAAAAGTGTTTTTATTGTCCGAAAACTTGCATTTTCATGACTCAAGTCAAGTCATGTGTGACATTGTTGATATACAAGGAGTAATTGTCACAGTAGTTTCAGATTAAATTAAAGATGTAACTGCAATAGAAAGCACAATCAAATAAATACTAGGGGTGTGCAAGGCAGCCGGTATTTGTATCTGTATTTGTATTTATTGAGGGGGGGAAATTATTTGTATTTGTATTTGAGTAAAATTCAAAATAGGCGTAAAAATCCAGTTTTTTTTGCGTTACACTTCTAATTTACGTTATAGTGTAAGTATTCTTTAATTATGCTAAGGTTAACTAGCCTAGCCGATAGCCTACGTTTTGCTGTCTGCAAAAGACAGAGTAACTTAAACGTACCATATAACTCCCATATGTGCATACAATTCGACACAACTACACAAGCATTTTTTTTAAACCTTTTTAACCGAACGTTAATGTTACTCTGTCAAAAGCCTATTGTCTAAATGACCGAGCTAACAGAGCTAGCTACTTAAACAGAGCGAACATGAGAGCACCCGACTGCAGACATCAATAATGCAGCGTAATGGAATAATCTCCCGATCAAACTCCGCTTCCCAAAAGTTATAAACTTCCTCTGGAACCCAGTTAAGGTACAACAAATCTATTCAACAAAAATAGTGATGCAGTTAAGTGTTTTTTCGCTCAGCCGAGCCCTCTCTGTTGCTGTGTGGAGCAGCCTGTGTCAGTCACCTCTCACTCATTTCCCCTCCCCCGACTCTTGAACGTCACTCACTCACTCACTCACTCACTCACTCATCCGGGCATGCACTGCAGTCTCATGAGGAAACGCAACTTTTTGATATAAAGTTTTTCTTGTTCCCGAAATAAGTATTTGTAAAAACCACGTTATTTGTGCCTTTCCAAATACGTATTCGGGTTCGGCTCCACCCCTAATAAATACCTGGGTATATGTTTCATTAGTTATAAGAAAGGTTTAGTAAGGTCATTACTTTTTGCATCAGCAGAACTTGCAGCACACAGACATCTCTTAGTTCTACCTCGGAGTGACTGGTGGAGTTACAGCTGGATGCATTTATTATGGCTGTTGAGAGGTGTGTGTGTGTGTGTGTGTGTGTGTGTGTGTTAGTGATGAAAGAGAACATGGCTCCAGGATTCCACCCGTGGCTCCTCATTATCAAGTCTTTAAATAGCACCCCTCACTTTACTGTCCGCTTCCCACGGGAGGATTGGTTTTCCCCTAAACTTGTGACCCCAACAATGGACCACAGGTGGTCTTCTGTAGGACTGAGGAGAGGGCAGAGAGGATTAGACAGGACTGTCAAAGACATGAAAAGATGTGGCAGTTATAGAAGAAAGGAATAATGTTCAAGGGATAAAGGAGGAGATGATGGAGATGATGAAATGCTAAGAGAAATTATATTTTTTTACTCCCAAAACAGACCTTTTTTAGGCAAGTTTGTGCCTTAATTTTCATATTTCCTAGCTTTCATTAAACACTTGAATATTTCTTAAAGGTGCCCTGCCACACGTATTTCATTACTTTGTGGTAATGTCTGAAGTTCTACCATGGACTCTGTAACATTTTTTTGTGGGAAAAAATGCCTTGGTTACCTTGATTCAAGCCATTATAGCGTGGTATAGAAAGCCTGCAGGAAGACTCGGCTCGATTTGTACCAGTTCTCATTAATATTCAACGAGCTAAGCTGCTTGACTCTGATTGGCTAACAGCTAGCCAATGAGAGCCTGGCTATCAGCATCCTTTACCCAGCGCAACTGGGCGAGCTCATGAATAGTAATGAGCTCAGGCAACACCACGTCAGACTGACCAGCTGTTGTGATTGGCCTGAGTTCTCCGTTTATTTCTTTTCAGTGGCTAGAGCTGACAGAGGAGGTAGCAGTTCATAACACATATGGACCTAGCACATTTAAAACAAATACAAGGATAAAACGGTTTTGTGTGGCAGGGCACCTTTAATAAATAGGGACACATATTACAGTCAAATGCCACAAGATGGCCTCACAGTTTAATTTTACCTCATGTCATCCTAAGGTTAACTTAAAGGGAAATGTTGAGTTTTTAACTTTGAACAGCCAGTTTAGTTTCAACCTCTCAACCCATTCTTTCTGTAGGCTTTTCTATGAATGCTGAAATTAATTAAATAGTCATGATGAATACAAGATTAAAGCACTAATATTGTAGCACTTGTATTTGAACAAGACTAGATGACAGACATTACCTTAATGCGGTGGATAACTGAACACCTTTATCTAGATTCATTTACTGTAAATCCAACTTTAGAGTACTTACATGACCCTTTTAACTAAATAAACCTTTATATGCAGTTAACACCCTATAAAATAATGATGGTAATTCCTAAGAGATTCTGATTCTGTGTTTCCATGAAAAAATGTCATCACTTATATGAAAGTGATGACATATGAAAATATGTAATGCTTATCTAATTCCCCCTTCTTGACCACTGTGACTGTGTTTTGGCAAGCCTAGGCTTTTGGGAGAGAGACGGTAATTTACATAAAGTTATGTCCAGGGATTAACTGTTTCAACACACTGTTCAACTCTGTTGTGCTAATGCACACCCACACAGCCACTGGGATCTAGAGAGAGATGTGAGACTCTGCCTCACTTGCCTGCTATAAAAATCATCATCTTTTCAGTCTTTCTATCATTTCCTCATAGAGGATGGAGAGTTCAGCTGTGTGTGTGTGTGTGTGTGTGTGTGTGTGTGTGTGTGTGTGTGTGTGTGTGTGTGTGTGTGTGTGTGTGTGTGTGTGTGTGTGTGTGTGTGTGTGTGTGTGTGAGTAGGACAAGGGGGAAACCAAATATTTAAGGGGGCGTTGTGGTTGAGGACTGAATGTCCCACTGAGATAGACCACATGCTGGACATTAACTTGGACTGGTCTGTTAGTGTCTGCTTAAATTGGCACTACTGTCCAAACTCACCAGGACATCATGTCAGTATGTCCTCCTCTTCCTCCTGTTTCTCTTCTCTCCATCCCTTAATCTGTCTCACAAACAGAAGTAAGGCATCACTATCCAGATAAAGCTTAGCTTGTCAATGTTTATTTTTATTTTTTTCCTGGGTCACTAGTTTCCTTTGGTATATTGTGGATATGTGGAACATACAGGGTCTTTTACATTAACATTGTTTAAATGTAAACCTTTTCTGCCATTTCAGGCTGGCAGCACAGTATTTCTTGGCTCAAAATTGGACTTTGGTGGAGAATCACCTAGGCAGAACAGCATGCAATGTATTATTTACTAAAATCTGTTCTGGGATCATCTGTTTTAGTGTGTTTTCCAACACTTGACTGGTGGACACATTAAGTCAAGTGCATCTTCATAATATAAAATGTGCATTTGGTCTATCGTTTGCTCTAAAAACATTTTTCCAAGAATAGTTTGGGGAACTGAACCATTGCGTTTCATCTGAAAGCGTTTCCTATGGGTGGTTCCATTTTGGTTGCACTCATGGTTTTATTCAATACAGGTGGTCTCACCACATTCCGCCTTCAGGGATTTAAGACTTTTCCTTGTCTGATTTTGAAATGTAGTAAGGTTAAGACATCGCTTCTAAATAGTAGCAATAAAAAATGAAATAGCGCACATCTAACACCCAAACAAACCATCGTAGATACATTGGTAGCGCAGCAAGTGTTTTATTTAGAGCTGATTTGACTTAGAAGACAATCCAGCTGTCACAGTTTTTGTTGTGTATAGTATGTATACACATATATATGTATAGTATGTTGTATGTATGTGTAAGTCAACTAATATATGACCTAAAATATGACCCACCAGCCTGCATGTACAGCCAAAAATAGTAGCAGCCACTGCATCCAACATGCATTGTTTCTTATGGATACATTAAAGGAACACGCCGACTTATTGGGACTTTAGCTTATTCACCGTAACCCCCAGAGTTAGACAACTAGCCTACTGCTCCCAGTAGGTGACAAAATAACGCCAACATGTTCCTATTTACATGTTGTGATTTGTATAGTCACAGCGTGTACAAATAACAAGGTCACATGAGACACAGCCATCTTCTAACCGTATATAAACTGGGAACTATATTCTCAGAAAGGCGAAGCACTGCTACTTCTGCTACTTGGGCGGAGTGATATGCTAGCAGCGCCTGAAGCCCCGTGGTGAGGAGCAAAGAGTTCGCCTGGAGTTCACTCAGAGTTGGAGTAATAGAGTCAACAATTACTAGATAATATAAGTGACCTTGTTATTTGTACACCCTGTGACTCTACAAATCACAACATGTAAATAGGAACATGTTGGCGTTATTTTGTCACTTATTGAGAGCAGTAGGCTAGTTGGAACCGGTTACCTCCAGGATCTGTGCTAGGGGTAAGGTAGCGCTGGGGGTGTTACAACACGCACGGAGATGAGAAGGGTATGTATGGACTTATCTAACTCTGGGGGTTACGGGGAATAAGATAAAGTCCCAATAAGTCGGCGTGTTCCTTTAAGTTTGCATATGGTAATCCATACTGATGGAAAACACAACCAACTGAAATATTCAAAAATGCCAGAAAGAAAAAGTATCAAGACTTAACAATACATACATGTGCTATGCATCAGTGGGAACACCAACATCTGTATAGAGTTTGAAAACAGGCCCACAAAATAGTCAGTGCTATACAGGAAAACCAAAGAAGGACAAGTTTGTTTGTCAGTTACACCATTTCAGATCAGATAGTGGTAAACATTTTCTTTACAGGAAGGGCACCTTAACAACTATTTATTGTGGTTTATTGCTTTTTCACTTTTCTCAGTTGGTCTGGGGGTTTTGAACTGATAACAAACACTTTTCCGAACTCTAACTTTGTTCTCTCACTTTGTTGTTCCCTGCTGTCTGTCATGTCTTACATCATAAAGCATTGTCACTATGGCTAAGTGTGTTTTAATGACAGTGACCTTATCGGGTGTTTATTTTAAAGAGAGTGCCTCTGCTACACCATTGTCAGCAGCCATCTTCTAACTGTCGTCAGCCACCCAGTTGGCTTTTCATGGTCTTAAGGGATCACTTAATATAATGAAGTAGGGGCCCCATATCCTTCTTCAGTGTGTTTTTCCACTGTTCTGGATTAAGAATGTCCTCTATGTAAAGATGACAGTCACGCTTACCCTTGAAAAGACACAGCTTGTTCCCACAGCGCTTTGATTAGCTTTTCTCTCTTTTTTTTTTAATCTCATCCAAAACTCTTTTCAAACTAGGCTACTTCTCTTTGAAATCACAATGTAATCTTTGTCATTTCACAGTGTTGGGACAGGGCTATTGCATCAACCTTTTCTGGTAATTGTTTATTGTTCAGTGAATCACCTTTACACATTTACAACCAGTTCCTGTGAAGGGATACTGCAAATGAAAGCAGCTGATATGGAGAGATTTTAGTCAGTGAGGATCATACTGCGAGTGCAGTCTTGGGTGACAGATTTTATCTACAGAGTGAACAGTGTCAACAATTAAAGCATTATGAGATATTTAATGTTACGTAATCTTTAACCGTACAGACTCGTTTACATCAGTGTATTGGAGTTTATTTATTTGTTTAACAGGTTGTGTGTGTGTGTGTGTGTGTGTGTGTGTGTGTGTGTGTGTGTGTGTGTGTGTGTGTGTGTGTGTGTGTGTGTGTAGCCATAACTCCTAGTTCAAGAATTGATTTGTATCAGTAGTGGTTGGAGGATTCAGTGACTGCAGAGGCATTGTTGCAAAAGCCAGATGTATTGTTCACTTGTTTTAGGAATATTTTTGCGGTAGCATTGCTCTTGTCAACCAGCTTGGTCCTGACTGAAATACCCCAACAACTATTTGATGGATGAAGATGAAATTTGGTACAAATATCCATGGTGCCCAGAGGACAGATCCTTATGACTTTGGTGATCCCTTGGCTGATTCTGTAGCGCCACTAACAGGTTAAGTTTTTCACTTATCGTGTGAAATATCTAGCACCACCATGAGGTTGACATTTGTGGTTTTCGAATGAAATGTCTTGACAACTATTAAATGGGTTGCCATGACATATGGTACAGACATTCATGTCTGATTACATACATTGTAATCACTCTGAGGATCCTTTAATTCCTCATCTAGTGCCATCAGCAGACTAAAAACTAAAAAGTCCAATGTTAACCAAATACCTGCAAAACTAATGACATTCCCATCAACCTCAGCTGATTATAGCACTACTTACTGCACCAAATGTTAGCATGGTGACAAACTAAACTAAGATGTGTTAGCAGTTAGCTCAAAGCCCTCTGCCAAAATACAGCCTCATAGAGCTGCTAGCATGGCTGTAGACTCATGGTCTTGTTTCAACATTATTATACGTGGATCTAAGTTGGTTCCAATAAGTACAACATATTATCCACCAGTCAGTATAAATTGTAGCATCCCTCTGGTCTTACTCATCTCTCTCTAGTAGAGGCTCACCCAGCTCTCACTGGTGCTACTTTTAGCACAATCATCTATTATAAAGGCTCCAAGAGGACACTGTTCACCTGAAGCTGGCTCTAAACCAAACATATTAAGCTTGGATGTAAAGTTAATGTTACTGCTATGAGTCATTGGCTAGTGTGTGTGCAGTATGTGTAGATGTGTCCTTTTAAGATGATTAATGGTGTGATGTAAATGTTAGTTTGAGGTACTACAGTAAATATTAAGATTGCTTCCTATAATAAAACATCTTTTATGACTTTTCAAAAGTAAAAAAAATAGTTTCTAGCACACTCCTGAAAGCCTTTGAGTTAGGCTGCAACATTTTTTTCTCAATCCCTGTTGTTTTCAGGAATTGTTTCACCAGAGAGAATCCCCACTCTGTTTTCAGTTCTCTTAATTAGACATTGTGCGAGTGCCAATCCTGTTATTTCAATAAAGATTTGACAGAGGTCACTTCAGGTTTCCTGGCTGTGACGTCAGTGCCTCATTTAAACGACCCCCCGGAGAGAGTGAAAACAGGCAGATCTTCCTCTGCAAAAGGGGAGAGGGAGAGACAAAGAAAGTGGAAAGGCTGGATGGATGGAAACTTGTGGGCTGTTTTTGTCCATTCCCAAACAACCCAGCAGCAACCACACCCTCTCAGGAATTCCTGCTGCAAAAATATTTCATGTCATGTTTTTAAAAGAGCAGTTCACCCTTACCATTACATGTTCAAGGCTTTCTTACTTGAAAAGCCTCACTGATGCATAAAAGGATTTATATGGAACAACCATATATTGTACATTGCAACAACTTCATTACTGCACCATGGTAAAATCCAAGATGAACGAATATTCGACAATAATGCGCCACATTGATTAGTAGTTTTGATAGTTGAATATTCGACTATTCTGTGAAACCCCAAGTGCAGAGTAATTGTAAAGTGTAAAATAGTTATGGAAAAAGATTTACAAGGATTAATATAAAGCTAATCAATGAGAACACATTTTACACAAGAAAAGAAGATATATATACACTCACCTAAATTATTAGGAACTATTATTAGGATTATTAGGAACACCCTACTAATACTGTGTTTGACTCCGCTTTCACCTTCAGATCTGCCTTAATTCTTTGTGGCATTGATTCAACAAGGTGCTGGAAGCATTCTTTAGAAAAATATATTTAGACAGATTTATTTGATGAGTGTTATATGGAGTCACCAACCTTTACCAACCCTAACTCTAGCCAACGTTTAGTTTTAGCTGGTTTAGTCATTTAAAATAGCAAAAGTACGGAGCGTCATCAAATTCAGTGCCCCCTATTGCTATTCTCCAAGCTATTGCAGCTGTCATATTTTGCGGATCCCGAGTGTTGTTTCCATTGGAATGCAGTCAAGGATTTTGTCATACGGAATTGGGCGTGATTTCTTCAAAAGTAGGTTAGAAAAACGATAGACGCTGCCAGGTCAAAGTTCCTCTTGGGCTAAGTATTCTCCATATCAAAGTGACAGAATAGCTAAAAAGAAAATTAAACAATTTCAGACTGGAGTCCAAAAAAAAGGTCAAAAACAAGGTTGTTCTTAATCACAAGTATGTTGTATCTCTACCTAGATATTTCTGCATGGTTTTCATTTGAGTAAATTGTGTGTATAAGTCTGTGTGTGTATCTTCATGTGCGTATGAATTGTCAGCCAGATGGCTCTGTACAGAGCCAGTGTGTTTTGGCTCTGAACACTCCTGGAGAGAAATACTTTACTGTCCACTGTGCAGACAGTTTCACTCTGAACATCGGGCATATAGGGATTTGTATGTTTGCTCTGACTCTGTTTTATTATTTAAACTTTTAGTAAAAACACAAGATCCAGTGTAAATGGTCATGGACCATTTATAACATTTATTGTCCCCTTTATTTAATTTATGTCTGTGTATGTATGTCCAGGAAGGGTCATGTCAACTTAAAGCAAGAAACATCAGCAGGCCAGCTTCAACTTGTCCAGGCAGAAGCAAAAACTGATTGGCTAATAAACTTTGATGGATGGCTTAAGGGTCACAAAGCTGACGTATGACAGGGTTACACACACATGGATATCCCACCCATCTCCTTTAGATAGTATCAGACAGATAGATCCACTAATCTAGGGTCAACATCAAAATGTAGACCCTAAATCACAGCTTTTAAGTTCAAAGTACTAGAGCTAAAAAAAAAAAATTGGGTTTAGAGGCCCTTTTAAAGCAGCAGTAATCAAGAAGAACTCAACCAACCCGATTATCAGCCGTCGGACAGTCTGGCGAGGTCGGTGACCCGAGTCTGTTTGATGTGTTCCATGCCATCGTCAGTCGGAGGAGCCGTCAGTGTTCATTTGGGCCGATTTGACTTGTTGAATCGGCCAGTGGGCAGTCAAACTCAATGACCAGTTACCGGAAATGATGAGCGGGATGAGCGTGACTGGAAAATCTGACGAAAATCTTTTAAACTGACCTTTGTCGATCTGAAATGAAGACAGATTCAGCAACTGCATGGCCTATTTCTCACTTAAAATATTTTCAGAAACACGTTTCGGTGAACTATTTTCATAAAATATGAGATCGTATTCTGAACGAGCCGCCATGATGCTCTGTTTTGAAATTCGGGAGAAGCCAGACCCACTTGACGGGTTCGTCCAATCAGCTGCCGGTTTTCATTTTTTGGGCGACAATACAGATTAGTGCTGCCTGCTGTTATGGAGACTTATTACGCCTCGCAGAACGTACGCTCGAGTCGGCGTCGCTTCGGTGTGTTCCGAGGCACTTTTTTGACCAACTCGGGGAGACTGATCAGTCCAACTGCCTTTTCTGCCGATCATCGGGTTGGTTTGTCAGAGCCTTCAGTGACAGCAGTAAATATAGTTTAAAATATGGCAATGCACACTGCATTGTTTTTGGATTATAGGTATGGAATGACAGAGTGATAACTTTAATAGTCACATACTGCAGTGTTTCAAGGATATTGCTTTGTTTCACAGTAGAACTTAACAGCTAGTAAGAAAATGACCCTCCTTTAGCCTAATTGTCTCTGTCGTCTGGCTGTTGGACAGAATTGTTCCCTAGAGGCACCATAAAACAGACAACAGCCAAGCTTCATTTTCAGCAGGTTCAACCCATATTTTTTTACTTTCCTGTCCTCCTGATCTCACACTCTCTAGAGACATGACTCAACAATATTTCCTCTATTTTCTCCCTTTTTTTGTGAAGGCAATAAAATGTACACCTCCATCCTGCTCTTACAGCCTTATAACCTAGTCTTTTTGAGTCTCCATTGTAGCCAGGTCAGAGGAATGTGGTAGGGACAGTGAGTGGCTTTCCCTACCACCAAGGAAAACAACATGTCTGGACAGGGAAAACTGAAGTGCAGTGGGGTCGGAGCATTGCATTTACTTTCTCTTTTACTTTTCACTGTTGAACTACTTTGGTGTGTTTATTCCTCTTTTCATACCTCTTTTTCAACCAGAAGTCACTGCCAACAGACACTGTAACATCTTTTCTAGTCATAGGCTGGTGAGACAAAGCTGTCTCTGTTGCACAGAGGAATCCCCTTTGTGTGTTTCACAGTTGAGTATCAACCTGGAACCTCTCCCTCTTCTCTCTAAAACTATTATTACATGCCTTGCTTCTCTTTCTGTCCTCATTTTTCTCACCTCTCTTTCCACCCCTCCCATCCTTGACGTTATAAATAGTGGGCTGTGGAATGTAACTTTAGAGTTTTGTTCTTTTTCAGCGCTTTTGATTACTCTTTGGTTCTCAGAAATGCATTTGAGGATGCACTAGAGGATAAAACATGCACACACTTGTTAAAAAGTTAACTAAACTAAACAACAGATACGTGTAGTTGAGACCTGTTTTGGTGGGTTTAAAAAAAAAAAAAAAAGTAGTTTCAGTATTGTATGCTGTTGTTAGAGGAATGGACATAGAGAACCAATCGGCGCAGAAAGAATGTGTCTGTGGCCGGACAAAGGCAGGTTGGGAATGATAATGCTGGTCCGAGAGAGCTTATCCCAACCGGGCGTATGGATTTCCTGCCTGTAACCTTTTTTCAGTCATATCTAACACAATCACATACACTAGAAGGTTCATGGTGCCATTATTACTGGTAAGGTGTCTAACTGCTCCAGTATATTTTTTGATCTTTGGGCGTTTTGTAACAGCTGTATTCTTACACTTATATGCAAAGATATAATATGTAGAATTTTCGCATTAAAATGTCTAAAAACGACTAGACCTATGTTACATATTTTGTTGAGTTGCGTACTTACATTATCCAAAATGTTTCCAACAAAATTCCACCCCAGAGAAATCTGTAATTTTTATTTTTTTTTAAGATTATTTTTTTGGGCTTTTCCGCCTTTAATTGATAGGCCAGCTGGGTGAGAAAGGGGAGAGAGAGGAGGAAGACATGCAGGAAATTGTCACAGGTCGGACTCGAACCCTGGACCTCTGCGTCAAGGCATAAGTCACCTGCTCTACCCACTGAACCAACCAGGGCACAGAAATCTTTAATTTTATTCAAAGTCTTGGTCCTTGTCGCCTGTCCATGTTTCATATCCCCTTTGGTCATGCATCAGGGTTGTGGTTGTCCTAAATTTACTTTTTATTAGGGCTGGGCAATAAATCGATATTATAGCGATGTATAGATATATGTAGATATCGTCTAAAGTTTTGGATATCGTAATATCACACAAGTGTAGTCTTTTCCTGGTTAGGTTACATTACAGTAAAGGGATGCAATATTCTGAACTTACCAGACTGTTCTAGCTGTTCTTTTATTTTCCTTAACCCACTTAGTCATTATATCCACAACATGATGTGTAGAATCTATCTCCAGGATTGGTTCACAGGAGTTTGAGCATCACCATGGTACATCGGAAAGAATGTAGGCGGGACAACGGATTTTTCTGTTGAAGCCATTTATTTTACTTTGCACATATTCAGGGCAAAAGCAGATGAGGCTTGACGTTTATGTTTTTTCTATAAATGATAAACAGAAAAGTACACAAATTACAATCCAGTTAATCAATACATAACAAACTTAACAATTAGGTACCTAACAAACAATACATTTGAGTATTCTAACCCAAGGGGTGGGGGTTAGGCCTACCACTGCTGAAATTGTAGAGTACCACATAACAGAAACATTCATTTGACAATTACATAATAATTTGATCAAATCAGATTATAAGGATACTTATATTTCCTTAAAAGCCACAATTAAAGCCTCTGACCCCCCCACACAGGTGATTTCAGTTATTCTGGCTGATTAGACCTCTGCTCAGGTTTAAGTGGGCCAGGGCTTAGATGGGAATACATTAGGTCACAAATCCTTTCTACCAATAAGAATGATAAAGCTGCCATTGGTCCTGCCCTAACAGATGCAACAAAGCTAACAGGAGACTCAGTAAGATGTCAATCATTCAGTCTACATACACCCACACCGTCCTGGGAAGAGAGCTATTCAGCCAGATTAACTCAAAACACCTGTGTGGGTGTTCAGGGCCTTTAACAAATCATGTGCACTGTGCATTTATACACAATATTATTTCTGTAGCCTCAAGGCAAACAGGCAAGGTGTCATGTTAACTGGGTCTGCTCTCCGCAGACGAGCTGAACAATGTCTGAGAAACTGTTTTATTCAATGTTTTGACTGGTTTCAATCACCTGGTCGCTTGTTGGATCTTAAGTTATCAAAGAAACAAGCTGGGCGTACTAGCTCAAAGCACCATGCTTCACAGAGCCGATAGCATGGATGTAGACTCTCAGTGTTGGTCAGTTTTAATCACTGGATCAGCCAGAACATAGTCAAGACAATCATATGGGTATTTTATCTTTAATCTATCCTCAATTGAATTTCAAGAAAATGTATTATACAGTATCATGACATATATAAATAAAATGTAATTATTTGTGATATAGAATTTTATCCATATTGCCACTCCTACTTGTGAGGCACCATTGTGTTTAGTGTATTGTTTTTAGACTTGTCTTCAGGCTGTTTAAGCTTGTTTTGGGTTGTGGCTATGTTTTATATGCACTCAGTATTTCACAAACTGCCTTATTTTCTGCAATATTTATCATCCATCATAACAAGGTCCTGTATGTCTCTGTAATTATGTGTTAAATGAATAAACAGAACTACTGAATGTCTGTGTTCTTCCACAGATGATATAGAATTAAGTTAGATGCAAGTACACAGAAAAAGGCTGGATTCAAAACTTGTGCAGTAGTCCTATTGCTTGTATATATATAGTTTCCATGACCATCTGTCTTCCAAACAAAAGTATTAGCATTTTCATGATAGATTAATTTGTTTGTCTAGCAGGACTATGGCCTATGAAGGAATTTGGGTGTGCATGTAAACATAGCCAGCAACAGTTGAGCTAGAACAGTAGAGATGGAAGAGAAAAGAGGCCGAGGTAAACATAGTAGGGGAGGATTAGTGATACATTCCCCAGTAGGTTTAGAGCGTTCTGGCAGTTAATGATTTTGTACCTCTTACTGAAAAGGTACAGACACTCTGCAGCTCACTCCGCAGACATGTAGAGGGTGGTTGTTTTCGACGCATCACCATGGAAACGTTAAAACATTTCAAGCTGTTAAGCATGAGTGAACTAAACTATGACTCATTTTAACCCCTCCCAACACACCAGCACACACACACACACACGCAAACACACACACATCGTATGGCTTCGCCTAACACTCACACACACAGAAACCTCATCACACAGGGAGGAAAAGCAAATTAACCTTAAATGATTTTTAACAAAGGGAGTCTGCCACATGATCTTAATTTGACACACTATTTACTCCCTATATAAGAATCCACTCTTGGCTGAAGATGATCCTTACAATTCTCCATTACGTTTGCTCATGAGATTCAGCAAGAGGCTGCCGACTAGCTCTGAGAGTACTGTATGTGATCTACTTGATGAATGAAGGCCATTAAAGTTGCAGCATATGCGAACCATACTGACAGTGATATCCTTAGGTCATGTGCCAGAATTAGCCCAGGAATCTCAACAGGCAGGTAATTTAGCTGCCTCATCACAGGAACTAAATGAAGACAGTGACCCACACCTCACTGTTATTGGGTCAAGCACACCTTGTAAATCTGTTAGGCAATATTTCGTACACATTATATCACAAATATACATGTATTTTTCCATGATAGACTCAGTCTAGATGCAAATGAAAATCTGAATGGAAAATTATTTTCAACCCATCAGTAATCAATAGTAGATGGTGGCTTTAGCCCACAGGTTAGAAAAGAAAATATTTGGACCAGCTAGAAAACTGATTTAAGTGAAAAGATCGTCTCCAGGTTCCCAGGTGCTTTGTAGGATTTTTATTGCTTTTTATTGTAGCTAATGGAAGCTAAAACCAAGGAAAGGACAGGGCAGTATTATTATTATTATTATATTTGTACTTTGCATGGGTATGTATTACATCTTTAGACATTTCTACTGGATCGCTGCTCTAATTAAGTTTACTGCTCTATTTAAGAGGCTCTAGTTGTGATGTAGCTTGTTTGTGTTGGTTACAGGGAGAGGAGAGGTGGCTGGGGGTTTTGTCAGTTCTTTGTGGTTTCTGAAAGAGGTTAATGGCAGTCATGTCAGATCAGCTAGTGCTCTTTTAAGTCCTGATTATATATCAAGACAAGTAAACATGCAGCAGGACAGCATAACATGTTCAGTCTACTGTCCTTGGATAAAGATATTATAATATTACAAGGAGATACTGTGCTGTCCCATTAACATAGATTATACCCTACATTGAATGAAGGCTCTTGTTGCTAATTGACATATTGTACTGTAGACTATAGTCACAGCCATGTCTCAGTTTGTTCTCTCAAGGCTGTGACACCTCCTCCTCCAACTCTAGCCTCCCTTTCCTAACCCCAGTGGGTCTCCTCTGCATTCAAACCAGATGAGCCAGTCCCACGACACAAACATATCCACTCCACCCACTTATGTCCTGACAAGTGTCTTCCCCCCACCCACCCACACACATACAGTGATGTCAGCTTGTCTCATCCCCACCACAGTGCAATTTCCACTCTACTCACTTCCGAGTTCAGTGGTAGAGCTTGTATGTTGAGGTTGAGTACAGCTGGTCAAGACTTAAAAGTGACTGGCCCCTTGTGACTCACCTGTTTGGCTGATTTTGTGTGTGTGTGTGTGTGGGTATCAGGTTTCCACCTGTCTGCACAGTGACAGGAAAGAGCCACTCCCTCTTACCTGCAGAAACACTGCTGAACCTCTTCACCTTTTCCGGGCCACCTTCCAACACTGGATTGCTCAGCAGTTTCCCAGGGAACTTTGTCATCTTATATCCTTTTAAATATAATTTTTGAACTTCAGGGGAAAAACATTACACTTGTCCTCTCTGTGAAAGCCAGGCTTTCTGTCTTGTGTTTTGGATCATAGAATAATATGTCTATCTGTGGACACAGTGGTCCAAGGTGTGTATTTTTCTTTCTGAGCTGCTATGATGCTTCGTGACCCAGGGGTTTCCCTCCTGAGGGATACTGGGATGACCGCACCTGATCCCTGGAAAGGAGGCTAGAAGAAAAGACAAAAAGAAAAAGCCTACAGCAGGATAATAAACTGCTAATGACTTATGCAGCTTAAGTGAAGGGCTCAATACTGAAGCTAAGATGCTAACTACCAGCTGTTTGGAACGTGAGGAGAAGCAACTAGTGCTGAAATGGTGGGGCTAACTCCCGACTGTGAGAGGTGGGAGGAGAGGCTGGTTCTCATACAGAGGGAGGGACTCAGAGAGCATGGAGCTTCATTCACGCTGCTAAAATCACACACACAGACACACACACACACACATGCGCCGCAAAGCTGTTCTCAGGCTGAGAGAAAAGAGGGGAGCGGAGGAGAGGACTGCACGCTCTCTGAGTAAGTTGTATACAGTAATGTCCTGTCTGACCATTTTACAGCCAATATTTGGTATTGTTTGTTAATGTGACACAGCATTGAAGCAGATGGAGTGCATGTGTTCATCTACGTTCTTTAAATGTGTTTTATGAAGTTAAAAGTATGCATTATTGCAAGTAATTTTCCACTGCTAGTGTTATTGAATTTAACTTCTTTCTCTTCTCCGACTCACCCATATACACTTTTCTGTTGATATGAACCACATTTCATGCACGCACACGCACGCACACACACACACACACACACACACTCACTCCCTGGGGCTTCTCTTCTACGTACACAAAAATGAGAGAATAGAAAAAGGGGGAGTGGGGGCGGATGAGTGGAGGGAAAGTAGGACAATGTGGGAATGCTCTTGATACATTGTTAACAGTTAGGCTGGTATATTTTCCCGTTCTAACCTCTGATTTTATTTTCATTTCAGTTGTTTTATTTGTTAATAACCCTATCTGAGTTTGACTTATTTCCCTTAATCTCCCTATTCTAAGGAAATCTGCTCTTCTTTTTCGTGTTTTTCTTGCTGTCTCACGTCACTCTGTCCTCCCTCTCTGGGTTTCATTTTTTAATCCGATTTTTCTGTTTTTCCATCTCTCTCTCTCTCTCTCTCTCTCTCTCTCTCTCTCTCTCTCTCTCTCTCTCTCTCTCTCTCTCTCTCTCTCATTCTGTTGATCTCAATGTTGTCCCAGGTGGTGACAGACAGGAAAAACAGAGACACTGAGTGAGGCCAAAGACGGGCCGAGGGGTTCATCAATAGAAGACGCACTGATCCAGGTGGAGGTACCAGGCCTTAGCTCCCAAGACCAACCTCCAGGATGTCCCGGAGGCGGTCTACAGGGGACCTTGTGCCCAGGGACATCACTGAGATCTTAGCCCGGGAGGCGAGGGTTCAGCGTGGGCAGAAGAAGCAGGGTAGCTCCCTGGGACAGGCCTTCAGCTGGTTAAAGGGGAGCCGGAGGAAGAAAAGCCTCAGCAATAGGCTGAACCAAACTGGTATTGGTGTAACGGACGTTAAACTGGGACTTGAGAATTATGAACCTGCAATAGGTGAGTAGGTCAAGACTTTATACTTAACCTTTTTTAATTTTAGGTGTATAGCTGGTGCTTTTATAGAGAATTACAATACATAAGACATATTTACCTGTGATGTCACAAATGCTGCGCTAATCAATATTTTTACTTTAAACCTACATTGTGTAATTTTTTGAGTTGATTCTTAGCAAAAACCCCTTTGTTCTTTCACAAATATGTGCTCATTCATGTGTAATTACTTCCTCCAACTAATCAAAGTATTCTCGTAAGCGTAGAATCTGACATTCAGAATCATTCAGAATACATACGAGCGAGTCGCTCCAATGACGGCAGCCATGTAGCGCCTCCATCTTTAAAATACATCAGCCAAAGAGGGACATACCTCTGCATTTTACACTCAGTGGCACTGTGACAAATGCCAGGGGGAGATTACTCGCCAGGGAAGTGAAAAAGAGAATTAAAACGACAACGCGACAGGCAAAGCAACAAGACCAAAGTTAATATTGGAGTGGCTAGAACAGCTGCGTGGAAACAATGGAGAGAGCTAATTTCGGGTTCGGCCACCGTAGGAGGAGGGGCTAGAAAGTAATATTCAGTTGGTTGTCATATACAATTTCACCGCTAGATGGGAGAAATTCTTACACAATGTAGCTTTAACAATAGATCAAATGACATGTGTAATGTGAAAGCTGACGCTCATAGTGACGAACCCACAGATAATTATCACCCCACTCTGCAGTTTCTCCCAGCTCTACGGAGCGTTGTATCCTCTTTCAGCTAACTGTTTTGGTTTTATGGCCCGCAACTTTACTGTTCCGGTTCACTCTCTCCGCTCTCATTGAACTTCATTTTCAGCCATAGCAGGCAGCGGTTTTTTTCAGCAAACAACTCTGATAAAACATTTAGCAGCTGAATGGTTATGTTGCCCCACGTCTGCTGGTAAATTCAAATGTACAAGTATTAGCTAATGTTTGCCATTACTGTATAAGGTCATAAACATGATGTCAGCATTGTGTTTGCAACTTGTTATGCTGTCCCAATAAAGCCAAAAAGATCAACGATTGCAGGTTTAGGAGAAAACCACTTAAGATGTGAAAGAAACTTTTTTTCAAACCAGGAAATGTATTTTGTTCATCAGTAAAATGACCAATGATAACAATAAGAGAAGTCGATGCACTGTCTCTAGTGCGTCACGGTCTCTGTCAGGATGGATATTCCTTGTCACGGTTCAGTTTAGGTGCGGATCAGAGTTTTTAAGACACGCTTTCGTTGTTTGGAACTCTACTGTATAATTCTGTTGTGTTTTGTCATGATGCCACGATCACAGGCGGTGTGGTCATGATGACATTTCGGAGAAATGTGTTGACTTTTGGATTAAGACGGAAAGGTTATAGGGATTTTGTTATCGTCAGGACATCAGTCTGCACATACACACGTAGACTGACACAGGGGCTAATCCCCCTTTCTGTTTACTGATGCGTTTGCTTGGTCGGCAGCACAGAGATTACCCACAGTCCCCATTTCCTGTTTTTGTTCAACTTCCAAAGCAATCCCTTGTTCTTCTGTCATTGTGTGTGTGTGTGTGTGTGTGTGTGTGTGTGTGTGTGTGTGTGTGTGTGAGTGTGCGTGTGTTACTGTAGTTACTATCCAACAACTCTTGGAAATCCAGATTCACAGTCTTTTAGACCTTGTTTGGTCTTTTGTGGTTTTTGTGCTTGTTCCGCCTAAAAAGTACTTCCATGATCCCATATTGTGCCTTACATTGTGGTTTTCTAAGGTCCTTGGAGAACCATGAATACTGGAAGGGTAACAGACAGTGACTCCATTTGAAACCAAAGATTAACTAGTAGTAGGGCTAATAATTCCCCAGCATAGGATGTGGCCAAAGGCTGATGGTAAGAATCTGTGGGAACCATATTTCTTTGGCATTTTGTCTCAGTGATTTTCTGATTATAAGACTCAAGAGGACCACTGTCAAGCATGTCCAAGAAACAGATTGCAGACAAGGGTACAACTGTAACTGCAGACGCTTTAACTATTAGTTAGAAAGTTTTATTCAGGAGAGAAAATCGGTGACATCTGAAAAGCAAAAAAATGGAAGTTGTTTTGTGCTAATTCCTACAATATTCCAAAATGCAGTTGTGAATCTTTGCCGTCAACATACACAGGTGGTCTGTAGCCGTTTGACAGAAAGATCCGTTCCTAAATTCACCAGCAAGAACAGCCGGTACATTCTGTCTCACCTGTGTATGTGTGTGTGTGTGTGTGTGTGTGTGTGTGTGTGTGTGTGTGTGTGTGTGTGTGTGTGTGTGTGTGTGTGTGTGTGTGTGTGTGTGTGTGTGTGTGTGTGTGTGTGTGTGTGTGTGTGTGTGTGAACAAATTGTTAGGTTTTCATGGTCTTGTTTTCTTTGGCACTTTGTCTCCTACAGAGAGAGAGTGAGGGAAGCCTGTTCCCACCAGTAAATAATTGGTGCATTATACGTTTTATTAGTTCATTTTGACATTAACCAAGAAACTGGATTCACTTACTAATACAAGTTTCTGTTTGACGCAAGCTGTTTAAGCAGTGACCTGTTCTGTCCTATCTTAATACCAGTGTCATTGTCCAACTAGTTTCAGCTGCTGTTGACTCTTTCAACAAAATCTCCTGAACCAGTGACTGCATTTAGAGACTAGAAGGACACTCGGAGAGAGCATATCTCCTCCAAGGCCATTCCTTATCTCGCAATGTTAACGAAAGCGCGAAATAGTTTGTGATATCCGCCCCCTGATTTGGATCTGCTCTAAAATTCAATGAGCTCTTCCTTGGCCAATGCTATACCCTTCCACCAAGTTTCATGAAAATCGGGTTAGTAATCAACTCAATCAGTTGACATAAGCAACATCATAAAAGTACTCCCTAATTTCTACTTAGTAACATTTCTGCACAATGTAATGCCCTCAGAAATTCCCACAAGGAGCAAAATAAATCTGACAATGTATTGCCTTTGCTGAAATGATAACAGATCCTAATCACAGTCATGCAAACTCTACGCTAGTGATGCAAATTGATAATGCTTCATAATTGAATAGCATAAGAAATATTGGAAAACATAGGAAACAGCTTTAGATGCATGTTTTGTTCTTGTGTATAGACATTTGACACAATGGTTCAAATGACAACAGAACACAGTGAATTCTCCCCCAAAAAGAGATACACTGACTCTATCCTGCTCTGGTGAGCCACTGCGCCTTCTTGTTTCTGTTGCAATGACATGTAACTCTTACTACAGTATAATATGTTGGTATTTGGTCTTTGTTGGTGGGTTTACATTGGCTGTGTCATCCCTGCATGACTGACTCAGATCTGCTCGTCTGTGATCCAGAGCTCTGCAGCCCAGTGCTGACAGAGATTCCTCTCCTATAAAAAAAAAAATAACACTCTTTCATGTGCTGAATTCCTGAGAGCCATACATCAGGGCGGTTTGTGTGTGGGTGTGTGTGTGTTGGTGTGTGTCACTGTCAAGGTCTGTTCGTGCATGTGTTTGTGCGTGGTAGCCTGGATGCCAGATTGGACCTAGAGTTATGCGATGGAGAGGAGAGATTACAACAAAATCACAAAGCCCCATTCAGCCTTGAGAGGACTCTTAGGGAACACTCTCTCAATGCTTTTTTAATTAGAGCGACTTCTCAACACACACACACACACACACACACACACACACACACACACACACACACACACACACACACCTATTTCTATTTCTCCGATTTTTCAGTCTCTTTGCCTATTCATTACTGCATATTACTGTTTTTCATTTGCTTCTGAGATTGCCTAATACCCTCTATTCAGCACTGCTGTGGGTGTATTGGTCTTCACTGCTTATTATTGTGTAGTCAGTGTGTTTCAAGTTGTGTGTGGACATCTACAGTGCCGAGTGAGGGTGTGTGACCAAGTGCTACCCTGTATCAGAGGTTATCTGTTTGTGTGTCAGCAGCATATTGCTGGGCTTAAGGCGGTGCCAACCCAGCACCAACACTCATTACATCACCTCCACACACACACACACACACACACACACACACACACACACACACACAGGGCGTATACAGCCCCCACAACTACCTGCTTTGTCCAGCACAGCCCATCTTCGGCTGCTGGCTGTTAGAGAGCTGATGTCATTTTGTATAATCCCTGGGATTCCACGTGTGTGTCCGAGTGTAAAGCCATGTGTGTGTGTATGTGTGAGAATACTTTATTGTGTCACAAATGCAGGCCTTGTAAATCTGTTAGTAATGGATCCCATTCTTTGCTTGATTTTCTCTATCTGCATGTGTCTGTCTGTGTGTGTGTGTGTGTGTGTGTGTGTGTGTGTGTGTGTGTGTGTGTGTGTGTGTGTGTGTGTGTGTGTGTGTGTGGATGCCACATCACAAAACACAGTCAGGGTGTGTAGATTCACAAACTATAATGCAGATTACAGACCTAGCACAGTAATTGAAGAGCAAACATCTCATTACATAGAGAACATTGTATACAGCCTTAGCTCTATTACAGGCCCCAGCTCAGGGCTACTTTAACACAGTTTGACAGGATGAAGGCAGCAAGTGGAGGGCAAAGAAAGGCATGTGGCAGAAAGGGAAGTCTGTGAAAGTTTAATGCAACCACACAATGTTCCCTGCAAACATAATTCACCACTCTCTCACTCTCACACACACACACACACACACACACACACACACTTTGATGAGCGAGGTAATTTTACCTGAGTAAGCAGATACCTCCAACCCTCATCCATCACCGTAGACCTAAAGCCATGCCAGTGAGGTAAACGTCTCCCAGGTAACTACATTGAGAAGGCAGTATACAGTGTGGCAGGCAACAATACTGTGTGGCAACAATAGGGTCCATGTCAGAGTGAAACATTAATCGTCTTTCAGGTGGTGTTTAGTGTGAGGACATACAGTAGAGTAGCATGCAGAGATGTGTTGCAGCAGAGTGGGAGAATGAAGAGCAGGTGGAGATAACGTTGAAAGAATGGGAAAGCATGATAAGTATTGAGGTCATGCAACCCTATGTTTATCAGATTTAATTTCACACACACAAGCAGACCAAAACACATTTTTAAATATATTTTCACCATATTTCTTGAGAAAATCATACACACATATACGTACTTTTTATGAAAACCCATGCAGATAACACACATAAATGACCGGTAATCAACATCCAAAGTTGTTTTCCAGTGGTATTGTTTATGGAATAAGAGCCATAAATAGAGAGCGATATATAAGATAATATAGAGAGTTATGTTATAGGACATGGAGTGTGGTTGATGTGGCAGTGAAGCAGCTGGAAGACATCAGTGTGGGACTGGGGGTGTGGGAGTCTGTATACACAGGGATATACAACTGATTTACCCTTAAGACTCTGTGTGTGGCTCCTGTTACGTAACTTGTTGAAATAGATACACCTGTTGAACACTGTTTACCTGATCCAACTGCGCGTTCTCTTTCTGATTATTTTTGTTATGTGATGAGAAGAATAGACCAGACAGTGACAAAGTCTTGAGTAAAAGTGGCATTCAGGAACATACTGTATATGTTATGTTCTGATGGCTTGGGCTGAGTAAAACATCTTGGAACACTGACCACTGTCACTTTATCTTATCTCTAAAATGTTTCTGGTTTTAGCTGCAGTGCCACAATGATTTATCATCCGACTGGCCTCTTGTGGCCTCACAAGCATTAAGCCACATATTTATAATTAGCATGCTGCAGATTCTCTACAAGAACTGTTCAGTCATTTTAGTCTAAGTTTGAAAGTAACAGTAGCAGCAGCAAATTAGCCCTGCAGATGTACATGTCAATGTCATCTCCTACAAAGAAAGTAATAACTGCAATCATTTTAATTTGCTTCACCTGCCGACAATCAGTGTTATAGAGGTTTAACATGTACTGTAATACCTGTATACCTTGTTGGTGAATGGGGTTATGGGAGGACCTAAAGCTGTTCGACCATCCGACAAGCACTTCTAATGAAGTATCGTGCCAAATTGTATGGAGAAAAAAACAAACTGGAGGTTCATGTCTGTAGCTGTTGCTCTTGCAGGTCTGGAGCTCTGTAATTGAATTGTCGTGTGCCCTTAGGGTCTATGTTGTAATTGCAGTGTCTTGCCACAAGATGGGAGTGATGGGCGGATGTTGGCAGATTCACTCAATGTGGAAATTAAGCTGAAAAGAATTGTACTAAGGAGAATATATGACATCAGTGTCATATAGGTCAATTTATAATGACTGCCAGTATTTTATTTAGCAACTTAAAAAAAAAAAGTCCTAATTTAGGCCACTAGCCTCAGACCCCCCTGGTCTCGGTACACACTCAACAATAAAAGTACACACAGGAACATTTAGAAAGGTAGAGGCCCTGGTGATGGTCACCCTGACAACCACTTTCCCTGACGACTATTCCCTGACAACGGCATTCCTCCACATAAATGGCTTTTAATTTACACATGCGTATGTGCGCGCACACACACACACACACACACACACACACACACACACACACACACACACACACACACACACACACATACACACAGCCTGACTGGATATGCTCTCCTTTGAGATCCCTGCAGCTGTCAATCCTAAAATCTCTCTTGACAATGACACACACTTTGATCACACTCATATTTAAATGTATCTAGGGCATGTTTGGCACATTGTATTGCAGCTCGTAGTTGAAGGCTGTGTACAGAGCATCTAACACACAGTGAGTGCGCTCTCATAGCTCTACGACAGTTGAGATAGTGAGCTCGGAGTTCTCTGCCGGCACAAATGTACTGGGTGTGGTTTTGGTGAGGCTGCATTAGGAGGCAGCATCTTTTTCTGCGAGCGTTTTATTGCAGATCATTTTACACTAAATGTAAATGCAATGGGAAGCTTGAGTGATATCATACTCTCATAGCATTCTTATTCATATTTGGAAATTCACCATAACTCCTCCTGGCCTTTAGACACCAAATCGATTCCTGTTCTAGAAAATGGAACAGGTCAGTGCTCAGTGGTCCAGCTCATCTCCCTTCCTCACGACTCCCCCCAGTCAGTAAATCTGCCATCTTCCAGCAGTTCTCCTCACACCAGACAGGTGGGGGATGGAGGGATGGGAAGAAACATGATCCGGGTGACCATGATGAGGAGTGTGTGGTTTCGCTTTCTTGCTCTTCATCGTCAAACTCCCTCCCTCTTCCTCCATTTTGATCTCATTTTCACGTGATATGAGCATCGTGCCACATGCTGATGGTGTTCATGATTGTTCTCTTCTTCCATCTGTCTCTCTCTGACCTCATCAATATGGGACATACCTTGCCAAGTCATCATGGAATTCAGGCACTGTTCAACACTGTTATAAATATGTTCCCTTTAAAGATAGAGGGAAACGGTAGCAGGCAGAGGGAAACAGAGCATAAGGAACGAGGACGATGATGACTTACCGTAAAAGAATTTAGGTAACGTTGCATCATCCCTGTTTCTGAAACTCACCCATCTGGCTCAGCATCTGTATTACTTCTAAGCATAGCAGGAATGTTCTCATCTCAAAACAAGCTTTGATCTGTCTGACCGGTTGTCTGCCGTATGTGAGGAATTTCAAAAGGTGCCAGACAAGAGAGCTGAACCTGTGAAGATCACTTGAATTATTGAGCATCCCTCTGCTGTTTTTAGTTTCCACTCTTGCCTTTATCTCAGTATTTATTCCCTATTTGTGTTACTCATTCCTACATAAACACCACTGATATATACTGAGCTGTGTGTGCGTGTGTGTGTGTGCGTGCGTGCGTGCGTGCGTGTGTGTGTGCGTGCGTGTCGTAAAGGACTCTGTGTTTTCTCCATCAGCACGTTGTGTTGACAGGATCTGTCAGCTGTGCTTCTAATGGTTTAAAATAAAGACGAAGTGATCACGGCTCGCTAAAAGAGGAAATTAGGGGAGACTGAACTGAGGAGGGGCATTAACCACGAGAGAAAGGTGTGTGTGAATCATTTGATGATTTGTATTACATGTGTGTGTATTTGTGTTTGTGTTTTCACCCCTATCCGACACTGAAAATGCTCAGCTGTGTGAATGTTTAGCTCGGGAGCGCAGCGATCTCAGAGGCAGAGAGTGGGAGGGGCACACACACACACACAATCACACACACTTGGTAGTGAGCAGTCTTGGATGCTGCCGCTGCTTCAGCAGCTGGATGTACGGTACTGGAAGTGTGTCAGCTCGAGGAATAGGACCGATTTGAGAGTGTCTGTGTTGTATTTTTGCATGCTGGATCTGTGTGTGTGTGTGTGTGTGTGTGTGTGTGTGTGTGTGTGTGTGTGTGTGTGTGTGTGTGTGTCTGTGTCTGTGTCTGTGTGTGTGTGTGTGTGTGTGTGTGTGTGTGTGTGTGTGTGTGTGTGTGATAGCATGGTGTCAGTGGGTCTTAAGCACACATTCACTATACCGTGGTGTGTATGTGTGTCAGCAGGAATTATTTGACCAAAGGGAATCAGGAGCGCGTTATTGAGTGTTTTCATGCTGGAGAGTGAGGGACTGTTGGAAGGTATTTAGAGAAGGAATACAGATGCAATGTCATAGGACAACAAGATTATAAAGGCCCTTTAGGGGCTTCAGGACTGCCCCAAAATGGGGAACAGTGTCCAGAGGAAGAAGAAGGTTCAGACGGAGAAAAACTTTTCTGCACCTCCGTCGCCGATCCCCAACCGGGAAAAACCTAAAGGTTTCTGGCTGTTTGGACATCGAGACAAACTGAAAACAGGTAAGAGCAACGCAGGATGTCTGGAGTGGATAGATCAGTCGTCACAAGTATTCAGTGACAATCTTGTTCTTGAAGACTGACTGTTGGAAAAGTAACACTTTATTCGCATTTGTAAAACGGGACTTGTTTTGAATGTGACCACTTGAGATACTTATGCAGTTGGCTGTGTATGCCTGTGGGTGTGTGGTCATGTGCTTGTGAATTAGTTCCTACAGTAAGCTTTTTAGATGCAGCGTGACAATATTCCCATGCTGACTTTACCTTAGTCAGCGTCAAGGCTTCCTGCTTATTGCACAAGTGGGCAGAAGAGGATGTGTGTGTTTTTTCTCTTTTGGTTCCGTTGATTTGCTTTTCGTCGTAGTAACAGTGGATTTTAATTGAAGACAGACTCTGAATTTGCCTTTTTTTTGCAGCAGTTTTTCCCCAAACCTCCATGCAATTTAATGCCACAGTCAATGTGTGTGTATGTGATCCTGTGCCTCAGAGTGGGTATTATTTTATGATTCTGTGAGTTGTTATTGCCAAACCAGTATATATATCTGCAGTGGAAAACAGAGCTTAACCTGTCCTACGCTAATCGTTGTCTCTGTTAACAGTCCCTGAAGCAACAAAAACCACCAGACAAACAGGTTTAACACAAGCTCGCACTGACACAAACAGATTGTCAGATAATGCTCTCCCACTGAGATTTGTTAGCACAAAGCTGCTACATTTTACCTGTGTTTGTCACGTAATCCCACCCTGTCTCTCTTCCGCTTCTTTGTTGTTAGTATTGACAAAATAGTGAACATTAAGTTTCTGGACACAGCCAACCAACTCTTGCCTTAAAGCTGCAATAATCCATACTTTTTTATGTGAACAATGGATCCAGTTACTATGTGTAATGTTAAAGTTCGCTCTTTGTGACGAATCCACAGGGAATTATCACTGGACTCTAGCCTGACAAGCCAGACCCACCTCAAGATGTTGGGTCTGGGAACTCACCATTGACAGGGCTCAATCCGAGGGGCGGGATAAACGGTTGTCTTTCAAATTCTCTCTGCACGCAATAGGATAGAGCTACAACCAACCAGAGCAATAAAGAAGGTAGCAGAGCTAGTTGATAGATTAAACTTTTGCCGTATCTGGTCGGCAAAACTCTGAACACATTTTTAAGAATGACTTCAGCACCGTTCTTTGTTCTTTTCTCAAAGAAAAGCTTAACTTCAAGTCTCCCAGAGTCGCGGCCAAAGCCGATTCCAAAGACCGCTGTTCGCCAGCAGCAGCATTCATAAGCCCACCCACCGACTCTATACACGATGTGATTGGCCCGGCCAGAGTTTGGTTTTTCCAGCTCGCAAGCCAATGCAGAGTTGCTGGACGGACCCTGGCTGCAAATTACATTTGCTGCCGCTAGGGTGCATCTAGATTTCTAGGCTAACTGGACTCTGCAGTTTCCCACAGTTCTACACACAGACAGACAGAGTCGCAACAGTCAACTGTTTTCATCAAAAAGCTCTTTAAAAATCCACTGTACGCTACATGCTCAGCAACAAATGGCATTTAACGACTAGCTGGTTAACAAAGTGAAGCATTCAGCAGCTAAAGAGCCAGATATTTCATTCAGGAGTTAGTACAGACCAAAACAGAGCTACATGTTGAGTGTCTATGGTGTTACATCCGCCAAATGGCCAGAAACCTATCAGCTTAATAAGGTAATAATATGTCAGCATTGTGTATACACAAAGTTTAAAAATACAAAGTTGCCAAAAAATCAAATATTGCTGCTTTAGTAAAGGGCGCTTGGAGTCATGCAGTTTAAATGTATAATTTTTGAGGCTCTACTGTTATTTTGCTTTCATAAACAAACCATTGCTGCAAGCATTTAAACATGCTGATAATGTTGTTTTGGCACGCTCATTACCTTAGCAAAGACTGTCACCTGGTTCAGTAGGCGTATACATCCATAAGAAACCATTTTTAAGGCACAATTATTTTTTTTTACATTTTTAATTTAACCTTTATTTAACCAGGAAACAATCCCATTGAGATTCTGGCCAAGGCATCAGCATCAAAGTCTCAACATACAGTAACAAACAGCAAACAACAGACTTATACAATACAACAACAACACAGAACAATTACATCAATTGAAACTGATGTTTACATCAGTCTACTGGTTTCTATCTAAGTACAAACAATAACGTCCCAAATCCAAAAGTCAGTGTGGCAACATTTTGGTGAAATATGTCCACTGTTGCAACACTGTCTGCTTCAAGCTGATACTTTAAAAGTAATTTGTGAAACAAAAGTGGTGTAAAGACTTTTGATGAACAGACGCTGATGGAACAATTTGACCACCACAAACCTGCCATAGATCTGTGTTGCCTCTTTCGTTTTACAGCTGTTATGGTTATGTGGCCATTAGTTGGAGTTGGTGCATTAGAATATTACCAAATGCATCTGCTTGTGTCATTAGACAGCATGAAATGTGATCTGCATTAGCTGGAGGCAAACAGCAATAATAATCAGACCAAGACCAATCAATTCTTGACAGGCTTTCATTTTTCTTGTGGGTGTGTTTTCTATTGCAGTTAGACTTTCAGGTGAGAGAAATGCAACAGTTTCATATTGTTGCAAAAACAAGTTTCATTCATAATTGTCTTGAGAGTTCTATTCAGCCTTCAGCGCATCTTGCGTTTCACTAATATGAAATTGGTCCCCAATGCTACCGGTTTCCATGGTAACATCTGACCCTACTGAACCCTGTGTGTTAAAGGTATGGCGATGCATCGGCTGTCAGTAAAACAAGACTGGGAAGTTAAGAGGGAAGTTTGTTTAAGTGTGTGGACAAAAAAAAGAAGGACTACGCTCATTCTACATAATGAATATGTGTGCATACAAACACATCTTGATTTCATTTTCTGTCAGGGTGGTCGATGTCTATGTGGGTGTGTGCGATTGTCGCCTTCTGTATTCACAGCCTCATTCACGGGGAGTTTATATAGAAACTTAGGGTGTGAATGCATTCCTACATTCCACCTGATTTCTTACGCATGAGCACCCATCCAGCACACAAACACACCACTTCTGGAAATGAGGCTCCATTCCTGTTTTTTGAGTTGATTGCAGCTGTTTTTTTGTTACACAATACTCCAAAATGAAGGCAGTTTGAGCAAAAGAAGGAAGGAAAGAGTGCATTGTAGTACACAGAATTGTCATTGCGCGTGTTTATGTGGAGCTGTTTTGATGCAATGCTCCTCAAAGTTGTTGACATTATTTATGTAACAGTAAAGCATAGCTAATGGATTAAAATCACAGTAAATGCAGCAACCGCACACAGTGCATGCTCTCTCTTTGCTGCGGTGACGCAGGAGATGAACTCGGTGACATCCTAACCATGTGCTCCTGAAATGTGTCATGTCTGTGGTTCTGGTCATGTTCCAAACCACCCTGCCGGTGTCCTTCACAACACCTTAGAGGTTGTTTATGCTGGACAATACAACACACAAGTTAACTGACTGAGAAACGACTGAATGCCACACATGGGTGCACGAGAAATTGTCTTTATTTTTTCATCCATCGGTGTATTTCTTTCTTCAAACTGTGTTTCTCGTTGGCTTCCTCTTAGTTGCTTACAAGCTCATTTGAGAGGAGGATGTTAATGTTAATCAGGGATGTTAAAACAAAAATTATAATGTTCTGAACTTTTGGTCCTTTTTTTAAGATTGTCTTTTGGGCATTTCTGCCTTTTAAATGAGAAATCCGGCGCAAAATGAACCTAGGGGTTAATAACACGTAGATGGCCGGTAGCTGTCTACGTGTTCATATAACTTTATACATGCTACAACTGGCTGGAATCATTGCACACATCCTCTCCAAGGAGTGCACCAGCTGTAAAATGTCCCGGAGGAAGTTCATGCAGCAGAGAGCTGAGAGCGTAGTTTATGGAGGAAAAAGGGCCGCGGCGCACGGTCCGAACAGCGCTGAGCACCACAGCAGACACCAACACGGAGGCAGTGCCAGGTTAGGTTAGAAATGTTCAAATAACATACTTTTAATTGTTATTTGGCTGTGAATTATGTTGAATGAATGAATATTTTTCGGGATATGAATGTATGAAGTAATCATGGTTTACTATGCCATGATATGAATTATTGAAACACGTATTAGGCTACTACTCAAAAGTATAATTTTAAATCGTTAAAATGTACATGTCGGTGTTATTACGTTGTTCTAAAGATATCCTAAGACAATACATGCATTAATATCGCAATTAGGTATTTATCATGAGAGATTATAGAATTTGAAATCTGGCGGTTAAAATGACTGCTCACGGCACGGCAGTTCTAGTAGTTATGGGATTCCGGCACTTCCAGTATCTTAATACAGTGTAACTACTTCAGCATGTAAATAATGCACCTAAAATACAAACGTGAGCAAGGGCGTTGTATTGAATCAACAGCCATGTGCAATTTAGCTAGCAGGTGAAGGTGAAACCACGAAAATCACCAGTTAACTTAATTTAAATTTGCAAGAACTATAGACTAATACAGGCTTAAATGAAGTGACAACATAAGTTATATGACTTACAGTTCTCAAGGATGCACACATGCCATCTCAACTGGGTCCTCTGGACAGCCTGTCTCTTTTTTCTTTCTCCCTTTTCTCCGAGTGGCACGCGTGCCCACTCGCGTTGTGAAGCACGTGTCCGCGCTATTCTCTGATGTGCTCTCTAACAATCACTGCTGATATACGGCTTTTTGTACATTTCTGATACCGTGGCGGCCCGCCACTTGCCAATCAACATAGAGGAAACACTGCTGACAGCTGTAGTCACGAGGACCCACGAGATCTCGCAAATTCACGTAGAATAGAACCACAAAACCAACAGCAGTTTGTTTCCATCCAGAGGAGTAGAGGGGAAACAACTCTGTGCTGTGTTTTCAAGGTGTAGTGCAGGAAAATATGAGCCGCCGTGAGCACGGTGTATTTTATTTTGAAAATTAACTAGATTTTTATTTTGTTTCTGTGCTCGACTTCCTGTCCCGCACTATCTGCCGTGTGCTGAATTGCTGCAGATCTCTCCGGCGTCCGGCAAAAATAGAAGCTCTGCGTATCTGCTCCAGAGGGCTGCGGACCGCCGGAGTCGGAACGCGGCCGTTCCGCAGTCAGTGGAAATACACACATTGACTTTAATGGAAACCTAATGACTCCGTCGACGTTCCGGAGCGGATCCACAGCCGTTACACATCCAGTGGAAATTGCCGGTAATTAGTGGTTTGGGCTAAAACTGGTCACATTCGGTTAGCATGAAAACATATCCCAGAGAACGGTCGACTCGGTACCCATGTGTTATTAAAGGGATATTTCACCGCTGGAAAGCTGAATATATATATATTTAAATTGGGTCACTTATGTAGTATAAATGTGAAAAAAAAAATGAAATTGGTGCCTTCTAGGCCGAGAAAAGCCAGAAAATGTGTTTTTGGCTCATGTGGATGAAAGACACCAAGTCCCAGAATGCACTTGCTTCGCTGCTCTGAGTCCACTCCCAAGCCACGCCTACCGTTTACAGACAGACAGATAGTGAGACGGTCAACTCAATTCAACTGTTTTATTGTCATTTCAACCATATAGCTACACGAAACAATGTTTCACCATGGCTCAAGTGGTTACACAATTCAAATATATAAAAACGACATACGAAACACATTATATGCTCCGTAAAGTTCAGCTAACACATACTAGCATTAGCGCTTGGTAGGCTGTAAAAACACATTGGAGACGAGACAGCAGGTCTCATATTTCAGACACTGCAAAGTTTTACATTGTTTGTCGGGCTATTTTGTTATTAAATTCACTTCTGATACTTTAAGCGAGAATTATGGGCCGTTTTACGAAAATGTATAGCTAATTGCAAATTTGGTAAGGCGTGTCGGACTTTAGGAGCTCCACACAGTCTGACGAGAAAGCGGCAACCTCCATACCCAGTGAAAGTCACCGCTTCTCGGTGACCGGGGGTCGGGGCTCTGCGGAGCTGCAAGCTACGCTACACTTTCGGCATTACTCGTAACTCGTATATTTACAGTTTGAATTTAGTCACGCCACTTACATAACATATACCCCAATGTCTTATAAAGCTAACAATGGTGTTCGATTTCATTGTAATGACTTTTTGTGAACATTAGGGGTTTCGTTAGCTGCAACTGTCCCTCCAATCCTATGTGTACAGATAGCAGCTAGTTAGCTAGCTTCATTTTCGGCATAACCTTCGTATATTTACAGTTTGAATTTCGTCACGCCACTTACATGACATATACCCCAAGGTCTTATAAAGCTAACAATGGTGTTCGATTTCAATTTAATGACTTTTTGTGAGCAGTTGGGGTTTCGTTAGCTGCGACTGTCCCTCCAATGGAAACGCATGATATGCTCCGTAAAGTTCAGCTAACACATAGCTAGCTACTAGCATTAGCGCTTGGTAGACTGTATCACCGAGTATACAAATGTGCGTGTAATGTAGAACGTAAATACCGACCAAACTCCACCAGCAGTTAGCAGTTAGTTGGATACAAGCACCCCCATTTCTGCACCAGGCAGTCCGTGTTAACATAGCTCACCTCCACTAGCTAGTCTTACCCGGTGACAGAGCTAGTAGAGTAGCTGGACCGGTAGCTGGATAGTCTGTAGCTGGATAGTCCGATACAGCAATTGTTTCCACAACAACAAAAACACAACAGTCTCTGAACTCGCGTTGGGAGTTTCATTGAAGTTGGATGTAGTCCAGTTTGTTGTCTAATGAGCGGACACTTGCAAGCAGGGTTGATGGAACAGGTGGCCGACTAGCGTTCAACGTCCCCCGCTGATGATGTCCCTTCACCGGCCAGAGGCGTCGATCAGCACCGCTGGTCTCCATAGCAGGCGGGCGAAGCTGTGTCGAGTATTCCATCTGTAATAAAGTGTCCTGCATATTCTCCGATCTGTACCAATGTATCCCAGTAGTAGTTTGAATGCACATACTTCTTGTTCTAAAGTTTCCTTCGGGATGAATACATCTATCTATCTAAAGTTTTGATGCTGAGAAGCCACTAAGCTACGCGAGGATTCAAGATGGCTGATAGTCGTTTTGATTCGTGAAATTTCGGAGAATGCCGGAGTCCAACCCCCTATGGGCTATACGGAAGTATCTCCTAGTACTGGCTGTAGTCCTTTGCTTCTGGGCAAAAATCTTCCGATGACGCAACTGTGGTGACTTTCAATAGTAATGCTGTGATGCTGTATGAAGAGGAATTCTGCTGACACTGATCTTTGATTATAAAAAAGGTTTATTACATCAAGTTTTCAGCATCCCTTTAACAAACTCCTGCAGAGAGTTTGGAGAACGACCAACCCAATTCTTCCAATATGTCGCTCTGAAGTTCTGCAGTTAACACATGGTATACATACTGTGCATTGCATTAACGTGATTGGGTCAGAACTGACCAATGATACCTTCTTTTTTGGCTCATCTCCAAATAAGGACTCTTCTGTCCAAGAGGGCTCTTCTGCTCATGTTAACAGCCTCCAGATGTCTCAGTAAAAGTAGGGCAAGGGTCAAAGGAATCCCTTACAAGAAAATCCTCAGTACAAATGTATACAAAGTCATGACCTGTTCAGATACCACACAACAATCGTCATTTTACGTCATCGGAAGATTTTTTTGCAGGCCCACAATACAGAGATCTCCCCTCTCAGGGGGACATGAGGGAGGGAAGCACAGTCATTCAAAAATACTACCGTGTTTCTACTGATACAAAGCTTAATGCTAAATCGGTGAAGTATCCCTTTAACAACTAGTTTCATTTTGTGCCGGAATTGTCTTTTAATGGATAGGACAGGTCAGACATGAAAGGGGAGAGAGAGGGGGAAGACATGCAGGAAACTGTCACAGGTCGGACTCGAACCTAGGAATAAACCTCTGCATTGGTGTGCCTGCTCTACCAACTGAGCTAACCGGCCACAAACCTTTGGTCCTTACAGTAAACCTCAAACTGTGTGAGCTCAACATCAGTAGTCGAGCAGTGCGTCTCCATAATTAAGGGACACCCAGGGAAGCGCTGAAGAAGAGTTTGGGTTGCAACTACCAATTATTAGAACTTTGTAATATGAACTTTGTTTCACCTGGCGCAGTCACACTATCAGCTCATCAAAGAATTAGTTATTTTGGCAATATTACACGAACAGGTGTGCATTCAGTGATGCAAACGCCTCTGCCCCAGCCACATTACTGTCGTGCCAACAATGACAATAAACCACACCCTGTCGTATAATATTGTAATTATGCATACAACGGTTACCAAAAAAATAAGAGACATGATGAAACTATATTCATATTGTGGAGCAATTCACTCTCAAAATAAAAATAAAAAGCAACAGAGATGATTTTTTTAGTCCATGCTGAGTCAGACAGCTAACGTTAGCTTTGTAGCGATTATGGGATTTCCCCAACTGAATAAACCACACATATAAACACAAAGACATAAGATATTGGTGAAAAAAAAAAATCCTGTGGACAGATTTAACTAGTATGTCCACGAACTTCACACTTAGGCTATTTTTAAAAAGGTGCCATGTCACCAACTCACCGGCACAGCTGATGTGATCCAAACATTTCCAATAACTCCAGAGCATTGTAAAAATAGGACAAACTCATTCAATCCGATGACTCACTTTATATTAATATGTTGTAGAGCTTCTGCAAACGCAGTGGTTAAGTTCAAGTTCCTATGTGTTCCACAGGGTTCGTGATTTATTTTCAGTTTTTGATTCAACAAGTTACAATGTATTATTTTTAGTGATGAGCACAGTGTGCTGTCATGCTGATTTGATCACGTTCTAAATGTCTAGTTGACCAATCAGATTGCCTGGGCGGATCTGCTTGTTGTATAACAACGAGTGCATGCTTGCTTTTGGCGGCACACAAGCTGTTTAAAGACACAATATGGTGTGTAGAGATGAGATGTTGCCAGCTGAGCTCCAAAGTCACAAAGATGTCTATTCATCTAGTGATGTGAGTGCTGAGACAGTGGCTGCAGTCGACAGGATTAGCTCACTATGAGCTCACTTTACTGCATCCACAGGTGGTCAGTGGGAGCCAGACACACACACACACAGAAACTCTCTTTGCGCTGTCATCCTTTCATTCTTGGGCCCTTTTTAAGGTTTCATAAACTGATTTAGCTGATGTGCCTCCAGATGTTTCACATTACCTTCTCATAGTGGTCCTCTCTGTAGGGAGAACCTCAGCTGGATTTCACCACAGAACAGTGACGTAGAGTGTCTCCGCTCTAAGATCAGACGTCAGAATGATCCATCTAATAAACTATTATCACTGTAAACTTAACATTTGAAATATTAGGACATATTGTTGAAATCACACACCATCTCTGCCTTTGACTTTCACCTCATTCCTTCACACACACACACACACACACACACACACACACACACACACACACACACACACACACACCACACACACCCCGTGCTTCCTCTCCTTTATGCTGTTATCTTCCTGACCTTGGATTGTTGGCTGGTTATTTATCTTCCAGCATTCCAAAGGGGAGATATTTGCATGTACACACCGTAAGATTTACACTGACTGCCCGCCTTTGACTGTGAAACGGAAACAATTGTGATTTTGGGACAATGAAGGATTGAGAGGTGAAGTAAAGTGAAAACTGTTGACAGAATTAGGGAGGGAGAACGGAAAGAAGGTGGCACTCATCTAGAGAATATAAAGGGTAGAGAAGAAGAGAGAAACACGTTGTATAGGGCTGTGTATAATTCGAGAACAAGGCTGCCAGCAGATTTCCATGCCATTTTCATAACGACTGTCTTGTGATTGTGATAGTCCATATTCCATTATCCTGCTGGGAAAGGCTCGCCTAAGCCTTTTGATTTCTGTAAGCTGGGCTAAGACGCTCTCATCTTGGTCTTCCTTTGAAGATCCCATTTACTGTGTGCCACTGACAAAGTCAGGGACTCCCTGCAGAGAGCTTAGGCAACACACAGTTGGATAAAGAGAAGATGACTTTTCGTCTCTGCTATCTATTCCTTCTATACACCACTCCATCTGGTCTTCCAGACCTGATCTTTCATGTTCTGTTGCTGTTTCTCTCTGTGCATCTCATTGCTCTCCTCTGCTTTTCATGCAGGCAAGCAATAACTGCACACACAGATGCTCCATTCCCCTTCTTTTAGTTTATTTTCCGTTTTTTTTTTTTAAGCTGTATTTCCAACCACAGGAGCAAAACAATAGGAAGACTGATATACAGTAGTTATTTTTTTTAACCAACCTCTGTCTTCTCTCCTGTTTCCCATTCTTCTCCATCTCCAGCTTCCTGATCTGTCTGTGCTTTAGACCAATTAAGGTCTGTTTAAATTCAGTGAAAAGGCTGTGTCTGTTGTAGTTGTCGTCATCAATTTTTCACCTGTAACATCATGTTCTGGCCTGTTGCACCAAAGTGTTCTTTGGGGATGGAGGGGGATCGTTACCTTCCCTCTCTATTCTGTCCTCTCATGCCCGTCATCTGTAGGACCTTTTGTTTTCTTTCTCTAAATGAAAGGATGTTTTAGGCAGCGTGTAATTGTGGTTTGTCTGCATACTCTGCTCCTAAATGTAGCATGGGATTTTTTTAGCCATTGGATAGCATCTCCAAAGCAAAAAAAGTAAGGAATAGAATAAATACTTCTGAAGGACCCATAACCCGTTAGCAAGTCTCATGCATTTAAAAAAGAAAGTTTGCTATGTTTGCTATGTTTGCTATGTGCTATGATTTCACCCACATTTAACTTAAGCTGCCACTGGGAAAGAAATCCTGTTATTTCAGCCATGGTTGGGAGCAGTGTTGGGCTCATTACTCATTTAAAAAACTTATATAGTTGCTATCTGAAGGCAGAACTACATTACACCACGTATTACATACATTTTCCTTTACAATCCTCATCTTAATTAAAGCTGCACTAGCCACAATATGTTATAAACAATGGATGAAAGGACTTGTGTAACGTGAAAGGGGTCGCTCATAGTAACAAACAGATCTCCTCAGGTCTATGGAGCCTTTTAGCATCTTTCATCTCTCATTAGCCATGTTTCCAGGCAGCTGTTTTCAGTAAAAAAAAAAGTTCTGATAGACAACAACACCATGCTCTAGCTGCTCAGCATCAAGTGACAACCAGGTGAACATAGTGGAGGATATACAGTAGCAGCTTACGACCCAGATGTTTATGATGTTTGTATTTAACTTGCGCTCATCAGGTGGTAATAAACACAACATCAAATGAATGCTAATGTTGCACTGTGTCTGCTCAATATATATAAATAAAAGAATGCAGCTTTAAGTTGAAGAAATGGGAATACTTTCAAAATTATACATAGATGAGGTGACATGAAAAGTAATTTTTTCTTTGTTAAAGTAACATTTCTGAACACGTACAAGCCATGTTGCTGCTCAAATCCCCCACAGCTTCAGGGAATCAGAGTGATCTCTGTCTCCTGTACAAAAGGACTCAGTGTTTGCATTGCTCTGTAATGGGGCTCAGTCCAGTGGCTTCCTGCATCGCCACCTAAATTGAATTAAATCATCAGACCATACCATTAAACAGCGCACGCACACACACACACAGGCCCTTGTTTGACCTTACCATTCAAAGATTATTATTATTGCTTGGATTTGTTGTTATTATTTTGAAACTAGAACAAAATCCTCACGTTAGGCTTCATTTTCCATCATCACTGTGTCAAATCTACAGTTTGAAACGTGTGACAGTCTTAGCTTAGCATGTCCTGCCCTGCTGATGGAGAAGTTAGCAACATCAAACCTAGGATTAAACCTCGCTGAAATGAAGTTATCCATCAATCAAAATGGCTTTTGCTGGTCATGTCAAAGTGCTCATTTTGAGGGTTTTTTCTGACACTGATAAGAAGAAAAAACTGATTTGCTACGCTGCGGTGATTACGTATGTTCTGTCTCGGATTAGAAAACCAAGACTGAAATCAATATTATTGGACTGACTCGACCAAAAGTCTAGATGAAATTTTGTACAAATGATATACAGTCAGTGTTGTAATGTAACAAAGTACAAATACTTCGTCATTGTACTTAAGTAGAATTTTCACGTATCTGTACTTTAGTTCGTTGTTTATATTTCTGGAAAATTTTACTTTTACTCCACTACTTTTCCTAAATAAAATGCATTTGTTAATCATTACTTGTACAAATGTTTTTGTACGTTGGAGTGAAAGATTCTTCCTCACAAAAAAAAAAAAAATTCAGTTTTTGTCTTTGTTGAAGTCGTTGAATTTGATTTTTAAGGTGTGGATCCCTGAATGTTATGCTTTACTATAAGGAAGCCATAATAACGTTCATAATCAACGTTTTTCTTTACTTTTGCTTCAAAAAGTTAAGTACATTTAATATCAGAAAATTACTTTTGATAAGTACAGTACATATCAGATACTTTAAGACTTTTACTCAAGTAATATTCTAAAAGGTGACTTTAACTTCTATCAAAGTCATTTTCTGGTAACATACTTGCGCTTTTACTCAAGTATTGCTTTCAAGTACTTTATGCAATACTGTATACAGTAACCATGACATGCACACAAATGCGCACAAACACCTTTAAGCTACAAGAACGAATTCTGGCCCTGCTTTTACAGACAAAAACAGGAACAAAATCTGTATTTCATTTGTATTTCCAACTTAAAGGTACACTGTGTATGTATATACTATACTGTATGTCATGTCAATCAGTGTAAAACTTGACACAAGCTATAATTAACCTCAACAACTTAAGTTGAGACCTTAGACTCATGTTGGCGAAGAGGTGTGTGTGTGTGTGTGTGTGTGTGTGTGTGTGTGTGTGTGTGTGTGTGTGTGTGTGTGTGTGTGTGTGTGTGTGTGTGTGTGCCAAGCAGATGGTGTCCGTGGTGCCAGCGCCAACCTCAGCCACTGTTTGTACTTCAAAATTTGGCAGCCGGTTAACTCAAACATGCTGTCGTCTTTTCAAGCGGATTTACAAGTGTTTTCAGACTGATTGAGTCAAAATTGTTTCGACTTGTTTACGAAAGCGAAGCTTAGCTCATTTGCCGTGCATAATGGGATTTTCCCGATGAAGAGTGATGAGGGGGGAGTGTGTTTCTGCGACTTTATTGAAGACCCACGATTGGCAGAATGAGATGTTGTTGTCTGTGGGCAGGAGGCGCACACACAACCCTCAACGTCTGCATATCTCTCGCTCACATGCACACATTGAAGCACTTATATTGCTGAGGAACAAACTAGTACTTTCACTGCCTGCGCATTTATGTGTGTGTTACATGTGTGGTGCATCTGTTCAGGCCTAATGTGTTCAGTGTGATTCGGATGACAGAGTCAAATGAACTTAACGTCACTTGTACCTCTTAGCTCAACACTTAGGACATCAGCAGATGTTTTTTTCCATCTAAACTCTGCTCCTCAATCCTCATCAGCACACTTGATATTGATGAAAAGCATCCAAACGTCCACGGGGACAGAGGGAGCACTTCATCCTAAATGCATAGCTTTATATCTTCCATTGTTAAAACAGCTTCTATATCCATTCCCCTGTTTTTCAGCAATTTGTGACTGAATAACATGACATGAATTCATTGTAATAGACAGATAGTCCAGAGAGTACAGAAAAGAACAAAGAATGATTTTCTCAGAAATGTCCAATGTCAATTTTTACCATCTCTAAAACTTTCAGAGTATGATAAGGGCATGAAATTATGTAAATTACATTTTGGTTAAACTAAAAAGTCAAATGCAGACATACATTCTGATTTGCTAATGGGACAAACCCAGCTGTGACATTTGTAGTTTGTATCATTATATCAATTGAGAAAAGGTCAAGCAGGTGTGGAGTTTGAACAGCTGCTAAATGTGTAACAATTCTTTATCTCAGTGGAATTTTACGGTGATAAACCAGGCCTCGCAGGTCTTTATACTGGGACAGTGGAGAGATACACTATCTTTAGGTTTGGCATCCATCAGTCTGAGTCTTGTGTCAAGTCTAGAAAAAAAGTTTTTTTCAATAACAGGCTTGATAAGTAAATCCATGAAACCTTGTACAAGTACGAGGAAGTACTTCAAATTATGGACAAGAGTGACATGGATGAACTCACATAAAGAAAACTTTTATAAAGGAACGGCTTCAATTTTAGTGTACTGACATGTTCAACAACATTCTGCCAGCAGCTTAATTAGATTCTTTAAAACATATCAAATTGTTCCTAAGTATGAATCCTGACTTGGCCGTATATACGCAAATATCCCAAAATGTCAAACTACTCCTTTAACTAAAGTAATATCAGTCCATGCTGTGACTTGCAAAATTCACAACTTAAATATAAGATTATATATGGCAAGACATTTTTTACTATTTTTTGCTAAGACTGTGTTTCAGTCCTGTCCCGTCCCGTCCAGTCCCGTCCTGTCCCGTCCAGTCTCATCCTGTCCTGTCCCGTCCCGTCCCGTCCAGTCCAGTCTCGTCCTGTCCCGTGCTGTCCAATCCTGTCCTGTCCCGTCCTGTCCCGTCCCATACACTCCAGTTCTGTCCCGTCCAGCCCCGTCCTGTCCCGTCCCATCCACTCCAGTCCTGTCCAGTTCAGTCCTGTCCTCTCCGAGTCTGTGCGGAAGCTGCAGGTCTCTCATTAACCCATCAGTCATACTAAGTGAGTCCATTTACCATTAGAGAGACATGCCCTCAGCTAAACTGCAGCACCTGTGCCTTTCTTTCTCTTTCCAGCTGTTGCTTGGCTGGTGTTACTTTAATAAGTAAATTAAGCAAGTTCATTTAGATGTAAAGGTTTTTGCTTCTAGTTCTGTCTCTGTGACACTGTATTGGACATACAAAATAAGGTAAGACAGATTGTTTTTACAGAATGCACTACACTTGAAATCTCTCAGGTTGGTTTTGTCTGGAGGCCTTTGTGTCTCTCCAAACCATCTAATTTCCAGGGTCACCCTGAAGACTCCTATGCTCCCTCCCACACCAGCTGGCAACAAATAGATTCATCATCTTGTTAAGACTGTAGATGAATGTAGTGTACAGTGGCTAAAATGTGGCTCCACTGTGAGGCATTTGTATCAGTGTTTGCAGAGCTCTCAGTTTGGCTAAAAAAAAACACGACAAGAAGCAAAAACAGCTCATTCTCCATGGGGAAAAAAAATACCCACAATCCCCTTATCGGGTAGAGAGAGAAAGAACAGGAGGGAGAGAAAAGACAAAAAGAGAGACAGTTACTATTTTTAAGCACAGTGGGTGCTGCAGCTTAGTTTAGGTGTGTGTGTGTGTGTGTGTGTGTGTGTGTGTGTGTGTGTGTGTGTGTGTGTGTGTGTGTGTGTGTGTGTGTGTGTGTGTGTGTGTGTGTTCCCTTACAGAGGGTCCTGAAGTGGAATCAGTCACCTCAGCTCAGGTGCTTCAGGTCAGGATTAAGAACTGAAGCAAATAGAGAGTTAATCTGTGCTAAAGAAGTGGGGCACTAGGAAGACGTACATTACAATATAAACCATCAAGGAACCATGCTTGTTGATTTAGTTCAGTTTGTCAATGAAACTACTTCTGAAACTGTATTAGGATAAAGGCTGGTTTATGCTTCTGCGTCGAATCGACAGCATACCCCCGCAGACCCCTCTGTGTCTACGCCGGACCCTACCCCATAGCTTGACGCACACCTCTCGAAAAATTTAACAACATGTCGCAGCGACGCGCGTCGCTCAGCCGTGGCATGGAAGCGTTGCATTTCCCCCGACTCATTTCCTGGTTCTCCTTCTCCATAAACAACATGAAATCAAAGAGAGGGTTAACTTCTCCTGCTCCACCGTGGTCAGAAAGCACAGGGGAGACACTTTGTTTCTCTCACTATATGACTCTAGAGTCGGTGCTCGCTCCGAAGCTAATCACCGTCACTCTCTCACTTCTCGCTCACTCTAACACACTCCCCACACACACACACACACACATGCTGGCTCGACGCACACACCAGCGCACAAGTATAAACATCAGGCCACTTACGTAGGCTACGGAGAAAGCTCTGCGTGAAGCCTCCGCAGAACCATAAAACGGCCTTAAGGTGTCTGAAACTTTGTTTCACTTTCATACTTATATTTATCCAAAACTTGTAGCAGAGCAGTAGTTGGTTGAACACCTTAAAAACCCACAAAAATAAATTAATAACAAATATAATAATATTTTAAATGTTAGTCACACACACACATAGATGTGGATATTTAAATTCTCAATTTAGGCAAATAATATTTTTATTGTAAGTGAAATTAGGATATTTTTAGAAAAAAAATGTATAAACCATAACTAGATTCTTGCATTGACCTGGTTTTACGTATTCATCATAACCAAGGTTTAAGCTGCCTATTGTAAAACCTAAACTTTATCAAAGCTCTTTTTCTTATAACCGCTACCTTACATATTTATGTGAGGTAAAATGGCATCTCCCTTTTATTTTTTTATTTTTACATAATCCAATTAATGGTGGAGAAGCATAATATTCACACAGTATGAGCCCACAAGATAAAAGGGGGTTCAGAATGTGTGCAAACCTCTTATAGTTTTATGATTTTGCTCACAATCCTACAGTGACTCGTTTCCCTCTCTCTTTTTTTACTTTGCCCTCTTCGTTCCCCTCCCCATTTCTAATCAACCCCTTCGCTATCTTGTTCCCTTTTTATCTCACTCCCTCTGTGACCCAGCCAGAGGAAATCACAGGTGCAGTGGTTCATGGGTAGTGACAGTTACTGTACTCAGTGATTTATGTCCTTCCTCTTCTAGTTCCTCGGCCCTTCCCTCCGTCTCCCTCCTCATGCCTCTGCCCTTCTGTGCCCACCACTCCTGTTGTCATCTTCTCATCATCTTTAGTTTTAAATTTTGTTTTTATGCCCCCTCTACAACTATTAGCTCTCATCAGATACAGTAACGAATGAGTCTGAACTCACAGTGAATATTGCATTCTGTGCAGGCCACCTGAACACTATCATACCAAGATACATGAAACACATATTCCACTAGATATGTGCATGGAGGAGAGGATGGAGGTTAGCCAGCCTCTCTCTCCCCCTGGTTAATACTACACCACTCAATGAAGGGGAGCTCATAACTCAAGTCCACCACAAGAGCCATATCAGGGGCAGCAACGAGCTGAATAATTACACCTGTGTGCTTGTGTGTGTGTGTGTGTGTGTGTGTGTGTGTGTGTGTGTGTGTGTGTGTGTGTGTGTGTGTGTGTGTGTGTGTGTGTGTGTGTGTGTGTGTGTGTGTGTGTGTGTTGGGGCGAGGTTTATTGCTGGTCACATTTTAACCCTCTCTTCCTTTACTCTGGCAGTTTCATTACCTCTATCTAAAGGGATGGAAAGAGCAGCTGGGAGAGAAAGACATTGCAGCCAATCATTGTGGTCAGTAGACAGAGACACCACTGTAAGCCACCACTGTATATGCACCGATATCCCTAGATGCTGTTTAGAGTAACACATCTCAAAGTGTTAGGCTGGTGATATTCTCTATTTTTCTTTCAACAAATCAAAGGCAAAAACCATTCCTCTGTGTCCGAACATTCTGAAACCACATCACACTATGTTGCACTGGGTGGCATGTTCCTTCATTACCATTAACATGGCTACTGTGATTTATCTTTAACAATCCCACATGCCCCACCCTGCTGCTGTAAATACTCACTAGAGCACCAAATGTGTATTCATCTGCAGCTGAAAATAGTCTCCAACAAATGTGTTTACTCCTGTTTAAGTAACATTTGCTAACAAATACAGTGGCCAGCTGTTTCAGGAAATTATTTAGCTTTTTTTTAATTTATTTTTTTATTAAAGTTTATATTTGTAACTTGTTTTTAAAGGTTTTTGTCGTGGGGCTAAGGCCCTGTTTACACGAATACGCTCGCGGGTGAAAACGACAAAATATTTTATCAGATGTGCCTTTCGTTTAGACGGTGAGGGCATTTTTGGGGCTTAAAAACGCAAAAAAGTGAAACCACCCTCCAGAGTGGAAATCTTAAAAACGCTTCACCGTCGCATTCCCGTCTAAAGGGTAAAAACGCACTGTGCGAGTGTGCCGTGTGTGCCGTGTGTGCCGTGTGTGCGACAAAAGCTGTTCGCTTCGCGCTACTAGGGAGAGGAGAGGGAGAGAGGAGGAGAGGGAGACAAGTAGAAGGAAGGTTCTACGCAGACTTGGTGGATCGCATTTCACTCACTTTTGCGTCACCATATGCACAAAGATTTCCCCCCCGTAACGCTTGTCTAAACGCGGAATAAAAAGTGAGGATGCAACGGCATTTTTGCGTTTTCTCTTCAGATCGTTTCCGTCTAAACGTAGCCTAACAGTCACAGACAAGGTGCAGTTGGAAAGTATTGAAAGATGAACTAACATATTGTTGGTTTTTGTCTTTGTCATTGTTCAGCCTCACACATTTACACTCAGATTTGGATTTTGTTGAGCATTGTGCTCAAGTCATGGCATTTCAACAGATAATTTTTACACTAAATGTCCCAGGAACATCAAGAAAACCAACAGAGGACGAGGCCATCCCAAGCCTCTGTGTGTCTTGAACAAGCGCCGGTTGTCCTCGTGTTTAACTCAAAGTTTAATGTTATTTCCCAAAGCGAGCTGGGTTTGAGAATGGCAACACACAGAGAGTAGAAGCGAAGGGACATCGGATGTCAGGCAATTATCCTGGAAATGGACCCTCTTTGATCCAGACTAACTGGAGCTTGATGAACTTGATGGAAGGCAGGTGTGGATGATAAAGCTATCAGGATCCAGGAGAGAGCAGAGTGACAGACTGGAACACACAAGGGAGGGGAAAAAACATAGAGAAACGCAAGAGAAATCCAGGGTCACAGCTCCAAATTGGCAAGCACAATGATCAACATTTTGACATGTTTTAATGATTAAGCCAAAAAGATATTAAAGGCTTTTTAAACGTTACCCTCTTGAGTGCCTCAGTTTCCTTCAGCCTTTTTACACTAGTAAAAACTAGTCGCTGAGGAGCGGAGGAGGGTCTGGCTAGTCCACACAGCATTCCGGGATGGAGAAAAACGTTCTCTGGTTTATTGGCATTTCTTTAAACCAATCACAATCATCATGGGCGGCGCTAAGCTCCGCACGGAGCCGCTGTAAAATAGTCGTGCAAGAGACAACTCAGATTGGACAGATAGTCTAGCTAGCTGTCTGGATTTACCCTGCAGAGATCTGAGGAGCAGTTAACAATAGTCCTCAGAAATCCACTGGAGTTTAGAATTCCAACACAAAGAAAGCGGAAGGTAACGGAAAATACATGCATCCGGCAGAATTTCCTGCAACACCGGCGCCATCCCAGAAGTGGAACGCGAAGGCTATAGACTACTACACACCTAATCAGCACTCCATGCAGACTGCATTGTGACCGATCAATATTTTACTTTTGTTGTTCATTCTCATTTTCCCGGCCTCCCCATGTCCCCCCAGCCACTTTTTTGGAATCCAGCATGGACGCACTGAACCACACATCCATTAATTCACACACACACACACACACACACACACACAGTGGCCGCTTTCAAGCTTAGTCGGGCATGAAGTGGAAACCCTGCTACTTCTCATGGCCGAGTGGCCTGAATGCTAACCTGATACTGATGTTGAGGTTATGACAAAGGCAGAACAGCAATCCCTATTTTATTCTCTCTCTGCTTCTCTGTTTACATCATTCCTCCCCTGTGCAACAAATGAGAGGTTGAGCTAAGGACATGAGATGAGCTAATACTCACCATGTGGTCACAGTATTACATTTTCCAATAAGTGTAATACTGTAATAAGTGTGTGTGTGTGTGTGTGTGTGTGTGTGTGTGTGTGTGTGTGTGTGTGTGTTTGTGTGCGTGCGTGCGTGCGTGCGTGCGTGTGTGTGTGTGTGCGTGTGGGTGTGGGTGTGTGTGTGCGTATGTGTGTTAGAGTTTGGGCTTGGTCAGTCCACTGGGAGCCATATTTTACATTAAGCTACTTTTTCTTCCATCATCAGTACAAAGTGGCCCTGTGTTATCTACAATGAATGTTCTCATCGAATGACCTGCTGTTTTTGCAGTCTCATCGCTGGCAGCCCAGACAGAGTCAGAGTTGATACAGCACTCTCTAGTGGAGCAAGAAGTTATATGTGTGTATAAGAAATGACAGTGTTGATGTAGAGCGGCTTATCTATGTGTTCTCTCCTCAGAGAGAAGAGGCTTGTGTCTGCTGCGGTAAAACTGACGTATTTGCTTTTTATTGAATATGTCGGTCTTGTCTGGTTATTTTGTAAATGATTCAGTTATGTCAAGTGATTTTCTTTCCATTTGTAAGCAGTATATATTCCAGATATCTGCCTGATGTGGTTATGTGGTGGTCACTTTGTTTTTGTTTTCAAAGATTGTTCTTTGGGCATTTTAGGCCTGTATTATATAGGACAGCTGAAGATGTGAAAGGGGGAGAGAGAGTGGGAATGACATGCAGCAAAGGGCCGCAGGTCGGAGTCGAACCTACGGCCGCTGCGACAAGGACTGAGCCTTTGTACACGGGTGCACGGGTCACTTTGTTTTAAAGAGCTTCTGGATTCAAAGGCGCACTTTATGTTATTGTATTCATGTTTTATCATCCTAGAAAACTGAAACAGGAACCAGATCATGTTTGGCTGAAAGAAATGATTGAATTGAAAATGACTACTGTTATATATAATATTATATAACTGCCTTACTATTCACTTCAGCTCTACTGGCTGGAATTCACAACATGAGATATAAATCAGAAAATAGAGAATGGCATGTCAAATCATTATCATTACGTTGAATATTTCTCTTACTAATGAGGTGCATGTCTTTTGGCATTTGACATTTGAACGAGCCCGTATTGTCGGCTGCCTGAACTCTGATTGTCCTCCAACAGGCACTTTGACCTGCTAACAAGTGCAACAGTTGTTTTATAATATTTCCTTTAGTGTTAGAAGGCTGTGAAGCAGCGTCTGAGTAGCCCTTAAAAAGCCACAGCACTTGATTTAAAATTATATTGTATTATTGTAATTGTATAGAATATTTGTTGTTTCTCTACAATCACTCTCTGTAATTAAAATGTGATGTTTGGGAAATCAACATTAGCATGAAGTTAGCAAAATGTTAACTTTCCTCTATTGTAATGCACCGTGTTTTTTTTTGCTTATGCAGTGGAATGGTGTGGTGTGCGCTGAATCAAAGGCATTTGAAGCCCCTCTCTCCCCTTTTCCCTCTCTCCCAAGACCAGATGGTGTCTCTTTAGGCCTTCTAATGAATATTGATACGAGGGGTCTTGGTTAACAACAGGGGGGCACACAGGCTGGGCCAGAGATCCCTAAAATTGGCACATAGTAAAGGTCTGATTGAGAGGACTGGGTGTGGAAGGGATTTATAAGAAAAGGCATGGTTCGGATCGGAACCAAAAGGGCCACATCACTGCGGAACAAATCGGGTTTCTTATGCACATAAGCTCCCACATGTCCCATATTGGCAATCTGTCTTGCACAAATAAATTTCGGATTAGGAGCTAATTAGTTTCATTTAGTCGCCTGAGTGACATCATCCAGAGGATACGTAATAATTTGGTGTAAAGTTTAAATAAAAAAGGGAGTAAAAATGTAAAATGAAAGAAACATTTCTAAGCAAAAGACTGAGATGAGAAGTGCTGATAGAGGTTGAACTAAATGTCAGGGGCGAGGGAGTGTAAGGTGAAGAGATGGACAGGTTAATCCTCTGGCATGACTCCAATGTCTAAAGCTGCTCTCCTGAATGCCTCAGCTTATTCAAGCCCCCGCTTAACCCGAGGCTGGACCTCAGCCAGCAGCACCCCAGGCTGGGCAGTCTGACTCTGGACACTGGGGTGGAGCTTTCTTCACTGGAGAAGTTCAGCATCCTCACCCGTTCTCCAGTGCCAGGAGTTCTGTGTGGGTGCAGTGTGAGGAGGGATGGTGGGTGTATGGATGAAAGTAATTGTGCTACTACCCTCCAGCTGGTCCGAGTGTATGGGCCAGCTGTAGCTCCCTGCCGTGTCACTTTATTGACATCCATTCAGAGCGCAACTGGATCAAGTGCTTGCTTCTAGAGTGGGGAAGTAACCCTTTTAAACACAGCATCAATTGTTTGTTTGGCACAGAATTAGCTTTTAGGTTTTTGTTTTTTTCATAGCCATGTTATATTTCATACCCTGTGCAGTTTGTCAGGAAACATTAGGCGTGTAGAAACTCACACGCGCACACACACACACACACACACACACACACACCGCCATGAGAGCTGCAATGATGAACCAAGGCTGTGGCTATTTATAACTCAAACTAGACCTCTGTGGCTATGAGGCAAAGGGGCAGACAGGAAGAGAAAGGCAGAGAAAAGAAAGATGTGAAGGAAGAGCGATCGGCAGAGACAGAGGGAGGATAGAGCACTGGAGAAAGTGATGCAGTGGAGAGGGTTAGGCATTACAGCACGTTGAAATAGTTGTTTAGCTTTTCACTGAGGACACAACCTCTATTGTCAAATGTTGCCCCTGTTGCCCTTAGATAATGAGACAGAGCGTCAGACAGACACATGGTGCTGAAGGCTTTCATTAGGGAAAGGACAATGACAAATAGAACTATATAACCTTAAAGTATACCAATGGTGTACTTTTAGCTTTTCTTATAGCCACAATTGAAATTGATAATAAACACGAGGAAAGCCTCCAGTGCTGCACAATTGCCTAAAAAAGCACATTTTCATGGCAGAAGCTGGAGAATGCAGTTCATTTAAAGTAACAACTTTGATCTTTTTTGTTTAAATTATTACACTTCTGTTTTATTTTACTGCAAAAAAAAAACTTAGGATTTAGTTATGAGGAAAGTTTACATCTATGCATTTTGATTAAGAATCCTTTATTTGGCTTTTAAGTTGTATTAGTCATTACAATATGTTAAAATGTTAGTAATTATCAAGGTAGTATTTCACACCAATACATACTGGGAATTTTTTCTTTTAAATTACAAACCAAACAGTACAGACTCAATGTAAACCCTCAAAAAGGTGGTTCCCAACCTGTGGGTCGGACTCCCTCAGGGGGTCTTAAGATACATCTGAAGCGTCACAATATTGTTAAAATTGTTCTCTAATTGTCACTTTTGTTCTTAGATTGTTTTAGCTTGGCATTCACATGCGTGATGTGTGCATACACACAATCACACGTGTGCTTCTATACTGAGTGAAGTGTGGGTGGATGCCTCCTGAAAGCCAGACTTTGACAGCTGTTTCGCTTGTGGGGGGGGGGGGGGGGGGGCGTCTTTATTTGATAATAGAGAGGGAATTGCATTGGAGGGAGCCAGTGTGAGCGACAGAGCAAAATATATATATATATAGAGAGAGAGAGAGAGAGAGCAGAGGGGGGAAGGGAGGAGGGTATCAGACTCAGGGATAATGCAGCTGGGACAGGCTGCCTGGCTGGAAGCAGATCTTATTGTGTATTTGTCCGTCCCGAGTCACTCAGACACTCTGCAGAAGGAGGAGAGAGCTTCTCACTCTGACAACAGGCCACCTACAGCCACTCACAGACACACGGCTGTCAAAGATATTTTTTTTTTAATCGATTTTCTATCCTTAGAGTTCAGAGCATCGGGATCTTCTTTGTAAAACAAACTGACTTTTTACACCACTGACAGAAGACTTGTTGGACCTTTACCACAATATTTTGATTTTGTATCTACTATGGCGCTGGTGTAGGTATGGTGGTCTACTTGAGGAAGCGCCTCCACTCTCTGCTGTCTGTCTTCAAGAAGAAGGGTGAGTGCTGACTCAAATGGCACGTCATTGGCAGGCTGTAGCTTTGACTTTGACTTTAGACATTATATGCCCTAAAAAGTTTGTGTTGCACGGTTGATGTTATGAGGTGATAGATTAGTTAGTTAGTTAGTGTAAAGACTTGCTTCTATAATTGCTGATTTTGTGTGCTGCTCATTGTCTCTGTCTCATAAACACAGACACACGGCCATGCAAGAATTAATGTTGAAGACAATTTAGGGGTTCTCTCTAATGAGATAAAGGGCTTAACTGACTTTTTTGGCGGTTGTCTTAATCGACCAAAAGCCCTAAGCCTCCTGCATCGCAGGGTCTGGCGGAGTCTCATGAATGGCTGCTTTTCCAAAAAATCACAACTAGTTGTTAGAGCACAACACCTTAAATACGAGTAATATGCACTCTGCGATGGCTGTTTTGTAATGAACTTTGTCTCTGTTTTTTGGATGGCATCAGAGGGTCCCAGGTTCACAATGACCTGAGATTTCCCACAGCCACACACAGGGGCAGGCATTGTGTCTGGGCTGCCTCACCTGTGTGATTGCGGAGGGGTTAGGGGTAGGAGTGTCTGTTACCTTACACACACAAACATGTACAGTATGTACGTCCACACTCACACAGTGTTACCTTACCAGGTGAGACTGAGAGCCACAGTGTTGAGAGTGACAAAGGAGGGAAAGTGGACACCTCGCGTTGACTTCTGATTAGCTAATAACAGACAACGTACAATGTATGTAACTGACATAGCCCGCACAGCCAAAAGCAAGCATACAGCTAAAAATAATAGACAAAACTAATTCCAATGGGCGCCTGGATAGCTCACTTGGTAGCGCAGGCGCCTATATATAGAGGTTTACTCCTCGACGCAGCAGCCGCAGGTTCGACTCCTTCCTGCAGCCGTTTGCTGCATGTCATTCCCCCTCTCTCTTCCCTTTCATGTCTTCATCTGTCCTATATAAATAAAGGCCTAAAATGCCCAAAAGATTATCTTTAAAAAATATATATATATATATATATATATATATATATATATATATATATAATAAAAATATAGTTTCATAATTTTTCGAGACCTGCCTTTAATTTACACACATTCTCCTCATAATCATTTAGCTTCCCCTGCCTAGTTTGCACTTAAGCCCTCTAGAAAAGAATAAGTGCCTCACAGGCAAACCACATGCCACAAAAGTCAAACTGTCTTTGGTTGTCACATCAAATATGAATGTGTGACAGTATTTAAGACAAGATGGCTTCCACCTCCTAAATCCCCAAATATTATTGTTTGTGTGCACATACTCAAGGCAAAAAAAATATAAAGCTAACCATCTCTTGAACATATAGGATAGGCAAAAATTAGCCTTGGCTTCAGCCTATTCCTTTTTCAGGTTGGCTACAGTGGCAAATTGTGGGAAATAATTGTTTATTTCATGTATGTTAACCGAAATAAAATTATTCATCATCATCATCAACACTGAAGTTTAGTATAATTGAACTACAGCTGGCTGGGCCGTTGCCTATACTGTATTTACTACTGTATAACTAGTACTTAGTCTCCACTTTTGTTGGCTGTCCTTTGACATTGAGTAAAGCCATCCTGAAGGGAGAACCTGGTCCAGTTCCCATGCAGGAGGTCCCCCAGTAGGGGGTCCAGTGACATCCTTACATAGGGACAATCCAGATTATCTAATCCTCCATGATAGATGCTGCAGGAGATTAGCCAGGCAATAGTTTACTGTTGAGAGCCTGGTCAGACTGGGACATCTGCCAACTGAACTGCTCAGCTGAGGAGATTGGAAGAGTGTGCTGCGTCAAACGTGCACAGATAAGCACACACTCGCGACAGGTGGAGGTGCAAAGGATTCACTGTAAAGCTGATAGATGTTTTGGCAAGTGGACACCTGTTGAGTCTGTTTGCATTTGGTTGATGATTGACAAAGAGGACAAGGCAATACCTGCTGAAAGACAAAGGTTTAAATGGCTTGTAGAAAGCTGGTGTGTTTCAGAATAAAGTGTGGTGTTTTTGATACACAGTAAATAGGAAGAAGTGTAATAAGCTGCTGTTCAATTCAAGATCAATATTTTGCATTTGTCGTCTTCTCTGTTTCCCCCAACCCTTTCTTTTTCCACCATACCAACAGCTGGCCCGAAAGGGAATGAAGACCAGAAGAGGTTGACCGTCCACTACAGGACGTCCCAGCACTACCAGGAGAATGTTTTCATCGAGGGCAGCAGGCCACAGTACCTGGAGGACCTGCACACTGAGGCCCAGGAAGGGCTCAAGATACTACAGCAGGAAGGTCAGACACAGGACTATAAATACCAAAACATATTAGTTCATACTGTAGACACGTATATATATATATATATATATTTGTGTTTTATACGGTGTTTGGTGTTTTAAGGTTACGGTTAGGGTTAGGGTTAGGTGCCTTGAAGTCGACGTTGGGGGCTTAAAACACCATTGAGCGTTTTATACTCAAATAATGTACAATAGATGTAAACCCATCTAAATAAAGCTGACCCACAATATTTAAGAACACATTGTAGTATAGTATAGTACAGTAAGTAATATCAGACTGATTAAAGACATTATTTTTAAATATAACAGATTTGTGTTCGTCAGTGGCACTTTTTCACAGCTGGAGCTTCATGTTTATCCACCTTTTTATCTACGATTACATCACTGATGATAGATACTGTACATGATTATGGATGGAGTTTGAGTGTATTCAGCTTCGGTGTTTGATCCTTGTCTATTTGGTTCACACAGAGCACACGAATGGAGTGAACTTTCCTGACGATGAGAGCATTGCTGTAAGTGCCTCCAAAAGCTCTGTGTGTCATTTTTTCCTTCACTTCCTACACACAAAGAATGCCACCTAACTAAAAACTGCTGCATGTGTGTGTGTGGGTGTGTGTCTGTGTATATGCGTGTGTGTATCCCCTGCACACACTCTGCGTCCGGATCAGGATATCAGCTCCAAGGACAGAGGTGGCTCTCCGGAGTCGAGATCCACCGCTGGGAGTACTGATACCACAGTAACTTCTGCTGTGTCGACTAGGCCTGTTCTCACCCGCCAAGGTAAACCACAGCTGTGTGTGTGTGTGTGTGTGTGTGTGTGTGTGTGTGTGTGTGTGTGTGTGTGTGTGTGTGTGTGTGTGTGTGTGTGTGTGTGTTTAAAGATAGACTTTGAAATCCATATCTTCCATATCTTATATCTTAGGAAAATAGGAGCTACGGTAATCATAGTTCTTGTGCCTGTGAAAGCAGTTTCAGCTTTGTTCCTGGGTTTACTGCTTTATGGCGAGTCATAAGCATGTACTTATTTAGCATCTCATTCCCAGCTGCTTGGTGCCTCTGCAGTTATGGTGTGAAATCAAAGGAAAAGCAACTTGACACACACACACACACACACACACACACACACACACACACACACACACACACACACACGGTCACACAGCTGGAGCTTTTTTCTGCGGCACAGCTGTAAGGCAAAGTGTGTGTGTGTGTGTGTGTGTGTGTGTGTGTGTGTGTGTGTGTGTGTGTGTGTGTGTGTGTGTGTGTGTGTGTGCTTGTGTGGACAAAGAAAATGTAATTGGTATTCTGGTCCATATTTCAAACCTTTATAAAATCCTCTAGAAAAGCCAGGTCCTCAATATACTTTACTGAGTTTCGATGCATGGTAGTGCATTGCCTGCATTATTTCACTAAGTTCTTCTCCTGTCCTGAGCACAGCTTTTTCATTGCAGAATATCCTCAAATTCAGTTACAGTAGTTAAACTCTGTCTCTCAGGTTCTACATTCAAGCCTCTGAATCCAGTGAAAAGACTAGATACGAGCAGGAAGAGGAGCAGGAGGACCACCATCATGGGTATTCCCAACCAGGTCCAAAAAGAGCTTGGTATGTCCACACCATCATGTAGACATCATGCATCCTTGGGGGTGAACTTGTTATTGACAGCAATTTGCCCTCTTCCCAGCATTGCACAGAAACTCAACCTTCCAGCAGCTTGTATCTTCCTCTAATCACGACGGAAATGTCACTAACAGCCAATCAGGTGTTGTTATCATTCCTACGGTTGATGGAGGGTCTCCAGTAGCGAATAAGGAGGGAGCAAGGGTGCACCTTTCAGACCTGGAGGTAAAGGGTTCTCCAGAAAGTATACATTTTTTTCAGAATAGTTTTAATACACATTACAGGTTGTTTTTTATCACTTCAAAATGATCCTTTTTCCATTCCTGAACAGGCCTCCAGGGATGAACAGCTACTGAGGATACACCTCCAGGAAATGCAGCCTTTCAACCACCAGGGCATTGCCTCCTATCCCTGTCCCACCTCAACCCTGAGACCCAAGTCCCTTGCACTACCCGGCATGACCACTTCCTCATCCTTCTGTCCTTCAACGGTGTTTAGCTTCCTCCAGGAACCCCAGGTAAGGATTAAATCAGTATGTTAGGGATACAATTCAATAATCTGTATTTTACCTTATTCTGTGTTGAGCATTTGGGAAACTTAGCTGTGAAATTCTGTGTTTTTTTGTTTGTTTTTGTAGGGTCCAGTGATGTCCATGTCTCCTCAGGCCACCTACTTGTCTACAATCATCCCTAATGCTGTCTTGCCGGCTTCAATTGAAGTCATAGAGATTGACCGCAGCAGCAGTCGGACGCGTGGCAGCAGTGTAAACCATGGCGGTAGTGTTCGCACTGTAAGCAAAAGCAGCCTTGCATCCGGGGACACATCAGTCAGCCCGTTTTTGTCCAGAAGATCAGATGGAGATGGTTCCCAGACTGACAATTCCCACCACGACTCCACACTGATGCCCACATCGGCTTCGGGGTCCAACTGGAGCGAGTCGCAGTCTTCAAAGACCATTATTTCAAACTCCTCCCCAGTATCCTCTAAGGGTAGCACACGTAGTGGTAACTCACAGAGAGTGGGTCCGAATAGGCGGGAAAGCCAGACAGAGCAGTCTAGCGGGGACCAAGACCTCGTCAGTCTCCGTAGCTTAGTTAGCATGATTAGCAGCTACAACAGTAAAAGGGAAAATGTTGTTACTGGTCAAGAATGTGAGTCTGATGTTTCAGGGTCAGTGGCTGCTGGCGACGATGCAAAGACCAGACAGAATTTCACACGCAGTCTGTCGGTTATGAAGACCAAGCAACCCCCGGCACCTCCACGGAGAACCAACTCTCTGCATAGTAATAAGATCAGGAGCAACTCCAGGGTTCTGGTGGATATCGATGACTCTGTGTCTGGAGATGTGGCAAATGCCACAGAAAACATTGTAGCAATGGATGAGATCAAATCAGTTACTGCAGATACCAGTAGGATCTCCACCTTTGTACCAAACTCCACGGGGTCCAGCTGTGTAGACGCTTCCTCCAGTCCTTTGAGCCCCACACAGGCATCTTCTACTGAGGCAGGAGGAGGAGCAACAGAGGCAGAATCCAGCAGCTCCTCCCCACAGAGAACTCCCTCGGAAGGGGGGAAATTTGAACGGACCATGTCCCCTTCCAGTGGCTACTCCAGTCAGAGTGGTACTCCGACACTCTCCCCAAAAGGGATCTCCCCGACCTCTCCTGACAAGCAGAAGAAGAAACCTGTCAAACCTGAGAGATCGGCGTCTCGAGCCTCATCCTCAGCAGCTTCCCCTTCCTCCTCGCTTACCTCTCTATCATCTGGCACATCTGAGTCTGTCAATCCAGATGTCTCCACATGTAGCCCCAGTCTGCCTCCGCAGGGATCTCCACCCACCGTTGCTGCAAAAGAACACACTCCGGATAACAATTCTTCGACTTTGGGGGTTGAAGTCAGAGAGCTGTTGAACATCCCACCACCTCCCAAAGTCAAAGCGCCATGTCCTCCTCCTCCGGAGACATGGGTTCACAACAAACACACCTTTCAGCTCCTGTGTGGACCTTGCCCTAATGTCATCACAGTAACCCAGGAACCAGCACAGATACAAGACAGCACAATGAAACAAGCAGGAACCCAGACGGAAGCCATCAAGGAGATGCACGTTTTAGTTGAAAAACCATCAACCACAGACAAATCTGTCTTAGAATTGACGGAAAGCAAAGCAAAGCCTGAGACTTTGTTAGAAACAGGTCCTGAAGGTGTTCACAAGGAGAATAGGGAATTTCCAAGTACCGAACGAGAGAGCGTGGAAGCAAGTGCAGACGTTCAGAAACAAGAGCAGAGTAGAAGCCCTCTAGTGAAGGACCCTGAGAGTCCAAAGAAAGATCCTCCTCCTGTCATGAAGAAACCCATGGCAGTACTGCACAGAGAGGAACTGGTGTCAACAGAACACTCAGTGGACAGACAGCAAATAAAAATGAGTAGCAGTGCCACGACAGAAGTTCATTTACCTGTTGAGAACCATACAGCCGTCTCACAGCACAGGGTTGTCATTTTAGTTCGTAAGAGTGATCACGAGATGGACAAAAGTGAGGTCACATCCATGCAGACGCTTTCTGTAGAGGTCCCCAAAATTAGTAAGGCCTCGCCACCACCTACCCCTCCCCCGGCATACCACCCTACACCTCCTCTGCCAAGAAAGACACCTCCTTCATCAGTGTCTGCGCCACCAAGTGCATTACAGAGGCTACAGGAGGAGATCCATGTCGCAGAGTCTTGCTGGCCACCTCCTCCGCCTCCTATGGAAGAGGACTCGGTGTTTGGAGGAGACGAGGTCGACTTTCCTCTACCTCCTCCACCCTTTGTGACAGACAGTGTGGCAAATGTGATGGACAGTTGTCTCACAGAGCTGGATGTCCCAAGAAGACCCACAGAGGAAGTCGGAGAGACAATTGAGGATTCGAGTGAAGCTGGGACATTGGTACGTGGACAAATTCCAGATGTGTCCCCTGCTGTTCCACAAACGGTTACCGACACCAAACCGGAGGTTGCTGTGCAAGTTTCAAAAGCTAACACCGCTGATGAGATTTCTTGCAGACCAGTGCAAAAATGTTTAGCCGTTTTAGACAGTGTCCCACCTCCCCCAGTGAATTCACCCTCTTTGCCACCCATTGCAGGAGCAGAGAACCCAATATCAGTCTCTGCTTTAGTTCCTCCCAGCAGTTCCCAGAAGCAAGACGCTCTGAAAATTGAAGATCAGCCTCCCTCCGAGCTTCCCGTCAGTGCCCAACCTCCAATTACTGTCCCAGTAGCACCCCCTTTACCAGCAGAGAATTTAATTCCTGGTGTTCATTTCAGGAGGCAGCCCAGTGTGCAAAACCGAGAGGCCAGGAGCAAGGAGCTCCTTTCCCGCCACAAAAGTGCACCCATTCCCAAAGAGGATGCCAACATACCTCTAGTCACCCCCTCCCTGCTTCAGATGGTTCGTCTCAGATCAGTCAACATGACTGAAGATCAGGTGAAAGCGCCATCGGAGGACAAGTCAACCAACCAGAGTGCTTCAGATCAGGAGAATTGTCCAGTTTCAATCCCAGGACCTCAAAACACTCCACAGAAGCCCATCCGCAAGTCCCTGTCATTAAAATCTCCCCCGCAGACAGTGAAGACATCCCCTGTGGTAATAAACACTCCTTCCATGCGCTTACAGGAAGCCATACGTATGAAAACGGCAGCCATGTCTTCAAGAGACGGTCTTCCATCCCGATTCGGTGTGAGACCGTCCACTTACAGCTCTGTCGGTGAACAAGGGGCTCTGTCCCTGAAATCCCCTGAGGGATGTGACACGCACAAGTCCCCAGCCTCTACCGCCAGCTTTATCTTCTCGAGGAGCACAAAAACGGTTGTCATAGACAAGACTCCAGCCGCCTCCTCCGCTGAAGCTCAGGCAAGTCTGAAGCAACGCTTGGCGGCCGAGCTCATGCAGGTGTCCGACAAATCGAAGGGCCCCACTTTCTCCAATGGCGGGGGGAAGTTGGACAAAGTTCCTCCTCCAGTCGCAAAGAAACCAGCCCACGGGAGCATCAGTGCTTCACAGCATCTTCCTGCTTGTTCAGCAAAGATGGACTTCAGTGTCGAAGGAAACGGAGCAATAGCAGGAGTGCATCACATGAGTGGAATAATACCTTCTGAGACAACAGGTGAGAGCAGCAACATTCTTTGTAACCATGATTTTCTGTCATGAAAGACTGCCTTCATCAGCGTGCATCAGTGTACTGCTGCCGAGTGTGTAAACTCTGTGCTGATTCATTGCTAACATAAATCAATAGCAAATGTGCCACACTCATGTCATGAAGACACAGAATGCAAATTCAAGCATTTCCATGATCTTGAACAGCTAAGCAGTTTCACATTGCCTTAAACAGCATATGTTCTGCTCTCCAGAACTGCACACACAAGCCCCCCTTCTACACTAACACAATACAAACGCTGCAGGCTTTGCCCTTAGCTTTTTCTAGTCAAATGTGCAAGTATGTGTTTCAGTCAGCCTTAATCTGAAGCTCATGATCATGTCTCAGTGACTGAATTAGATTAGGACAGAACACTCATTACATGTGTTCCTGTAACTGTATTATGCTAATTATGCTGATGCCATCATGTCTATCCTTCTCTTGTCTTCCGTCTTCAGCTACAAGAGTGACAGCGGACACAATTGAAACACTGTTTTGAAAGAGCATTGAACCAGGCTCACGCCAGAGAAACGAGTAACGACTACAAGCAAGTAAAAGGACAACTCACAGCAAGGACTGACATTACCGAGAGACGTACAAGTCAACTATCAGAGTGTTGTGTGTGTTAAGTCTTCTCCAAAAGCCTTAGCCTGTAATGGCCTTCTTACATATTAATGCAAAAAAAATGTGTAGCTCCCCATTTGTTATGATAGCTTTATTCTGGAGTATTTTTCTAAGCTATAGTTTTTCTCTTATTAAGGCGCCTCAGGATGAAATGGTGTGGACTGTAAATATTTGGCTTGTGTGAGATCGCATCCCAGAGGTAGAATTAGGTAGTGGCCACTGCAACTCAGAGAAAAGGATTTGTCTTGGCAAAGCATTCCTGTACAGAGGTTTACTGTCTAAGTCTTTTGTGCCTGTTGTTAATATAATGCACAATTAAGCAGTTGTCAGGAAAAAGCTGACGATGGCTTCCATAACAAGACACATTAGCATTTTATCACCTTCTTGGCTTAAAGATCAGAGTAAAAACTAATTGTCACACTCAGTTTTGGTCCTGCTTTTCACTGTGTGGACACATATATTTTGTCAATTAGGACAGAGGCACTTTTGTGAAGCTACACAATAAACCATTAAGACTGATCACAGAAAAGCATCCGATTACAGCAACTGTTAAAATGTCAATTAGATCGAATTTTTAGTAAAGGTCATCACATCTGGGAACTCTTTGAGGACAACAGTAACACAAGCATCCTATTTATTTATGTGTGGTTGTTTCCACTTGTAGCACTGTCTGTCACCTTTTCCTACCAAATATTAAATATTTAAGAATCTATTTCATCTGGCAAACCACTCTTAGGGCTATGGATGCTAACGATTGGCCCTGGGTGATCGATACACTGGAGTAGACTTAGTGAGAGGTCAATGTTTTTATTAAATGTTCTGTATCCAAAACTTTGGCCTACACCTTTTTGATGGAAAATCCAACTCCTCACTATTTGCACAAAAAAAAATGCTTTCCCCCAGCAAAATCATTAATTGGTGAGTGAACTGACTCTTCGTAATGGGTTGAAAATCGCCGTCTTGATGATTATAAAGATTTTATGTACAGTTATTACTTCTATAAATAAAATTTAAGTGTATTGAAAATGCAGTTCACTGCTTTCTTTCTCTTTGAAGATGTGGTACAGACGGACACCTAAACGTACGGTATCGCTCATCCAACACAGATGCATTTAATTTCTGCAGACCACAGAATTCAGCCAGCGTTTATTTCATGTTAGAGATGATGAATCATTTTATTATATGACAGTTAATGTCCAGATATTGATTTCTGTACACTACCCCCATTCCAACCGTCCTATGTCTTATAGTACATGGCATATATGGCATTTATTTATAGATAATCTTACGTCTCAAACCCCCCCCCCCCCCCCAAAAAAAAATATGTTTATTTAGGTTTGGCAGATTGGCCACACTTCCCTGTGATTTACCATTAAGGCCCAGCGAAGTACTGAAACATTAGGGGCCGTCCACACGGAGACAGTTTTTGGTGCAAACGCACATTTTTAGCATCGTTTGGGCCCGTCGTCCACACGAATCCAGTAAATGCACTGCCTGAAAATGCACTTTTTTGAAACCGGGTCCCAGGGTGAAAGAATTCGAAAACGGCTCTCTTTTGGCTTCGTCTGGATGGTGAAGCCGGATATTTATCGTATCGATGATGTCATCGCCACACCCCTCGCAGCGCCGCACTAGTGCACGGCCACACACGACTGCGGTGAAGCTAAGCGAGCATATCCTAGCTCAATGGTCAAACCAGCTCACTTCATCTAGCTAAATAGTTTGTCTCTGCTCCCTGACACTTTCCTCTGCTGTGCCGGTCCTGGATTCTACACAAGATATATTGCTAACGTTATGTAGCTAACGTTAAACATAGCTAAAGTAGCTGGCCGCTACAGCGACGTAACGTTAACGTTAGCTGCTATGGTTAGCTAGCTGTTTATAAAGTGGAAGCTAGCTAGCTAATCTGTCTGCTTAGCAACTCCTTGAACGGATTATAGTAACTTTTACCACGGCTTATTGTAGAAAAGCTACTGCAAGAAAAACGTGTAGATTATCAAAAAGACATTGGATCATTGATGTTTGTTTGACTGCCGATGTTAGCTAGTTAGCAGAGCTAACGTTAGCTCTGCCAGCTAGCGCGCTGCAATCATGTCCGATGGCAGACAGAATTGCAAAATAAAAAGCAATCCAACAGCACATTATACAATGTAAACAAAGAGACGTTTCCTTGCGAAGGCCTTTGTAAAATGAGGAGTGGTGAAAGTTATTATAGTCCATGGATGTATTAAGAGAACCTTAGTCTAGCTAGTCATGTTATGATGGGAAGTTAACTCTTCTTCTCCGTGTTTTTGGTGAATTTCTGTAGCAGAAACAGCGCCGCCTATAGCCCTAGAATATGAAGTAGGGCATTGAGTCATTTACACCTGGCTCGTATGGACGAAAAAAATATCAAAACGAATCCAGGGAAGACGGGTAAAAAAAAGATCGTTTTGGTATGTTTGGACGTGGCCTAAGTCCCCTTTTAAAACACCTGAGATCCCTTATCAGCTACTTCCAGGCACAGGCAGCCAGTACAGCAACATTCAGTAAAGTAGCAGTAGGTATCTTTTGCAGAAACTGTTGTATTTGTATATTAAAAGGTGCTGTAGGTAGGATTGTGAAGATCCAGGACTTGAACATCGACAACTTCTCAGTCCCTCCCCCCCCTTTCTGCTAAAGCCCAAAACGGTCTCCTAAGCCCCTCCCCCCACAAGGAAGAATGAATGCATGTGCAGTTCTACTGGAACATAGGGTCAGTTTCAGCACACATGACAGAAAGTCTTACCTACTGCACCTTTAAAGTGTGTTAGAAACACCATACAACACCAGGTAAAAAAAAAAAAAGAGTAAAAGAGGCAAAAGAGTAATGAATCGTAGGTTGATTAGTTACAGAATATGGTTGGACACTTTTAGGAATTACATTTTCTAATAAAGTCAAAGCAAGGTAAAAGAATTTGTCCCAGCCAGTCCAAAGCATCTGAGACTTTTGGCATCAATGTCCCATTGTTCGCCAAGAAAACATCCGGATGAAGTTGGGACCGTTGTTGCCACGGCAATTTGTTGATGAAAGTGTTCCTGATTTAATGTGGGCGGCAGGAGCAGCTTCAGAGGTGAATGCGATGGATCTAACTGATGTTGCCTCCTTTGAGTGTCTTGCATGTGATCTGTCCTAGTTTAGTCATCAGCTGCTTGTCTTTCCACTGAGCTACACACTCGGCCGATATCTTCAGGTCGACCTGGGGAGATCATTATGGACATACAGTCAATCCCCTACAGAGGACGCATTTTATTCCAATATGCCATTGTAGAAATGTTATGATGAATATAAAACATTGGTCCATATTTGAAGGGGGGAAAAATGGATTTTGAAGCAAAAAAACAATTCATGGAATTTAATTTATGAATAGAGTTAACAGTCCAATCTGACTGGAACCTACCTGTACTTTCTCCCACACCTTCTTCTTTGGGTTGAGTTTGTCGTCTGGTTTGCCCGTCTCGTATCCCTCGACGAAGACCCGTTCTCCTGGCGACGACCCCTCTGGAGGGTCCAGAGGCTCCACCCTCCTAGGCTCCCCTTCACTGAAAATCGACCAATAAGAGTGAGCAGAGTAATAAAAAATTTTTTTAAAAATGAAGCTGAGGGATGTACCGTGTGGGTTTGTGCAAAGCAGAGACAACACTCACATAGAGGCACACAGCAGCATGGCTTGAGACTCAATCCCTCGCATCTTCTGGGGCTTCAGATTGCACAGCACCAACACCAGTCGGTCCTGTAAGTCCTCCTGGGAAACGTAAGCCACCAGACCGCTGACTACCGTTCTTGGCTGCGGCTCCCCCACATCAATCTTCTCCAGGTACAGTGAATCAGCATCTGGATGCTGGAAGTTGGAAAATAAAGACACCCAGGTGAACTCAGAGAAAGAGGGCCGTACAGATGGATCATTTCAACACATCGCCTGAAGAAGCGCTATACTGATCAGGCGTCATCCTCACGTCCTACCTTCTCCACACTGATGATCTTGCCCACCCTGATGTCCACTCTGGAGGGGTCCAGCTCATCATCCTCTCCTCCTCCTGCCTTGGCAACCTTTGCAGCCCCTTCTGAACACACACACACACACACACACACACACACACACACACACACACACACACACACACACACACACACACACACACACACACACACACACACACACCTAGTTGACATCCCAATGTTTGCAACTAGTCACACCGCTATATTTGGATTGGAAATATTTGGATATTTGCACAGGATGTGAGAGAGGGAAGGCGAGGGGGAAGACAGCGAGGATGATGGGTAAAACACTGACTTGTCTTTGAGGGGTTGGGGTAGGCAGTGTTGGAAAGTTTGCGGAGCTCAGGCGACTCAAACTTCTTTCTGATTGGCTCCAGCAGTTGGTTTAGGGCTACTTCCACGGAGGCCTTCAGGTCTCCTGGATGGACCAGCTAAAAGATTGCCAAAGGTTAGATCAGACCAGAAGTGGGAAATTGAAAAGGAAAATGAAAAGCATTTTAGCAGGGATATACTTTAAGAAGGGCTTTTATTCTTCAAATAAACCAGGGTGTCTATACGTTACCTCCTCAGCAAAGTCCTTCTCCAACTCTTCAAACGCGGTGTAGATTTTGTCTCCACCCCACTTGGGGTCTCTTTTGACGCAGAACTCTGAAACACAATAATCCCAATCATCAACTAATGTGCTCTTCATTTGAGCGGAGGGAAAGTCTGAAGCTGAAACAACAGCGGGCGACTCAACGGGCAGTTTTTTTACCTCCACGTAGAGGGAAGACGACATGTTTGACAAAGGAGAGGACTCCGTTGTTCTGGATGTTGCCCGGCTCACAGAAAGCCTTTTTCAGCTTCTTCTTCACATCTCCGGCAGAGTCCAGCAGATCAATCTTTGACTCCTGCAGCCGAAAGAGATGGCGGTATGACCACAAGCAGTAGAAGAAAATGTTCCTACAAATCTTGACCTATTTATTCCTACTGTGACGTACTTCCTCTGAGGAGCTCATCTTGGCCCCAGTCAGTCCTGGCACCATCGGGTTCATTAGATGGGAGCGCTTGGCATAGCCAAGGGAAGGCAAGTACTGGAGACAGATGAGAGGCCACCGTTACTCTTTACATTGTATAGAGATCTTATGGTGAAAACGGTTTCATGGGATCACCCTGCTGTGACATTTATAGCTCCTCATATATAGAAATCGTCTTCATTATCAGTTATGTCGAGACCTGAAACTTAATGCACATGGAGGAAATAAATCAGAACTCATTTTTTAAAGTCCAAAATGATTCACATGCTACCAAAAAACTCACAGCTACTCCTAATAGGGTTGGGTACCGAAACCCGGTGCTAATACGGCACCGGTGCCTAAACGACTGCTATCTACCGGACCGAATTGCAACGCGGATTTCTGTGCCTCATTTCGGTGCCAATTAAATGCCTTTTGCGCTGCTCTCTAATGCTCTGTAACAGACGTTAGAGGCAACAGGAGCATCGCCGCACGTGACGCTAGTTAACACTTCACTTGACAGCAGGTAACGTTAGCCTACCGTTAGCTAGCAACTGGATTAAACACGGTTAAAATCGTGGATGTATTGGTTAAAATGCAGCTAAACGGTGTAAAGGGTGTCTGTGTTTCACTGCAGGGGATTCCAACAGCGGGACGTCAGGCAGTGTTGCAGCTGCCGTTGTCGGAAAAACAACACAGACGGCACGTTCACTTCAAACTAGTAAGCCTCGTGGTGCATTCCAAGTTATTGTAAAATACCCTATTCCCCTATTTTTTTGGTTCAGGCACCGTTTAGGCACCGGCACCGTTTTAAAAGTATCGTTTCAGCACCGCTATCGGAAAAAACCCAAACGACACCCAACCCTTCCTCCTAAACTAATCATCCACAGGAGCTGCGGCGTATGTGTTGATTAATGAAAGAGAAGACGTCAGGTACGTAGGGAAGAGAGATTGTGAAGGATTGAAATGAATGTGCAAAGATGGAGGGAGATGGCACCTTCTCTGCCAGAGTGAAAATCTTCCTCTGGTCAACTCCTCCAAACTGGGCGTCCACCTTGAGGTACTCCTCATCCAGAGCCTGAGGGCAAAGAACACAATAGAATAGATCTTTATTGTCATTGTTTTCAACGACGAAACGCAGTTTAGCAGCTCTCAATGGGCCAGTTACATCACAGACAAACAGTAATATAAAATTGAAATAGTAAAATATAAAATAACAACAAAATAAAAACTTAAAACAGTAAAATATAACAAGATAAATGAACACGATGAGTTGGCACATATCAGTCCCTCCAGAAAAACGTGATTATGCAATAGCATAATTCAATGCATAATCAGCCAAAGTCCGCATATTTATGCGGGGGCCGCACTTTCGTCACATAAATTGCTGATTTCCGCGTAAAATATGCGGGTCTTGCATGATTTCATAATCCCCACATTTTCGTTGCAAAAAAGTCACATGTGAGGGGGGCACGCAGGATCACATCCGAAAGCTTGTTTGGAGTATGTATTTTAGACTAGATTAGATTCAACTTTAATGTCATTGTGCAGTGTACACAGACAGCGAAATGCAGTTTGTGTCCAACCAACAACATGTACAGATATGGGCAATGTAGTAGCAGTGACATTATACTAGTAGTAAGAATAATATAGATATATGCATTGTAGTAACAGAATATATAATAAGAAAAACAGAATAAATATGGATATATTGAATGAACGATATAGACAGATATGTACAGTATGTACAGCTATGTGCAGTGTGGTAACATAAGAATAGTAAGAATAAGTGTATGTGCAGGATGAATAGCATGAAGAGCATTAGAATATGGCTATGTATAGGTGTAATAGCAGTATGTACATCTGTAAATAAATAAATAGAACAGTATTGGGGGGGGGGGGGGCTTGGTGGGTTAATTATCACCGGGATGCAGAGTTAGAGTTCAGTATCTGACACCATATGTATGGATGGATGTATCTCACCATAGGTGGACAACATTGCTGTAATTACAGTATAACTAGTTCATTTTATCACTAGGGTTATGAAGATACCCAAAATAATATTATACCACTCCTGGAGTCCAGCAGTTACGACTCCATCTAGAAGCGTGTCATTACCTGCAGTCCAGGGTAGAGCAGGCCACTGAGCAGGGGATGCTCCACCTGCTTGACCACCTCAGCTCCAGCCTTCTTAGCGTCATGCTCCGTCACCATGGAGGACAGACGGTACACATCCAGAGTGTACTCTCTGACAAAATACATGAAATACAGACCTTCAACATTAGTTTCGGGCTGCAGCTACAAAGTCTGTTTCTGAGAAAGTACATTTAAATAAATGCATATCAACACAGTCTCCTGTACAAGTAAGCACAACTGACCTGCTGAGCTGGAAGTCAGTTCCTTTGACAAACTTGAGTTTGTCCAGGGGCACACCAATGCTCTCCAACATGGCCTTGATGACCTGCTCGTAGTATTTCACCCTGAGCTCCAGCAGCTCCCAGGGGGCCTTCATGTTGTCTAGGAAGGCATGCAAGTCTGCAAACAGAATAGTGACCTGAGGGAGGAAAAAAAAAAAGAAGAGGCAAAAACATGAGACCTGATTTAGCAGGGAGTGCAGATTAAATTGAATTAGTTAACAAGATGCTCAGTGTGATCTACCCACCTCACATCCAGCATTAAGGAAGTCTGCTATCTTGGACATAGGGACAAAGTAAGCTACGTGGGGTTTGCCAGTGGTCGCTGTGCCCCAGTACACCTTCAGCTCTCTCTCCTGAAGAATCTGCTTCAGCTTCTCCTCTCCAAGGACCTCCTGCAATACACGCATTCACGAGAACAATGAGACCAAGCTACTGGTGGACATCGGTCATTGTGGGTATACGTTGGTTTGTTTGTACGTCCCACCTGGAGGTTCCTAGTGATGAGGTGGAACTTCTCATCCGGACTTAACTGATCTGCCATGGCGCAGAGCCTCCTGACAGAAAGATAGGAGTTTAAGCGTTGTTATGAATCAGTGGCACCAGCTTCGTTTCACCTATTCTAGATCATAGGTACGGCAGCGAATAGACCTTTTTCACGGCAGACATGTTGACATGTCATAGTAGGAAAAGCACAGATATATTCAAAACCATTAATGATGGCTGCATTCCACTTAGGAGAGGTCCTGGTATTGTGCATGCTGACTCACTGAAATAGCTTACTGGGACACTTGATGGAATTGAGCCATCGTTAAGGTTATCAATTTCAGCTGTGCTTTTCCTACTATTACAAGTCCTACTATGACTGCTGTGAAAAAAAAACATTGCATTAAAATAGAAAAGAAAAAAAAGAAACCCTATCTGGTAATTATGAGTTGCTATCTCATAATGACGAGAGGTGAGGATCTCGTAATTATGAGAAAAGTTAAGGTATATCATTGACAATTTCAGATTTTGCTTTTTTCCTTCTTGGTGTGAGACACTGGGAAATACTGATTTTACTTAATGTGGATGGCATTTATATAAGTACGTCAACACAGCGCAAATAAAACCAGATTAAATGCATCATTGCCCACTCTTATCCTGTGGTGTAACATTAAGGACGATTGATAACTATTTTATCTTACAGCTGGGCAATATATCAATATTATATCGATATCGTGATATGAGACTAGATAACGTCTTAGATTTTGGATATGGTATTATCGTAATATGGCATAAGTGTTGTCTTTTCCTGGTTTTAAAGGCTGCGTTACAGTTAAGTGATGTCATTTTCTGAACTTACCAGACTGTTGTAATTCTTCTATTTGCCTTTACCCACTCAGTCATTATATCCACATTACTGATGATTATTTATCAGAAATCTTATTGTGTAAATATTTGGTGAAAGCACCAATAGTCAACACTACAATATCGTTGCGGTATCGCTATCGGGGTATTTGGTCAAAAATATCGTGATATTTGATTTTCTCCATATCGCCCAGCCCAGCCCTATATATCTCAGAATTATTAATGTTAGAAGATGGGTGTCGAATGTCTTTTTGCTTTACTTTGAAAGAAACTGCAGCTTAACGTTACATATTTCCTCTATGCAGAATTTGCCAGAAGACCATATTAGCAAAAAGGAATGAGCATCTCTATCAATATTCTTTTGATACTTATAACGTTAAGTTAGCCACTGAGACTGGGCTTATAACGCAAGTAACGTTAACGTTTGAGAGCACGAAACGGGGAGCTACTGGCTAACGTTAGCTATGTTTTTACCATCAAATCCTCAGTTCGTTATACTTCAGAATAGGCCACTCAGTCAACTTTAAGATAACATGCTATAGCTACCCTACTGGCCAGCTCATCTTTAGCGTCGCGCTGATAATGAATGAACAAGCCAGCAAGGGCTATCTGGCTAGCTAGCAACAAACCCATGTGCAGTTAACGTTACCTAGCTAGCTCCGGTCATGTTTCGGAATACAACTACAACCAATTTAGTACCTACATTTTCACTTAATCGAACAGCAATGTCAGTTTATCATAACGCCATACTGTAAAACCTACTAACCCACCTCAAAACCTGTCTTCTTACAATGAAACGGGGGTAAGTAAAGCCGGTTGGGTAGACCTGTCAGTGTTGCATCAGCGCTAGAGTCAACTCTGCTATCGACTAACATTAAACTCCAGGGGAAAGCAATCGAGTGCTGACTGCAGAGCAGACAAAATCAGAATCAGCTTTATTGACCAAGTGTGTACACAAACAAGGAATTAGACTCCGGTTTTGATTGCTATGTGTACAGATATAAAAGTGCAAAGGGTGCTGGAATAAATATTAATTACTAATGTTAACAGGTTGCTTTATATACATGAGGTAGTTGGATTTGGCAGTATATACAGCATGCACATATTCATATTGACAGTGATGATATTGACATGTAAAAAAACAACAGTGTGTATAAAAATATATAATTTACAGGTTCATAGTGGATGTTTGAAACAACTTTGTTATTGTGCAATTAGTGTGTTATTACCTCCCTTTCTAAGGAGAAAATGCAGAACAATTATTCCCTTGGGAAAATAACTATTATTTGCCCAAGGGAATAATTGTTCTGCATTTTCTCCTGTTTGGCCCCTATAGACCTATAGTGCTGTGTGCATTATGTATAGGCCTGTATAAACTATCAACTCCAAGTCCCTACTACATACATTGCATGCAACATACAATAGTTTATTCACCCAGGTACCAAGAAACCAATCAGTACACCTGGGCTCGAATATGCTTTATGAAAATGTGCCTTTCCAACTCTCGGCTAGCAAACGCTTTCCCTTCTCTATATGACATTTATATCTCCATCAGCACCTTCAATAGAAAATCCTTAAGTTACCAAAGCGTGTTATTAATATGTTATAGCTCTCCATAGATCTACATGTGTCATCGTAAGTGAAGAGAAACGTAATGCTTTTATAATTACAGCAGAACGTATTCATTACTTAAAAAGGGCTGACACAGCACTGTTCTTTCTAGGGGGCCGGATTCCTATCTAAACCCCTGCTAATAGATCAACACTGATTGCGTTCAAATGTTATATTTTATTCTGTCAGTGAAGTTTTAGATGCCTAAATCACCATTTGGTTGATTACAGGACAAAGAACGCGAATCATTCGCATGTGAGTTGTTCCCCCGGGCCGGGGCACTGGACGGTATTTGTTCGGAGGTTCACAGTCAAACATCGGGCTCCAGTCGGGGGAGCACCGGGAGGATGAGGTTCCCAAACGAGGAGTCCTGAGTGATGAAGAAACCGGAAGAGTGGACGTGAGCGTGTTGCAGGGCGGCCTTTTGCTGGGCGGCGATGTGCTGCTGCTCCGCGCTGTCCCTCGCCTCCTTCAGGCTGGGTCTGGACGAAAGAGGGATGTTGGCTCCGGGGCTGTTCGTGGACTGGCTCTGTATCAGCCGCCTTTTCTCCTTGTCCAGGATGGCCACACGGGTCTTGTTCTGAAAGCCTTGTCCTGGAGGGTTAGCAGCCATGACAAGCTTAGCTAGCGGAGTTAGCGGAGGAAATAAAAGTCCATGAAATCGTTAACTGAGAATGTTTGGGGGGGGGGGTTACGTTATGTGCTTGTCCAGCTGACGTCGTTGTAGTTTCTTTTTCTTAATGACAGACATAAATGAAGCATAAGCAGCCAGAATTAGCTTTGAAGTTTAGGTTTAATGCTAATTAAAGCTAACAGAATGTAAACACTTCCGGCTTGAGTGTTCGTCCTTCAAAATAAAAGCGTATACTTTCTAAAAGAAGCTGTTAAGTTCACCTTTATGTAGTCATGGAATTAAATTGGTAAACAACTAACAAATCAGTTATGTTTTATGTTAATGATGATAAATTCACAAGTCATCGTTTATAATTGTTGCACAGAATCTGGTGTAGAATATTGCTACACTAAAATCACAGCCCAATAAATCACACGATAATATATAAGATTATGATAAAATAGTTATGGCTCAAATTAGTCATGATTGGTCATTTTTATCATTTATTTTTAATTTTTAATGGTGTATAAATGCATTAAACATAGCTTATATGAAACAAGAACCAACGTAATAGGGAGTAGTTTGATTTGCCACACTTACTGTAACTTCAAGCAATATTTTATCACATTGGGACAAAATCCAGACACTAGATGGGAGTAGTTTACCATGAATGAATGTGCCATGTGTAACTGGAACTGGAGCTACTGTAGGCGACTGAAAGTGTGTAGCCTTTAATTCTGTAAAAATCTAAATGAGCTAATAATTTCTCTACATCAGGCCGTGTTTAATTAGGAAAATGCAGTGACCTAAATGAGTATTCTTTCATTATTTTTGCACATTTTCAAAGGTGCATGAGCCCCATTTGTTGGTCTTTAATTTAATGTTTATATCATTTTTGAACCAGCTCATTTAATAATTACTGCTGCTGCTCTCACAACCTGCTCCAGTTACCTTTGATGAGTTTCCAATGTTTTGAAGACAGAGTAACCGAGAAGCTTCTAAAATCATAAGAATTATATTATCTCTTCAGTAGGCATTGGGTTATGGCTAATTATCCACATGATGCATGTGTGATATAAGAGTACAGACATTGAAAATCTCTTCCTCATGTTTGTTCTTGTTTAAATTGGCTCAAGCTTGTTACATAGTTGTTTCAAGTAAAGAAATGTTGACAGCTTGTTCACAGTACACTTATCAATTAGTATTTATTAACAATATCTTTTTCAATATCAACACTCTTTTCTTAAATAACTACAGTACAGTGTACATACATCCATTACACAGTCAGAAATATCAAAGAAATATACAGGTTTTACATACAATATATACAAAATGCACAGGAGGCATGTACACAAGGCTTCTGTGTGTACCTCACACATTTGGCTACAGCCTCAAGAGTCATGAGGGAAGTTCACTGACAGAGCCATAAAAGACCAAACACTGGCAAAATAAAACAGGATGAGATTTACATGATGTACAATTATTACAGGGTTAGTGGGTGAAAAATTCCACTGTGTTAGCATGTACAGTATCCTCTAATAGAGATGTTAAGGACCTCTATAGAGAAAAACTAAATAAATGAAATATGAACATTTTCACATTGGCAAACACAGAACAACATGTCAAATATGTAACAGTATGTATAACATATGACACTGTATGTACACATTTCCATATCATTAGATATGTAATATGTCAATCCACACTTTCGTGACAGGGATTGAGATGACCACAAAGCATCCTGGTTGTTTCTTCAATAAACACACGTATATACAAAGAAGAATTAAGGTTCCAAAAACACACAAGGGAAACTACAACAAGTTCACTCCCCCATCTTCCAGTCTTTTTTCCCCCACAATTATGTGTTTCCCTTTTCGAATGCATATGGTGCAAAGATAGTAGCGTTGGCAGCATGCAATAAAAAGCATATGAATGTTTTAAAATTTGACTCCTACCCCATTTTCCTCATTTTGAAACTCGTAATTCAGTTGGAACCTCACAGGCCTTAAATATATTTAAATACTGCAAGAAGAATGACTTTCCAGCAAACATGAATTCAAAAACAGTAAAATCAAAACTAACAAATATATAAATAATGGTATCACTAATTACTAGCAGTATGGGCTGTAGTCAATTTTGCTTAGTATTAAGAAAATGAAAGCATTTAGGGGGGAAAAAAGAAGCTTTTTTCGTCTTCAGTAGCCGTCCTATAAAAAGGATCATGTAGGTAATTGAATTGCAAACTAACTGTTTTTAATATTGTAGTGGTTTCAGTACTATGATGGGGAACCAAAACAAACTTTTCAGAGCAAAGCTGTAATTGTCCAGCTACTCGTTCAGTTCATACATCACATTATGACAGCTTCTTTTTTTTTCTTCTTTTTTAAAAAAAAGAAGAAATATATATATATATTTCTTATTTTTAAAAAAAAAGAAGAAATATATATATATATTTCTTATTTTTAAAAAAAAAGAAGAAATATATATATATATTTCTTCTTTTTAAAAAAAAAAGAAATATATATATATATATATATATATATATATATATATATATATATATATATATATATATATATATATATATATATATATATATATATATATATATATATATATATATATATAAAAGAAAAAAGCCAGTGGGTTGGGAATGAGATGGAAACTGGCTGACTGGTTTCAGTAAACTATGAGGATTAATTATAAAATTCCAAAACACATTTAAAAACGTTCAGAATATGCACCAAGTCAATGACTCAAGAGCAAGTGTCAGTTTATTTTTAAGTTTTTAATTTTTATCCCTAAAACGGGGCTGATATTAAGGCGTTGTCACCGTTTGTTCAAGTTTCTCACGATGTTCACATCTCAGAGCTATAAAGTTGTCTTTAGCGCATTAATGCTCCATGTGGGATGTACAAGGATGGAAACTGTTCAGCTCCAGCGAGTAGCACCAATAAATGGCAGCACTGACAAAGCAGGCTCCCATTACAGTTCATAGTTTTGTGCAATTTCAACAAAGAACAAGGCCAACCTTTAAATAAAAAATAAAATTAAAAAAAAGTTTTCCACAGTACTCATATGTTTTACAAAAAGTAAGGCTTTTGAGATCTGACTGAACAAAAGAGGAGAGTGAATTTTATGCTTGGAAAAAGTCACAAAATGCAGAAAAGTAAGTTGTTTTTAGAAAGGCCTCAGCGGGCCTGAAGCAATGACACTTTTGAGTCAAAGTTTTTGTCAACGTGGAACAGCAGCAGTGTGATTGGACAAGGCAGTGTCTGTATGATCCGACGGTCCCAGGTAAGTTGGTCACGCCCAGTGCAAAATGCCAGTCAATAACCCGAGTGGTCTGCAGGTCTCGGTGCTAGACCATGTTGGCCAGTTCTGTCGAGTCCGTTTCTGAATCTGCCTCGTTGTCCCTGCAGGAAAATAAACAGCCTCTTCAGTTGGAGTTTTGCTTCTTCACCGTCACACACACACAAACACAAGAAAGGCATTCAATAAACAAGCCTTACCTCTGTTCCTGTAACAGTTTGCGATTGCCTTGCCTCCTCTCCTCAGTGATTGGATACGAGTACAATATGATCAGGCCGATCATGATGAGCGCTATGGGGGCGGCGGAGACCAGCACTTTCAACGTTATATCCACTTCCTCTGGTTGAGAGCAGCCTCTACTGATGTAGCCTGCAAAACTGAAAAAAAGAGAAGAATTTTACATCTTCATGCATTGCAGAGCATTCATGCTGAGGCACACTTGATGTGAGGGCAAAATTTGCACCAAATCGCTGATCAAAGGCCAACACTGTCCACACACACACACACACACACACACACACACACACACACACACACACACACACACACACACACACACACACACACACACACACACACACACACACACACACACACACACACACACACACACACACACACACACACACACACACACACACACACACACACACACACACACACACACACACACACACACACACACACACACACACACACACACACACACACACACACACACACACACACACACACGTACTTAATCTAATGAAAGCAAAAGGAATTCCTTGCTTTGATGTGGGATTTGGGTACTGTGAGATTTAGCTTAGCCTCACTTAATTTTTTTCATTATGTGTCCCAGTTTATTGGATAAAAACCTAATGAAACAACTAAAAAAAAAAACACACACATTTAATTGATTCAGAATATAGGTTGTGTGTGTGCATATTTAAGCAAATACTTACTCTAAACTGAGAGTGGAAATGCCAAGGGAGACTCCAGAGGCAAACTTGGTGAAGAAGACGTAGAACGAATAGAAGAGCGCTTCGTGGCCGGTGGAGTCTGGGTTCTGCACTTGGAAATCGTCAACAACATCGGGCAGCATAGACCTGAAAAACACAAAACGTTAGAGTCACAATTGGTTATATAGAAAACATGAAAAAGCCCCCCGAAAATGAAAAGAGCAAGCAGGGGGTCTTACCAGGGCAGCAGGAAGGCTGCAGCCACTCCCACCCCGGCAGCAAAGGAGACAATGTAGGTGACGATCAGGTTACTCTTAATACACACCACCAGGATCATGAAGGGAACCACAGACTATAAAGAACAGAAACACATTCAGAGATTTACTTCCTAAAAACAAGTCACTTAATGACACCAGAGCTGTTTTCCTGCAACTCCTAGAATATCACTTAAGTGGTGTTTGGGTCTTACCAAGGAGCCAGTGAAAACCGCTGTCTTTTTTCCAAAGCGAGTCAGGAACCACTGCCAGAACGGGATGGCCAGAGTAGCGGAGAGCTGAGAGGGGAAAAAAACATTTAAAGCCTGGTTTAACAGCTGTTTTTGTTTTGACACATAAATAGACAAAACTCTCGGATGTTGAGGTAAATTCCATTCGAGGCCGGATAATACAGGTTAACATGGTTTTGCAGAAGGGAAGACCCTCTGTGCAGCATAACATAAGAGTAAAGACGCATGAACTTGGATGCATTTCTGAAATGCTTCGGCTTCCGTTTGGCTTGGCCATGACTTGAAGCGTGCTGATGCAGAAGCACATTTGACCTCTCATGCCTGCCCAACACAACAGTGAAGATGGAAGAGAATTTGGTTTCTACGGCTCTTCCCAAAACACATTTGAGCTCAATGTGATGCAAAATTTCACAGAGGTCATCCTATGACTCTACAGTCATAGGATGACCTTAGTCAAACCCCCCCGTGTTTGACTAAGGTCAAGATAACAACGGTGGTGCAACAGTATTTTCCCACCTTTTCTTATGGTTATGAGTGTTAACCATCTGAAAATCTCGCTGCACTGCACAGACGTGGTACACGTTGTGATATCATCTGTGGTCTTCAAAGCTGTTTAATGTGGTTTCTCACTATGAGTAAACGGCTTTATTTCCTTCCTATTTTTTCTTTTTTTTTGTTGCATCAGCAGTACGTGTGCACTTAAACGGAGTCTGAACTTCATCTTCAAAGCCACGAGTCCGTGCCACTTCCTTGCACAGACAATGACCTCTTCTCTATGAGCCTTATCAGCCTTTTCCTCAAAAAGCAAACATAATTATCAGTCAATTTGGCTATCTTCTAAACGTTGTACACAACCGACCTCAGTGTATTCCTGCCAAATGAAAGGGAGTAGCACAACACGCCACCTCCTTAAACATAAACACTGTCCAGCCCTTGAAAGTGAGTTGATTTGCAAAGCTACAGAACAATGTACCACACAGCATGCTTTCTGCAACGTGCCTCACAAAAGAGGACACACAAGGCTCTTCTTGTTTGTAGCGACTCACCGTTTCATTACATTTGACCTTTACCGCGTCAAGTCAGTAACTGACAACCAGTTTGAGTCCTTATAGTGCGATTGGTTTAGTTTGGATGTATCTTTGTGCTCATAAGAGCTGAGCTTCCAAATTACTGAAGTTGAGGATTAGGATCACTTAATCGCTGATTATGGAGCAGTTTATGTCAGAAGCTCACACTGTTGAAGCCTCTGAAAAATATTTCCACTGAATAGATGTACTTCAACAAAAAGGTGACTGCCTTGACTCCATAATCTTTTCCATAAAGTGAAGGATCAAAGCTAGACCGTAATCTTTTCAACCTCTTTAACCAGTACTTTCTTTCTGCTGTGCGTGCTACAGAAGGCACTTTAATCTATGGATTAAATGGCTTTAATGCCTGTCGGGATCTGAAGTGATTCTTTGATAAAAGAAAAAAAAAAAAAATTCAAGTGAGGTCGAGAGATAAACGAGGGGATAATCAAATGTGGCTCCTTTACAGTCTGTGGGAATGGGATGGCATTCAGGCAGAGGGGTCACTCATCATGGAAATGGGCAGCCAGGAGACACTGCTTTCTGACCAAGTACAGACCAGCCTTGTAATTGAAGACAATTTATGTGTTCGCCCTGGGAGGGAAGCTTTTCTCTGCACTCTGAAGCTATTGTATAGCTTAACTTATTCCACACAAATGGGCTGCTCAGTGTTTCATATGCTGAGGGAAATGCAGTCAATGCTATGGGAACAGTGTGCCTGTCTGAATGTTTGAAAATGCCGTCTGTCTGTCTGTCTGTCTGTCTGTCTGTCTGTCTGTCTGTCTGTCTGTCTGTCTGTCTGTCTGTCTGTCTGTCTGTCTGTCTGTCTGTCTGTCTGTCTGTCTGTCTGTCTGTCTGTCTGTCTGTCTGTCTGTGCTCACCATGATGACCAGCAGGATATTCTGAAAGTCGTTTCTGAAGCCCAGTGTGGAACTGCAGAACAGGGCAAAGTTGCCCTCCAGGAGCTGTGGGAGCAAGCACAGTGTCACTCAGTATAACTCACAGGTGCCACGTAAACTCTGGCTGGGAGCACAAACATACTGTAGACATACTAACTAACCTCATAGTCAAATTATGTGTGTCAAATTGTGTGTGTGTGTGTGTGCGTGTGTGTGTGTGTGTGTGTGTGTGTGTGTGTGTGTGTGTGTGTGTGTGTGTGTGTGTGTGTGTGTGTGTGTGTGTGTGTGTGTGTGTGTGTGTGTGTGTGTGTGTGTGTGTGTGTGTCTATACGCACCATGAAACCTAGCGAGGTAAAGAGGAAGACCATGACCAGTTTGGCGTACGGTCCGTGTCCCATCACCAGCTTAATCCCCTGGAAGAAACCCATGGGCTCTGATCTGGGACGACAAGTCTCTGGAAAGAGGAAACATAGGAAAGAATGATCCAAGATGCCAAATTACATCCACAAATTATAGTTCATTTTACACAAGGAGAGGCCTTTGGGGCTCATCCTTTTAATCGTCTCATCACTGGTCACGAGGCTTCCCATTTAAAAGTCTGTCAGTCATACCATAGCAAACAGCTACAACTGCCCCAATTGGACTAGAGAGGAAATGTCAATAACAGCTCTGTCACAAGACAGTGTATGTACTGTACATCCAATCAGGAGGTTAAACCCGAGAAACTGATGTTTTTGGGATGTTTAAATAGCGACCGAAAGCCACGAACTCGAGCTCATTGAACTAAACAAGATTCACACAAAAAAATGTATTCACAGTTACCCAAAACCAAAATGGGATCGGCCTATTATATATAAATATCTAGTGCAACTTAAAAGGCATGCATTATGGCTTTGAATGCTAGTCAAAATGATGAGGCAATCAAACGAATGGATAATGGCATCTAAAGCGAGATTAATGCCTTACCTTTTTGCTCTCTCACGCCGAAGAAAACCACAATAGCACAGAGGACATAGATAATGCAGATGACACCAGAGGCAATCATGTAGGCCGTTTTCTGTAAGGAAGAAACAAGAGAAGGAAAGGAAAGTTCTCCTCATCAGTTCTTGTTGTTTGAACAGTAAACAGAACATGTTTGTTATTAGCCTTCACTGTCAAACATATGACTAACAGCTACGCTTGTGTACCGTGTGATCCAGGGAAATGACAGGCTCGGAGGTATTGAGTCCGAAAGACACCGAGGAGTTGCTCAGGTTCGTCACAATGTCAAGCGGTCCTGGGAGGCAGGGAGCGTTCGCCATACCCACAATCTGGCCCTGGATAGCTGTACCGAGAACAGTCCCCAGAACCTCCACCGTCATCCCTGATTGGAGGAAAGATTGGGGGGGAGGGGGGATGTTTAGTCACTGAGGAGATGCCACACTAGACTTGTCAGGAAATTCATTTCGAAAACTAATCATTTGACTAGGATACTCACTGTACGCGGTGGCCGAGTCTCTGTCCTTCTGCTCTGAGCTGATGAACATGGTGAGCGCAGAGTATGGCACATGGAAGCACTGATTTGTAAAAGAAAAGAGTAACAAGGTGAGAAAAAAAATGAATGCAGCTCTTAATTTCACTATTGGTTAATGCAGAGAAGTAAAGAAAGCTAAAGTGTTCACCACTTTTGGAAATTATTTCATCGCATTCTGTTAGAAAGTTGGATGAGTTCTGACAAGTCTCAGACTGACATTTTGAGCAAACTATTCCTTTAAAAAGGAACACGCCGACTTATTGGGACTTTAGCTTATTCACCGTAACCCCCAGAGTTAGACAAGTCCATACATACCCTTCTCATCTCTGTGCGTGTTGTAAGGCTGTCTGACGGCTCCATAAACACGCTGTGACTATACAAATCACAACATGGAAATAGGAACATGTTGGCGTTATTTTGTCACTTTTGTCACAATTCTGAGCAGTAGGATTACTGGAACCATTCACCTGCATGTTCTGTGCTAGGCTAAGCTACCGGTGGAGCCGTCAGACAGCGTTACAGCACACACGGAGATGAGAAGGGTATGTATGGACTTATCTAACTCTGGGGGTTACGGGGAATAAGACAAAGTCCCAATAAGTCGGCGTGTTCCTTTAAGTGAATCATTTCAAATTATTGTGCAATTAGAATATTCCCTAACAAAGAAAATGCTAGGTTTAAAAAAAAAAAAAACATTTTGGAAAGATTGCTACACTTTGCGTTTCTCAAAAATACAAAACATGTAAGGTTACTTTACATTGACCCCACAATAACCTTCATAACATTTTGTCATAATAATATGTTATAATTAACTAATTAAACTCATTTCATAATTCATTCAGGGGTGAGTTCTTCTCATCAGTTTTTGAAACAAAAGAGCCGTTTTCCCTATATGACCCTGTAATTGCACATATGGAACAACTGAGTAGTCACTGGGAGGGTCTGCGTGGACACGAGTGTTGGTACTCACAGTTTGAAGGGTCTGGAAGACACAGTAGAAGATAAGGTACCAGATGACTTTGCCGTTCTCAAAGGGAGGAACGTACCATATGAGGAAATAGGAAATCACAGCCAAAGGGGTGGAGAGCACGATCCTTCATATGGACAAAAGGAAGAGTAGGGGAGAGGAAGGAGAAGAGACAACAACAACATCAGTGGATGACCACGTGATCCTACTCGAGCGTGAAACACTCTCACTCTGTAACCAATTATCAGCCTTTATGAAGAGAGGGGACACTCATTACATAACAAGTTGTGTGGCCATTTAAGTGGGGCTTTCATTCAACTAGTGCCAACACTTCCTCAGGTCAGCAGTTAACAGGGACGCAGTATTCCTGGTGTTCATGTGCATGGAACAGGTTGAGCTTGTGGATGTGCTGGAGGGTTACGGGAGGATTTAACACCGGGGAATACTGCCAAACTAAACTCTCGTTTTTTTTTCGTTTGCAAATGACTGAACACTTTCTGTCACGTAAAAAATGGTTCAATGAGGCAATTCTACGGATGTGAAAATGTTCATACAAATAAGAACATGTCATTTTAGTTACGTAAACACATCTGTGCCATCCGTTCCTCCTCCATCTCCGTCTAACATCCCGTAAATTCACACCATGAAGTCATTTTAAGAGGAAGTTTAGTCACTTCCTTCCCCCTATGGTCAGATCAACTCTCCAGTCAGATAGGATATATTGAGAGCAGCCACACCTCTGGAAATAAGAGTCTGGCTTGTGGAATCTACGGAAATCACTATTGCGTCGGGTGATTCATCCTCAGACAGGAAATTAAGTCACACGTCACTATGGGATACAACAAAACGGAAAGCAATTGTCATTATATATATATATATATATATATATATATATATATATATATATATATATATATATATATATATATATATATATATATATATAAATAAAAATGACCTAACTTCTCGCCATGACACGGGCTAATATCCAATCAAAGTGCTCGGCGGCTGAACAGCTTCACTGCAGACTCACCACCGAGCCAACTTTTTACAGCCAAACTTTGATGAACAATGTATGTGCTTTAAAGAGAGTAGAGTCAAGAGGAGCAGCATTCAGCAGACTCTCTCGCCCATGTAATGTGATTAACTGTACACTCGCCTGAAGTCACTGTGGGAGTGGGCCAGAGTGGTCAGCAGGTTAAAGCAGATATTTTATCTGGAGGTGATAAAACACTAGGGACGGGGGGAGAAAAAAATAAATAAAATAATCGAGATACAGCATAGTATCGTGATATTTTCCGTGGCAATACTGTATCGATTCATAGATGCCAAGTATCGATCTTCTTTTAATACGTGTGTTGGTCTGACCCATTTTGCAGCAATAAAATTGACGTGGGATGAACAAACAGACATATTTATCTTTTTAGATAAAACAGATGTTGACAAAGTTTCCTTTTGGGGACATCATTTGAAATTGGGGGAAAAAAAGTTGGAAAAAAAAGGTAATAAATTGCAATATATCGCAGAATATTGCAATATGTTTCAAATCGCAATAATATCGTATCGTGATGAGGTACCGTGAGGCCTCTGGTGATTCCCATCCCCATAAAACACGTGGGAATGGGTTTTTAAGCATATTTCCTCTGTGCTAAATGGCTCAAACACCTACCAAATTAGGAATGGGACTTGATTTGACCTAACTGAAGTGTGTCTATCAGTAAAAACAGCTTTACTTGAACTACTTAGCCCCATGCAGACATCCTACAACATGGATGAAACAAGCTGTGGTAGCAAAAATAAAAATAAAAAGACCAAATCAGATTTTTTTTTTTTTTTTTTTTTTAAATTGACTTTCAAGTGCCATCTTTTGCGGCTTCTTTTTTTCAGTGTATGCTGTTCTCAAAACAGTTTGCAAGGCTAAGTCAAGACTTGCACTGTGCTTGCAGCAGTGCAGTTACACAGTATGCCATCCATGTACAGTCCTGTGTCCCCTCCTAGAATTAAATGTCATCTGAAATAGCCGTGCTGACTAGGGAGGGGTGATTTTATCTCAGCAAGTTAACTAAGCAGGTGGCAGATTTTAGTCTGGCGCCTATATTAACTGTGCAAAAGCGTTCTCAATCATTAAGCTGTAATAAAAGCTGAAAAACAAGCCAATACTCTAGATTTGATTCTGGTTTTGAGGCCTTGACGTCATGTTTACATGCACTGACAATGACGTAGGAAATCCGAAAAATTTTAAAACTAAATCATGATTTTACAGTACATGAAATGTATGGGAAACAAAACCTTAAAATCAATGCTAAGGTAAAAACATCCACTTCCTAACCTTAAGCACTTTTGAATCAATATTAAAATTCATATTAGGCAGTCGGTATGTCAGTAAGTAAGTAAGCCAGTATTTGTTAAAGTCTAAAGTCTAGATACTTAACAGGCAATGTCCAAAGGAATTCATTTAAATATATGTTTATGGAATAGCAGGAAGCCTGCAGAATTTCACTAGTGACTACTCCAGTGGCTTTGCAGCAACAGTACGACTTGTTCTACTACTGCGCAACTTGAACTGTAGTTAACTCTTTAAAACTCCTACCAGGGCCATTCGCAGCTGAAAGCTGAGACCTCATTGGCTCACGTGTGTGGTGTGTTGTGGGCTGGACCAATGACAAGCTAGCCTGACTCCTCTCCCCTCCCCCACTTCCTACACATGAAGCCTGATGAAGATGAAGCAGGTCCTGCTGGCTGCTGCATTTCTACTGCTGCCTCCTCCTCCCTGATCTCACGCACCGCACACATCTCCTCACATCTTTACAACCAAACTGACCGTTCCAATGATTTCCCCCATCCTTTGTTGCTCCTACAATACCCCCCCACCCAACAATTGAACGAGGTGCATCTCGCTTTGCACAAGCAGCGCCATCATGACCCACTTTTGAGATTCAAACGCCCGCATCTTAGCTTTAGCAGAAAAATGTAAAGAATGATATACTGACCTTAGCCCTCTCGCACAGTTCTATTAAGCTTAATTCAATAGAACTGTATGCATTAACATTAAGTCAAGCTATTCTTTCTTTAAACACAGTTAAAAGAAAGTATGCATGTTTATTTATTTTTTGATTATAAAAAGTAATTTAAGGTGTATCGATGACACAATATGTTCCCGTAACATAGAAGACTTAACTATAATGTTCACAGGAGCTACTATGTGAACATTAATAGCTTTTATTAATAACTGTTGCAAAGCTGAAAATGTTAATTATGTACGTCTGATAACAAAAATCATTTACAGCACTGTAGTTTTCAGAGGGGTGATCATTTGATCATCATGTTATAAAACCTCCATCTTAACTGTCAGATCAAGAACTTAATTAAATACATGTTGCACATGTGTGCCTGCCAACGCTTGACACTCCTCTCTAAAGAACTGCTAACCAACAGCTGAACAGGATGATCATTCCTTCGGGGAACGGAGGAGGGGGCCGCATGAGACCTTAATGACTGGGTTCATCTCCCAGTTGTGCCCCTTCATACACACATTATTGAGATGATGTTTTTAATCAAGCAGGCGAGGGAGAAAAAAGAAGAAGAAAAAAAGGCCTATGGTGCTCATTTAAAAAAACCTGCTATGCCCTCAGACATTTAAGATGTCACATTTTTGTCTGATCACATTATGGAGGTACTGCATGTTCCGAAACACTCAAGGGACAGCAGCTCTGACATGTCTTCTGTGTTGACAAGAGACTGGCAGCGGCTTCTGTAACCAGCAGCTCCCACTGACACACCGCACTGTCCTTCTCTCACATAACAGTATGAGTGGACCGAGAGTTCCAGGTCCGTCTGCCGATTTTGACAACGCAGGGACCCCCAGTTTAATAGTTATACAATACTCATCAACAGACAATAACTTGTATGACATAAACCTATGTATGCGCTGCTCAGAGATTGAGAAGTAGAGAAGGGAGCGGGGGGGACAGCTGAAAAGAAAAGGGGTCAGTAACCTTTCTATAAAAAAATGCCTCCCACTCCCTCAGCCTGGCTGCCACATGCAGCCAATGATGCACCACTGCAACATTTAAACATTCATTTTGCCCCACAAGGGGATTTCACTGAAAAGATGCCAAAGGACACCAAACTGAAACTGAAAGGAACAACACAAAATACAAGGTGTTGTTTTTTGTTAATCTCAAAAAAAGGTAAATTTATACAAATGAGACTATTATACAAAATATCAAATAGCTGAAAATGACCTCACTATTCAAATATACACAGATTGCGGGTCCTCTATGGCAAGTATTCATGGTGTGCTTGCTGTAAGCTGTCTTGGTAGCAGGCAGGAGTTATATTTGTCAATGGATTGCCAAAGGTCATGCTGTGGGAAATGTGACTAGCACCTGCAGAAACTACCTGTATTTGTCTGGTAAAATAAAGGCTCAGTGTCTTTGTTTTTTGGCTTTAGGGGTCCAGCCTTAACCATTTCAACTAAAAGCATTTTTCAGGAGATTTTTTTTTATAGCCTGTGTGTGTGTGTGTGAGTGAGTGAGTGAGTGAGTGAGTGAGTGAGTGAGTGAGTGAGTGAGTGAGTGAGTGAGTGAGTGAGTGAGTGAGTGAGTGAGAGAGAGAATGAATTTGAATAGACACAGTTGCCCGATGTGTGGGCTATGATGAAGTGACAGCAGTAATTGTGTCAGCATGACCCAAAGTAACCCCTCCTGGAAGAAGACGCTGGTAATTCAGTCCCCTCCCATAGCCCCACCCCCAAACACTGTAACTTCCACTCACAGCTCTGACTCACTGACGCTGATAGGCAGCCCCCATTTAAGCGTATCCGACAACAATAAGTGCTTTAGTGACTTTAGTGAACTGGGCTTCATCAACAAGGTAATGGAAATGATCTTGCAGAGACTCCAACACTACAGCTGGAGGAGGCAGTTGCTCCAGAGAAAATGACCATGGTCTAGTAGATCTCGTTGTCCCATAAATTGAGTCAAACTGTATCAGACTGTAGCTTGCTGGTTCCAGCTGGGAGTAAGACCTACCAGGGCAGCATGCGTCCGAAGCGTGTCCATGGGCTTCGGGACACCAGGAAGCCCACCGTGGGGTCCGTTATGGCGTCCCATGCTCGGCCCACAAACAAGATGATGGAGGCATAGAAGGGATCCAGCTTCCAAAAGAGAAGACACAAAGATTAGTGCAACTGGGACATTAAAAAGCACACAAATGTCAACGGGGGGGGGTCATTTATTGATACTCCAAAAACAGGCACACTTTCAATCCCTTTGTTACCTTAGAGTAGCAAAAGTAGCAAGCATACACGACGTCCACAGTACACCACTCACACTAGGCGAAATGTCATGAGCAAGCTGACAAACTATACATAGCCTGTGGTTGCAAAGTTCAAACTGTTTGACGGAGGAGTCAGCAGTGTAGCTTTACAACATGATATTACAGTGAGCAGTGTTTAGTTATCTGTTTTTTTAGTTTTTTTTAAGTCAGTCAAAAAGGCAGCACTAAACAAGAATCAAGTCAAATCGTGAGGGTGCCACTTGGAAGCTCAGCCTGTCTGCTGGTTATTGTGCAGGGGAGACAAGCCTGACTGGAAGCCAGCCAGGATGAATGCTTGACTCCTGACTGTACAATCTGCACCAAGCTGTGTCACCCAATAGACTCTTAATCAACAATCTTGGTAGCCGGACAAAGCTAAACCCTGGGAGGCCCAGTTAACTTACACGCCATTTTGGCCTTAACCCTCAGATTAGTGTCAGAGCCCATTAAAGCGAGCCCCTCCTCATCGTGCTACCATCCTTCCCCTCCCCAACATTTTTCCAGTTCAAGCGTTTTGATACAGGGAAGCCACATCATGGAATCAATAATGAAGCGTTTCCCACCTCTTCATTTTTCCAGGACAATCGTATCTTTGTTGGTGCGCTTTGGCGGTCACAAAGTCCTGTATGTGCCCTTATGAGAGAGTTGAATCAAGGGCACAGGAAGGATCATGTGCAACTCCATGTTCTCAAGTCTGTAAATGCCACCCGCAGTATTGCATACAGAGCATATTCTAGGCTTGTTAAAGTAGTCAAACTAGCAACGCCCAACACTGTTTTCAATACAAGTTGGATTTAGTGCCATTACGCAGTTGGCACAGGTTGCTTATGTCAGCTGCCAGAAGGTGTGATAGTGACAATGGTGATTCAACTGGTTTGTATACAATCACAAGAGTTTAGCCTGTTACCAAGGTTTAGCCTGTCTTGGTAACAGGCTGAACCGTTTTGTTAGTATGCATGTCAGTATGTATGTATGTATGTATGTATGTATGTATGTATGTATGTATGTATGTATGTATGTATGTATGTATCAGTATGTGTGTTCCCATTCCCAGTAAGTTGGTCCTTTAAGGCAGTGGTTCCCAACCTTTTTTTCTTGGCGACCCCCTACTCATGTCTAAGAAAAGCTGAGCGAAGTGTGATCATGGAGTTTTGCAATAATCTCAACCAACTCACCTGAGCTACGTCCAGCAGATAGATCTGCAGGAAAAATCCCAGGGCACATCCTGTGATCTGGTAGGGTGCTCCACCGATGGCATAGCATATCTTGTTGCAGACGGACAACCTGTTCCTATGCTCCTGCTGGGGGGCGGGAAAAAAAACACATTTAGTCATTAAAATTTGCATCTACAGTAACTCTAAAAGTGGAACCAGGATATGGAAATTCTACTGAGAAGGTAATGCCTAAGAAATGAGTGACTTTAGGCATATCACTCTTTCAACATCAACCTACTTTGGACAAAGTGTCTTAAAGGCAAAGTATTTGCAGCTGGCCGCATACCTTTTCAGGCTTTGACATGGCCTTACCCTTGTAGTTATAGGAGGGGTCAATTCTGCAGTCGACATACAGCAGCTTAATTCTAACATGGTGACGGCAATACAGCAGAACACATTTATGCCCCCAGGCTTATAAATGTAACTCTCTTCATTTTTGTCTGAACAATTTCATCTTCAGTGTCGCTGATTTCTCACCAGTCCGATTAAGACAACAATAGTGCCTCATAAGGAATGTGGCCTTAATTCTTAATCGCCAGAGTCTTAGAAGGTGAGAGTTTAGTTGGCAAGAAGCTAACCATCGGGTCTCGTATTTGGCATAAGTCAGGGACAGCCACTGGGAAACAAGAAACCCTTGGATTTCTAACAAGTGCTCATTCTTCTCCATTTGCTCAACTGTAGACGTTATAATTTCCTCAACAGACAGACTCTAAACAACTCCTCTAATAGCAACACAGATCTGTGCAGATGACAACACCATGATGTCACACTAACCAAAACAGAGTGACAGCACTTTGGCAGCAGCCCTGAACTGGCTTAATAGTCAATGGGTGCCTGCCAGTTTGACCAGTGCTCTGACCACTCCTGTCTACAGAGGGAGGAAAACACACCCTCCTCCCAGACCAATAAAAAGGTTGTGTTTGGTGCTCTTTTCAGCTGGTTAAGGAAGTTTTCATCACTGGTTTTGAATGAGGAAGAGGGAAAGTTAAAGCCTAGAAAAAAGAGAAAAGACGTTTCAAGAGAGCTTCACCAGCTTGCGAAAATGACTGCTGGCCCATTCAAGCATTCCTTAGTATATGTCACTGATATGCATGAGACAGACCTTATCTTAGATCAGACCATAACACAAAACATTACCGTGGCTGGTGAATGAACCTGCCTCTGTGTTGTTGATACACCCAACCTAGCCTCTGGCTGAAATGAGAAACCAGCGGAGTGTCATCAAAACACAGAAGCAATTATTCAAACTTTAGTGACTGAACACAATGGCTGGCGTTAACATCAGTTGGACCACCTAGTGATTTATGCCTCCATGACAGTGATTGTGGGGGTAAAGGATCAAAATAGACCCCACCATGTGATGACCATTACCCCTCAAACTATACAGCTGTGAAGTGGTAACTAAAGAGTTGTCTATGCCTGATAAAGGTCTATGACCAAGACATATTTTCCTGACGGTGTGTAGGAGTGCAACTCTTTTTCACTGTTGACAATTTCTCCTACACCTGTTCTATCAGTGTGCATCCGTTACTTCTGCCCAGTGTCCATCCTAGTTTTAAAATGTCATTGCAGTGAATGCTGTTTGCCGGTGTCATTTTAAAACTAGTGATTGTGTTATTATGCAACTATCATAGAAATGTGTTAGATTGACAGCGTATTAATGTCACTCGCTTTACACGGCTTCCAACCAATCCACTTTAAAAGCACTCCTCTTTGCATTACCCAGAGTAATATCTCTATGGCTCTGGCATTAGGCTACCCATTCTAATTACGTAAAAAAAAAAATTTTAAAACTTGAAAGGTAGCATAACCGTTTTTGATTAACGTTAAAATTAGAGATGTTGACAACTCTAAACAGATTGTCCTAGCAATGACAGAAATGTCGAAAACTCTGGGAAAAGAACTAGATGGGATTTTAGGAAATTATTCTCTGCCTGCTACGACTCTGACACGTCGCCTTGGTAGGTGCTTCCTGCTGCATTCAATGCTGTGGGACATATGGAAATGACCCTCCATGTGTGTATGAAGGGGCACAACTGGGAGATGAACCCAGTCATTAAGGTCACATGGGGGGGGGGGGGGGGGGTCTTCAGATGAGCCCCTGAACGCAGCACCACAACAAACCTTGACGACTGACTAAATATCCACATGAACTATGAATCCTTGAAGGTTACCTCATATCGTTATTAGTCGACAACACCCATACCGTGGTTTTTGGACAAGTTTAGAGTGTTGCTGCAAATGTTCATGTAAATAATTTAAATTAATCAATGAGACCATATGCAAATGAGAAATTACAAAATATGGTTGATTTAACGAGCTAACTTAGCTAGCTAGCTATTGTACGCTTATAGCCTATAAAATGCCATGAACATCTGAAAGGCAGCAGTTAACAAAGAAGAGTAACGTTAACGTTTTGGGGATTTAAATTTAGCTCTGGTTGGGGTAAGTTAATGAGTGCACTGAAAATCTCTCATTACAGTCTTACAAACAAAATAATGACTTAATGTTAAACATAGCTACTATTATATTTAACCGTCCAAAGCTTTGGTTTAGGGAATTAGCTTTGGAATCAGGGAATATCAGTGTCCTGATAACGTTAACGTATACTCAGAGAAGGGTTAAAGGGCTTCATGACGTTTGGAAGCTTAAGTAGTGTTGATTTATTGACTGAAAATGTATTAAATGGTTTTAATATGTATCAGTAATTCCATTCATTTTATAATTCAACGAGTCACAATGCGCTCCTAGCTACGTGACTCAGTCCCTCGAAATGTCACTTTACAGGGGTGTGCTCCATTCAATCAAATGTTCAAGATACACTCCCGTAAAAAAACAGCTACTTCGTCTTGTGCTGTCTGGTGAGGCGATTTAGAAAAGAAACCGTCGTTAAACCATAATTTTGATTTAAGTCGCTAATAAACTCACCTTCCTGGCGAGCGTGATACCATCCGAGCTGACCGGTTTCTCCAATAAACTGGCGTTTGAGTATTGTTCACCTCCCTCTCCTTTTGCCATAACGTTAATTTAGCAGAATAGCTGGTTTTCTTGGTTGAACTTGACAGAAAAAAATGTAGAAATATCAAACAGGTCTTCCGATAATGTTTGATGAAATTCGTCCAATGGTATCGCCGTGGTCCAACGTTACAATCTGTTTGAAAACTGAGAAGATGTGGAGGCAGAAAGGGTGGATGTAGTAATTTTTAGAGCTCCCCGCCTCTTTCAACGTGCCATTCACCCCATCTTTCACCCCGCCCCTCTGAAGGCGGGTCCGCTCTACAGTCAGGCGATCTTTTTACAGTCACTGATATCAACTCACTGAAGACATTTGCTTCATCTGAAATTCCTAGTAGCTTTATCAACAGTTTACGTTCCTGAGGGTCAAGATGAGAAGTAGCCTTTATCTCCGCTGAAAATGTCACATGTTGCATATCTATACACAAACATACAGTTCCAATATCCCTATAACGTAGGCTACACTAACTATTACTTTTACATGAATGCACATATGGTGGGTGTTTTGTAGACTGATTTTATTTTGTAGGCTCAGTATATTTAAAATGCATAGTATCAGTAGGCTATTTTGTATTTCTACAATTTTGGATATGGTCCTGGGCACATTTGTGGATATACAGTATTTTTTTATATCCTAATGTGTGTGTGTGTGTGTATATATATATATATATATATATAATTTTCCCCATCTTGCTCTCATCTTTCATGCTATTATTTTATACATAGGCTGTGTAAAATAGGATATAGTTTATAGTGTGTCATTTGTTTGTTTGAAACATCCCAGTTTCCAACATCTTCAAACTTCACCTGTATCTTTGGTGTACAGGGTCAATTGAGGCCTTAAAGTGGATCCCTAGATATCCATATTTATCATTTTGATTAATAAATCCAAAAAGTGAACATGTTACACAAAGATCATACAGTATTTATCAGTGTGAATATATAGTCTTCTGTATCTTTCCTATATTCCCCTGTATATTTTAAGCATTTTCACCAAAAACATTTCAAGTAATTCTAAAATTAATTTTAAGGTAAGAAATAAAAAATGAAATGTCACTAGGAAAATTATCACCTGCTGCTGTATGCTAAATATATTGCAAAAATCAATATTCACCACAGCTGGCACTAAATGTCCTTGTTAGGAATACAAACTAGACAGTACAAAGTCTAAACTATACTTCAGAGATAAGTTTAAATTATACAAACATAGCTTGTTGCAAAATGATATTTAGAAAATACTCGCAGATGTTCAGATTGTAACCAACATTTACGACCTAAATTTCCTACAATTCAGTTCAGGGCACAAATGTTACAAACACTTTTTTTGCATGAATTGTGTATTTTGGCAAATAAGTGGCTCCTCTGTGTGTGTGTGTGTGTGTGTGTGTGTGTGTGTGTGTGTGTGTGTTCAGAAGGGGCTGCAAAGGTTGCCAAGGCAGGAGGAGGAGAGGATGATGAGCTGGACCCCTCCAGAGTGGACATCAGGGTGGGCAAGATCATCAGTGTGGAGAAGGTAGGACGTGAGGATGACGCCTGATCAGTATAGCGCTTCTTCAGACGATGTGTTGAAATGATCCATCTGTACGGCCCTCTTTCTCTGAGTTCACCTGGGTGTCTTTATTTTCCAACTTCCAGCATCCAGATGCTGATTCACTGTACCTGGATAACAATTGTTTTGCATGACTTGTGTATTTTGGAAAATAAGTGGCTCCTCTGTGTGTGTGTTGTGTGTGTGTGTGTGTGTGTGTGTGTGTGTGTGTGTGTGTGTGTGTGTGTGTGTGTGTGTGTGTGTGTGCGTGTGCGTATGCTATCTCTGGTCAATCATGCTCTAGTTCATACTGTAGCCACCTTTCTCTGTACTGACCATCAATGAAGACGGTTCAAAAGAGACCGTTTTAACATCTTTTAATATAGCTTGGCTGATAAATAAACAGATGTGCAAGAGTCCTCAGGTGTGGCAGAACGAACAACAACTTATCTCATGTGGCTAGATAAAGGTTGCCTGCTCGCTGTCTAAAAGTTTAACACTCTCCAGTCTTTATTTGCAAAGCGTTGACTGCTCTGGCGAGTGGCTCTACATATATATGTTCCCATTTTAGCTGAGCACACATACCAACAGCATACATATGCAGTATACACACACCACCACTAGTTTGAATACTCACCCTTGTGTCCGGTGGTAGGAAAGGAACCTCTTGATTGCAGAAGATGTATAGATATTTGCGATGTTTACCTATGGCTATGCATGCACACAGTCTTTCCACCCTCACACCCACTTCAACAGGCCTCAGACAGGTAGGAGCGCACACGCCTGCCGCCTCTCCTAGATTAAACATACATTAACTATGAAGCTTTATCTCTGCTGAATGTGTATGCACCTATTTGTTTACACACACACACACACACACACACACACACACACACACACACACACACACATGTTTGTTTCACTATCATTGTGGGGACCCGTCATTGACATAATGCATTCCCTAGCCCCTTACCCTAACCTTAACCATCACAACTAAACGCCTAACCTTAACCCTTACCCTAACCCTAACCATAACCTAATTCTAACCCTAATCCTAAAACCAAGTCTTAACCCTCAAACAGCCCTTTAACCTTGTGGGGTCCAGCATTTTGGACCCCACAAGGTTGTGCAGACCCCACAAGTAACTGTATTCCCCGGTTTTTGGACCCCACGAATATAGTAAAACGTGCACACACACACACACACACACACACACACACACACACACACACACACACATCTAAAGGATCTCTCCCAGCTGCATTATTGAACTTGTGATAGTTGAACCCTGACCTTGCCAACCGTACATTCAAGTTCAGACCAGATGCACAGGTGGTGTGTGTCCGTAATGGTACGGACAAATCAATGTGTGTCAACATGCTGCAGATTAGATAAGACGTTATGGCCCAGCTGAAGTTGTGGTGGTAAATTTAAGTGACAGTATCACTGTGGAAAACAAATAGCCCAACGTGTGTATTAAACAGTTATACAATATAAACTACATCCAAGCAGATAACCTTGGCATGCAATGTTTAGCTTTTTGGGGGGAGGTCTCTTCCGCTTTACTCTGCAACGATTACACAAATGTATCAAAATGCTGTCCAACTACTTCAGACTCACTCATCTCTGTCACCACACCCTGACCGTTGCCTGCTCAACTTTGAGTTCATTTCAGTACACTTAAAGGATGTGTTGTAATGTCTCCGGAGCAAAGAGTTACTGGTCTGTTGGAAAGTGTCGCGTGCATGTTGAAATATGACTATCTGCCAATGGCAATATTGTCTGTCTGTAAGGCTCATTTCGTATGGGAGGAAGGACTGTTGCAAGACTGACAGACAGAGGTTGATGTCCAGTTTCAGGAGGAAAAAAGAAATAAGGCACCATAGTGTAATAAAAATAACAACCTGATCTCACAGAATTCCATGAAATGAACACGGCCCCTTAGCTCAAAATCTGTGGCAGTGTAACGGAATCGCCGAAAATTCCGTGATGGGCCCACGGAAGAATTCCGTGAAATTAACACAGCCCCTTAAGTTAAGGAAAAGGTCGTGGGTTGGCGGGACAACAACGGTTTGCGTTTAGGAAAAGAGGAACGGGGCGGCCGTATACAGCGGACGGGTTGAGTTTAGGAAAAGAACAACGGGACGGTTGGGTTTAGGAATCCTGACACGCGGGACACAATCCCCGGTCTCCTGGGTGAAAATCCTGTGTTGTTTGACCTATCCACCACCCCAACCAACCTCCTTACGCGGATTTTCAGCCTTTCATACTACTCGCTACCATTGTCGATCTTAATGCTACGTCATCTTCTCATTGCCTTTACTTTGGCATTGTTTTCCGTGTTGGCCACACGGAATTTTCACACATTCCGTCCCAACACCACGTAATGTGCTCTTAACAGTTTGTGATCATTTCACTGAATTCTGTGAGACCAGGCTGAAAAATAAAGTCACAGGAGGGAAACATCACTGATACACTGATGCATAAATCACAACATCATTTGTAATAATAAATAAAGAGAAACTGCCTAATATCAGTTAAGGTCACCCACATTTCTAGCAGTTCTTGCAGCTATTACAGACTATCGTACGTTTAAAAAAGAAATATGTCTTATACATTGCTAATTTTATTAGCAATGAAACACACTTGGTTCAATACACCAGCTACAGCCCATCTTGGTCGGTATGGCCAGTAGCTAATGGTAACTCTTTTGGACAAAGTTCAGATGAGTATTGCTGTAAAGCAAACTTTACTGAGTCAGTTGACTGACTTTGTGACTTCTTTACTTGTGCAACTGTTATATTGGGGCATTTACCCTTGCCCTGTAATTGTCACCCCATTTTCACACAGCTTATCATTTAAGCATTTGTTTGAGCATCTCAGCCAGAAACAAGCTGCATCTTATTGCTTGTAAGTAGATACACCCAGTGTGCTAACGGCTAATGAATGTGCTTGTTCCTCCCAAAGTTCATGTAAATCAAGGGGGACTTGTCCTAACTGATTAGAAACCAAACTCTGTTGCATTTTATTGCAACAAGACAAAGACTATGCACTACACTCTGCACCCTGAGAGACCTAACCCGAATCCAACAAGGTACTTTCTCATGGATCACCTTACCTGTCCCATTTCTTTTAGTTTTGCTACTGAAAAAAGCATGTGAAATAGGGTGTGTATTCCCAAAGGAGCTAGCTGTGAGCCCAGGTGTAACTTGGAAGAGATATTAAATTAATGAAATAATGTTTTGTATTTGGCCTGTGGCGCTGTGACTAAATGAGCGCGAGCAGGGTCACAGTGTGTGTGTGTGGGTACTTTGTGCTGTTAAAGTCACACTTCTGACAGCTGTTTTCTGTGTACAAGGGGATATATTTATTGTGTATGTGTGACTGTATATATGTGTGTGAGCAGAGTCTCATGACTGTGTGTATTTGTTGCCAAACACAGTGTGTGAAAGTCTGAGAGAGCAATGCGGTGAATGCAGAGGCAGTTCAATAGGTCGAGCTATGTGTGCGTCATGTCAACCAAGCAGCAGGGTATAGGTGGGATGGAAAGTCAGGAGGGAGGGAGATACACACTAACACACACGCATGAAGGCACAAACACATGAAATGGTGTGAGGGGAGTTGTAGATGAAGGGGGAGTTGTCATGTGCCTTGTGTCCTTGAGTGCAGGTATTTTCCCACAAAGTGCGTTTCAGAGAAGACACTCAATCAGCAGGGAAGCAGGTCTTCCCTGCCTGGGTCACTGTGTGTCAAAAAAAGTTTGAACCAGCTGACAATATTTGTTATGTCTGTGTGATACAATTGTAAAATAAAAAGCTACATTCAAACCCATAGGCTTACATTTAAATGTGACTTACTGTACATGGTTTCCATGTACAAGAGCCAGCTTGGCATGGCAACATGTGGCTCTGATCCCAGCCTTGAGGACACAAAAGTTTTTTTAAAGTGTACTCGACACAAGAGTTCTGACTTGCAACAAAAGCTGCACCCTTTCATTAGCACGCATATTGCAGTTCAATTCTATTTGACTCATTCAGGGATTAGGACATTGTTATTTGTGAACTTAGACAAGGCATACAGAGTCCTTCCTTTATGTACACTAAAAGTACAGGTAAATGAAGGAATCACTTGTGTGCATGTTTACAAGTAATTAATGATGGAGGGTGGAGTTAATTTCCCTCATTACGTGCAGAAAGCCAAGTCATTTCATACTGAGTAAGCAATTTCACTCTGTTGCAAAGCTGCAAAAGCATTTCTGTGTTCATTTAAATCTCACTGTCATATGTCATTTAACGGACAAATGTAAGACCAGCAGCAGTCGCTGCATATTTTACTGAGACTTTGTGGATGCTTCTAGCATGACAGTGCACTCACCCGCAGGGTATGAGATGCCATGGATTAGTTTCAACATAAAAGCCTCATCCTAAATCTACATTAGACTGTTGTTTGTCCTGCCAATAGCCTCGGCACTCGTTTAAATGGCATGCATGTGTGATACAAATGTTGTAGTCCACAGAGTTGGGGCTTTGAAAGAGTCTTAATAAGCTCTGCAGCCACAACATTTTGTTTTTAGTAAATTACACTTTTTCTTGACTGGAAAACTTGATCTATCACTGTGGCCATGTTACTCTCCTGCTGATGAAAGCCCCAGAGAGGAAGGTGTGAAAATGCAAATTTACGCCATGTTGATGAAACTGGGGTGATTGTTTCAAAGTTCATATTTCTTAGCCATGTTGTTAAGAGTGACGGAACATTGAACCTGACTGTTATCAGGATGGACTTACATCACTGGCATTGAGACATTTCACCCAGACGGGTGACGTCCCCATGTTTATGTTGTCAGTCGGTCTGCTTTGAATTCTCCAGGTCGTACTGTGGTTGGCTCAAACGGCTTTGCAGTTCCTAGAAATCATATGATGTCATGCTGATAAATTGAACTTGTCTCTTGGAGCAGCTTCAAGTGGTGAATAAGAGGAATACAAAGGATCTTAAGAGCTGGGAAAGAGACATGTTTCACTGTTTCGGCCCCACATATTCAATACATCAAATGTTGCAGCTTTAAATGCTAACTGTCTGGGCCCCATAAAGATTCAGAGAAAACTTCAGAGTAGAGTCAAAGTGTCAGGAAAGGTGGTTTGGGTCTCATCTCACAGCAGGGGGCGGTGATGGGAGAGTTCATATCTTTTCTACTGTGTTCTCAGCACAGCACGGTGCGTAACGTGGAAAAGAAGATGTTATAAAAGCCTATAGAGTAATAATAAAAACCTCACACTGAGCGATACCTAGAGCACAAAGTGTGTGTTTTAATGTCAACAGTGCTGCGGGTCTGCAGGCGATATTTGGATGAAATGATGCAGATATCAGAGAAGCTCCAGGGATTTCCAGGCACCTCAGAAGGGAAATACTGGGAACAGGAGAAATGTGAGAAAGAAAAGGAGACAGTGTTGCAATGCACAGACATAACAAACTCTACACAGCAAACAAACAAAAAAGTGCTGCAGGTGGCTTTAGCGATAGCAACAGGAAGAAAACATTGGCAACACAAATTTGCACTGTGTACACAAGAATTGTTGATATGCACGGCTCAATCTGGTTTGAAAATTAACTATAACCGCAAATTCCTGGTTACTGCACCCTTCTTACATGACGTTACTTGAACTCATAAATCATTTCAAGTTTGTCTAGTGGAGGGCACAATCAGAATTACAGTTGGCAACTAGCTGGCTCTTACAGGTTTGATCAGTTTATTATGAAAAGATCTAAGAATCAATTTGGGGATGATGGAAGGGAAATTTGGGAGGGTGGGGCGCCTCCTTACAACCCACATTTACATATCAGCTAGTAAGTTAAAAATATTAAAGGTCCCATATTGTAAAAAGTAAGACTTCCATGTCTTTATTGATTATAAAGCAGGTCTAGGTACTATATAAGTACTGTGAAAGTATCAAAACGCTCAATTCATAGAGCATTGCACACAGCACGTATTCAGAAGCGGTGACTTTAAAAGAGCCGTCAGTACTTCCGTATGGTTGTTGTGATGTCACAACTAGGGCTGTAACCAGTGTTGGGCAAGTTGCTTTTAAAAAGTAATTAGTTACAGTTACTAGTTACTTCTTCCAAAAAGTGTTAGAGTGTGTTAGAGCGAGGGAGAAGTGAGAGAGTGACGGCGATTAGCTTTGGAGCGAGTAGCGACTCTAGAGTCATAGTGAGAGAAACAAAGTGTCTCCCCTGTGTTTTCTGACCACGGTGGAAAATCTGAAGCATGAAAAGTTAATCATCTCCTTGATTTCATAACGCCATACCTGTCTCTCTCTCGTTGACTGACTCACTTGTCTTGTTCTTGTGTGTCCGACTATGCGTGCTTTTGAACATCAGACTCAGAGATCTAGTTGGTCTGATGAAAAAAACTGCTTCAAATATAGTAACGCGCCGCATTTTTTGGCAGTAACGGTAACAGCATTATTAAGATGGGAAGAGTAATCAATTAGATTACTCGTTACTGGAAAAGTAATGTCGTTAGTAACGCCGTTATCACTGGCTGTAACCAACCAAAGAAAATCTTGGTCGACTGAAATTCTCACTCTTAAAGGAACACGCCGACTTATTGGGACTTTGTCTTATTCCCCGTAACCCCCAGAGTTAGATAAGTCCATACATACCCTTCTCATCTCCGTGTGTGCTGTAACGCTGTCTGATGGCTCCACCAGTAGCTTAGCCTAGCACAGAACATGCAGGTGAATGGTTCCAGTAATCCTACTGCTCAGAATTGTGACAAAGTGACAAAATAACGCCAACATGTTCCTATTTACATGTTGTGATTTGTAGAGTCACAGCGTGTACAAAAAACAACGCAACATGAGACACAGCCATCTTCTAACCGTAAACAAACCGGGAACTATATTCTCAGACGGGCTTGCTGCAAAGTAAATCATTCCGCCCAAGTACTATATTCTTCCGCCTGAGAATATAGTTCCCGGTTTGTTTACGGTTAGAAGATGGCTGTGTCTCATGTTGCGTTGTTTTTTGTACACGCTGTGACTCTACAAATCACAACATGTAAATAGGAACATGTTGGCGTTATTTTGTCACTTATTGGCAGCAGTAGGATTACTGGAACCATTCACCTGCATGTTCTGTGCTGGCCTGATGCCGCTGGAGCCGTCAGACAGCGTTACAGCACACACGGAGATGAGAAGGGTATGTATGGACTTATCTAACTCTGGGGGTTACGGGGAATAAGCTAAAGTCCCAATAAGTCGGCGTGTTCCTTTAAACTGGTCAATTGGTCGATGGGGGAAAAACATCTGCACGTTATCTCTATATTAACTAAATCGTCCACAGTACACTTAGTGCACTCTACATTGGTCGTGTCGTTTGTCAATCAAAGCGTTTTTTCCTGAGGAAACTAAGGGCCCTAGTTTAACGATCTAAGCGCACGGCGTGAAGCACATGGCGCAGGTGCGTTAAGGGTGTGTACGAATCCACTTTTGCTAGTTTAACGGCGGAAAAAATGGTCCGTGCGCCAGGCGCATGGTTCAAAAGGGTTGTACTTAGTGTCTTAATTAATCATAGCTGTGTTTTGGGCGTAACATGCAATAAAGCTAAGCACGTTTGTACCTTAGCACACTGCTATTATGATGGCCGATTTGCTAAGCAGGAAGGAGAGATTTTTCAGGAGAAGAAACTGATCTGCTTGTGCGTGAAGTAAAAGCACGCGAGCAGATCATATATGGCACTATGCCACCAAAACTCCATAATACTATTTCACATTGTAATATTTTTTTATTTTTAATCTTTGTGTGCTGCTGCGCGTCCCTGTGTTTGTGCACGTGCATTTTACTAATGCTCTGTTAAACTAACAATGAAATGCTGCGATCACTTTCCGCTGCCTCAAGATAGCAATACGCAAAGAATTAACCTGAACACACCTCCCTGTAAGACCAGCACGTCCATGGGCGCACAGATGGGCGCAGGTGCGTTTGCTATTTACAGTGCCTTGCGAAAGTATTCGGCCCCCTTAAACTTTTCGACCTTTTGCCACATTTCATGCTTCAAACATAAAGATATAAAACTGTAATTTTTTGTGAAGAATCAACAACAAGTGGGACACAATCATAAAGTGGAACAAAATGTATTGGATATTTCAAACTGTTTTAACAGATAAAAAACTGAAAAATTGGGCGTGCAAAATGATTCAGCCCCTTTACTTTCAGTGCAGCAAACTCTCTCCAGAAGTTCAGTGAGGATCTCTGAATGATCCAATGTTGACCTAAATGACTAATGATGAAAAATAGAATCCACCTGTGTGTAATCAAGTCTCCGTATAAATGCACCTGCTCTGTGATAGTCTCAGAGGTCCGTTTAAAGAGCAGAGAGCATCATGAAGAACAAGGAACACACCAGGCAGGTCCCAGATACTGTTGTGGAGAAGTTTAAAGCCGGATTTGGATACAAAAAGATTTCCCAAGCTTTAAACATCCCAAGAAGCACTGTGCAAGCCATAATATTGAAATGGAAGGAGTATCAGACCACTGCAAATCTACGAAGACCCGGCCGTCCCTCTAAACTTTCAGCTCATACAAGGAGAAGACTGATCAGAGATGCAGCCAAGAGGCCCATGATCACTCTGGATGAACTGCAGAGATCTACAGCTGAGGTGGGAGACTCTGTCCATAGGACAACAATCAGTCATATACTGCACAAATCTGGCCTTTATGGAAGAGTGGCAAGAAGAAAGCCATTTCTTAAAGATATCCATAAAAAGTGTTGTTTAAAGTTTGCCACAAGCCACCTGGGAGACACACCAAACATGTGGAAGAAGGTGCTCTGGTCAGATGAAACCAAAATCAAACTTTTTTGGCAACAATGCAAAACGTTATGTTTGGCGTAAAAGCAACACAGCTCATCACCCTGAACACACCATCCCCACTGTCAAACATGGTGGTGGCAGCATCATGGTTTGGGCCTGCTTTTCTTCAGCAGGGACAGGGAAGATGGTTCAAATTGATGGAGCCAAATACAGGACCATTCTGGAAGAAAACCTGATGGAGTCTGCAGAAGACCTGAGACTGGGACGGAGATTTGTCTTCCAACAAGACAATGATCCAAAACATAAAGCAAAATCTACAATGGAATGGTTCACAAATAAACATATCCAGGTGATAGAATGGCCAAGTCAAAGTCCAGACCTGAATCCAATCGAGAATCTGTGGAAAGAACTGAAAACTGCTGTTCAAACGCTCTCCATCCAACCTCACTGAGCTCCAGCTGTTTTGCAAGGAGGAATGGGCAAAAATGTCAGTCTCTCGATGTGCAAAACTGATAGAGACATACCCCAAGAGACTTACAGCTGGAATCGCAGCAAAAGGTGGAGCTACAAAGTATTAACTTAAGGGGGCTGAATAATTTTGCACACCCAATTTTTCAGTTTTTTATCTGTTAAAAAAGTTTGAAATATCCAATAAATTTCGTTCCACTTCATGATTGTGTCCCACTTGTTGTTGATTCTTCACAAAAAATTACAGTTTTATATCTTTATGTTTGAAGCCTGAAATGTGGCAAAAGGTTGAAAAGTTCAAGGGGGCCGAATACTTTCGCAAGGCACTGTATATGACGTGGGCGCTGGATGGGAAATTGACAACTGCGTCGATCTTAAACTAGTCAGATGCAAGAAACACCACATATTCACACAAAGCTCCAAATACCAGCAGCGTCTATTCTGCGCTGAGAGCTGCATGTTTGGTTTTTTTTTCTGGTCAATAAGAGTTGAAGAATGTTCAAGTTTGGGTAAAAAGCTGTGCTTGTCACTGTCACTTTTTACCCAGCTGTCCATTCACAGTGGAGGAGCAGCAGGTAAAAATACCACAAAGACCAACCGTCAAATCCTACATGTCCAAGTGCTGAACAGCAACAGAGGAGAAATGAATACTGCTGGACCGTATTTATCTGTCCTCTCCCTACATGCCTCAGCCAGAGCCAAGGCCAAAGCAAGTGTCCCAACCCATACTGTATGGTACTGACCGCCAACATTTTTACTTCCGTGGATATTCTGTATCATAGCAACCACACAAAGGTGTCTCAGCTGAAAAAAAAACGCTCAGCTCCAAAGCGCTCTAGCGCTTCCGGCTAGGTGTTTTCTGAAGAGAGCCCTACATTTTTTAGCTGAGAAAAAATGCTTTGGTGGACAGGCTGCCTTATGAAAGTAACACCAGCGATTGTCCAACCAAAGAGAATTTGGTCGTACAAGAGCATATGGACCAACCAATCGACCAACAACCGACCTGGCGACGTCAGGCCTAGTCACAATTATACTATGGTTTAAAAAGTACCGCTACAGTGCTGTAACAGTCATGCCCCGGCTGTGATGACGGTGCAGAGAGCAGACAGAGCAGATGACGAACACCCGGAAACACTGACCAATCAGAGCAGACTGGGCTTTTTTGGGAGGGGGGCTCGAGCGTTTCAATGTATATTCAGACAGACAGTATGAGAAAAATAATGTGTTTTGCAAATTTAAGTTTGGAGCCAGAAGCCAGTATAACATAACCTACCATATGAGCAGATCAGCCAACAATTCATCAGTTTCAGCTCAGAACAAATGTGTTAAGCTCTTTGCACTGAGCATAAAGACTTTGGGAAACTGCTAGCCTTTGTATTTGGACATTGGCACCTATAGTTCAGACCAGCCCTCTTGTTGAAAGCAATTTTCTGTAGACTGTTTGCAGAGTTAAAAAAGATAAATGGGCCAGATCAATAATGTACTGTATGTTCTTACTGTACATGTGGAACAGTGTGTGTAAACCACGTAGACAGCAGCAGGTATGTGGAAACATACAAAGTAGAGTAAAGGGCAGCTATGATGTACATACACACACACACTTACATCATCATATTCACGTTTTGAAAGCAACAGGAGAAACCAATACAAACTCAGTTCATATCATCATAAAAGCATAAGCCAAAGTCCAGTAGTAAGGTGTAGTTTCCTCCTGCAATCCAATGTATAAACCAAGTCCATTATCACTTTACCTTTTATTACAGTCATCACCGGCAATAAAATGAAACCTTGTCAACAACCGTAAACACAGATTTGATAAACATAATGCCATGGCATCTAAATTATAATTCAGACTGAGCTCTCTCTCTCTCTGTGATTTGGTTGCCCTGTCTTCATGATGAGTCATGCGCTCAGTGTTGCGTTGGAGGTCACTGTGGTGTGACTGTGTAATGATTTAGCCACCTCCGATTGCCACAGGTCATTTTGACTCTCATTACGGGTCAGGTCAAAAGAACATATGGACGCCAATGTTACATCTCTCAATATCTTGAATGAGTTGCTTGGATTGTTTCTGGTGATCCATCAGATGTTGTGTTGATATCAAAACACTCACTCTTCATGTGACACCGTACATGTAGACAAGAGCAGCTGGGGTGTCATGAGAGTGTCTATACAGCTAACTGTGTATGGTTATGCTCCCGGGAGAGTTTATTTATGTTTAGAATGGAAACTGTGAGCGGGTGGTGTACCCACCCCCTGGAATGTCTGCCTCTGTCCCATGGGAGAAAATAGACGAGGACAGTCAAAGGAAATTGGGAGGTCGCAAGTTCACTGCCAGCCTGTTGACTCATAAGCTCTATGATCTGCGTCATCTCTGCTGCTCCTGCTGTGTTTCTATTATTTATGCTGATATGTGCATTCCTCTCGATTATATAGACATCAACGTCTCGTTACGTTTACAGTAACATAAAACAGTACAGGCAGTTTATGTCTATTTGTAGAAATAGAAGGCAAATTGACAAGTTTAAATCACACATTCTGACATTCTACAATAAAACAATGAACACACTCTTTAGTTACTGATCTCCAAGAGTGAACCATTATCTAAAATCATTAGCCATTATCTTTATTACCTCTTCAGAGATATTCCAGTTAATGTTTCCTGCTCTCTTTGACCTCGCTTATCTGCTCTCAAATAGTGCCTCTGAAGAGAGCATCCCATCAAGTGTGGGATGTCAGTTGTGCGATGGTTAAAAAAAAAAGTCTGCAAGCTTTTAACTTTTATTTTTGTATTTCCTGGCAGGCTGGGCAGGCTGGGGCTGCTCCATACACGTGGACTCCAAGGACAATATGGTGGCAGCAAGGGCGATTTCATGAGCTTATTTTCAGCTTCATTCATTCAAATAGGACTCATCTGAATGTAAAGGCTCCTAACCTTCCCAAAAGCCATTAGCTACTGTTTAACATCAGCTAAATATAAAGTTCAGTTCAGATCTTTATCGTCCCTTCAAGCTTTAGTGCGTAACTTTTTGACATTAATGAACATCCGTTACATTCAAGCCATTGCCAAATGAGTTGCTACAAAGCTAATTAAGACTATCAGCTCCACACAACTCTCTCTGTATTTACTCAGTATGGCTATGTTCAGAAGATTGTGGCTCAAGTGAAGATAATTACCTCTTCTAAAGAGTCCATCATGTGTTTTTAATCCTCCGTGTCCTCCTTGCATACTAGCAACTGAAGAATTCCTCATGGGGGAGACAGAAACTACGCACTGTAGCTTTAAGAGGAAATCATTTTTGCAGCAAGGCAGCCAATTTCAATACTAACATATCAGTGAGAAGGTAAGGACTGTTTATATGATGGAGCTGTAGTCTCAATGTCAAAAACATTTAACCTCCGCAGAAAATACAGCCTTTGTTATCCTCTCTTGCATATTGCCTCAGTGTTCATGTCTTTTATAAGTCAATAACCTCTCACCACAATAACACAAAAGGCCTACACAATAACCACCAATTATAGAACCACTATCTGATACATCAACAGGATACATCCACATAAAACAAAGAGGATTGAAAGTTTATGACCACTGTCCACATGATCAAATGTTCTCCTGGAAGATGATGACTGGACATTTCTAAGACAGGTTGACAGCCACTGTTTAATAGCTATATCTGTAGCTATCCTATACGTTTGTTTTGTATAACATAACTGGAATTACGTTAGCCGTATTAAAGCCATATTGCAGCATTTCTGATTGATTTCTGTAACATATATACCATACAGTTGGCACAAATGTAAGGTTTAGAAGTGGAGTTAATTCATATTTGAAAGTTGTAAGGCTCAGAATTTAATATAATTTATATTTGAGTTAATTTACTAGAAATGTATTTACAATGTTTAGTCAGTTAATCATTTACATATTTATGTTACACAATTATTAGTTACATATTTACATGTTTACATATTTAACACAGTCAGGATATTCTGTTGAATCTGCCTCTCTGATTCCCTCGCGTTTACCTCAGTCTAAGGTCTCGCTTCTAATTGGTTAGTTCAGTCACGTGGAAGGTCCGAACAAGGGAGTGTTGTTGTTGGAGTGGTGTTCATTAAAGTACCGCTTGAGAAAGTCATCCGTCTCCATCCTGCTGTTTATTCTCATAAAGAGTGATCCACCACCATATACCGAACCCTCACGTTACACAACCCATGCTATAAAGAGGTGCCCTTCTATATTACAGTAATAAAGATAATATAATAAGTCTAAAATAGGTTTTCTTGTGGTCAGCCTTTAACA